>JAPMOR010077969.1:0-19769 GCA_026543865.1 Argiope aurantia
ACTCAGACCTAGACATAGAGTAGGCGCCAGCCGTTATTGGAATAGCTAGGAGAAATACACGTTGGAAGAGTAAGGGAACTTTACTCAATATTTGACGAGTTTCTAGATTATAGATGTTAAATCAGTGTAAAGAATTTTCACCATTCAGCTCTCTTCGTTTCGTAGTTTTCATGATAACTGAAATTCGAATATTGTTAAGACAGACTTCCCCTTGTTTGCTTAAAATTGGTTAGAAATTTACAGATTTGGTAAAAAGACCATATACTTAAATCCATCCTTCTAGCTCAAGGCATTTTTGTCACTGATTAGTACTTTGCTACCAACGCGCCAAGTTGGCAAGCAAGTTTGTAACTGCGCGGGTCATGACCCGCCAGAACTTTTTAGAACTCGGAACGTGATGCTAACCATTAGTAGCGGGGTGACTCCGTGCCCTTTCTCATAGAAATAAACCGCATTTTATAGAAGCATCGTTTCATCCTTATAGCTACACCGCAATTCCTTAGTTTATTTTAATTAGTTCTGAATCTCAATTGTGGAGCCATTATCGACCTGCACAACAGTCACTGACGGACAGATAGACATGATGCCCAAAACGTTTTAAGACACTGACATGTCTAAGACCTGGGGTTTCATTCAAGTTTCGAGTTAAACTTCTAATTTTTTCATGATTCCAAAACTTTATATTTCGTAGACGAGAAAAATTGCCAAGGGAGGATTTACAATTGGAATGTTGTGTTAAAAATGTGTCTGAATGTATCGGACATTGCATTTGAGGTACAATTTGGTGCCGAATGGTACAAATGGGACATAACTATGAGTATAGCATACGTCCCCGTCTAAATGTAACGCCTGTCTGATGAATTGCTCTGATTGGCCACAAGCCAATGGAGGATTTGATGGAGCTATTCCGTTTTATTTTGATTTGAAGTAAAATTGGCGGAAGTGGATAATTCCTGTAAAATAAAATTTCTATCGTGTATTGTAACTTATGTGTAATTGATTACTGTTTATATTTCTATATTTTTTGCCATTATTTATTCTTGCCTTTTCGCATACTGATGATTTCTTAGTGAATTTTATATGGCAAGCAAAATTTCTATGGTTTCACTACTTTTCAAATAAGCAATAATATTAACCAGAGGATAAGGGATGAAATTCATAATTTGATAAAATTATTATATTATGCAATATAAAATTTTTTACCTCCTGAAATTAAAATTTTCGTATTTTTTCATGGGTATAATATATTATGAATAAGAATTCTCATAAGTGTTTTATATCATCCGAATAAAGATATTGAAATAATGGACGAATTATAGCCCAATCATTCGAGGATTTTTTATAGGGAAAGCAATGAATGTAAAGTTAAAATTCCATCAACATTGATAAACTATTATCAGAAGAAAATTGTTGCAAAAATACATCAGATTTTCTCTTAAATCCCCATCAAAGCAACATATGTTACTATTTACAAAGGAGTCAGTCTTTCGGTATCTAATGATCAAAAGAAGTCTTTTCTCAATTTTTCGTGAGATATTGCAAAATAAAACTTGAACTCTCAGTCTCAAAAGGGATCCATCTTCATTATTATTTAATTTTGACGCCGCTTTGTTGTTTAGTTAACTAATTAGAATACTCATTCATTATTATGTAAATATAATTTAAGATTTTATTTTTCTGTGAGATATAATTCATTAAATTTGATTTGCATAATTAAATACATTATAAATATTAGCCATTTCCGATGACCGTACATAAAGGTAACAATCTTTTCAAGTTGTATTTAGTTTGTAGATAGTTGACACGCTTGCGGAATTTATAGATTTTTGCTACTTTCATTTTTTTCCTTGGAAATCTCGGGAAATTTTTAATTACGTCACTAGTAGATTCGCTGTAACTTCGACATTTTCAGAATAGAACTTAAAAAAAGTTCGAAATTTTTACAATACTTTTTCAATGTATACTTCAATACAAAGTAATTGATATTATATTTGATTGATATACTTGATATATCTACTTGTAAATTGATATCATAGTTGTCCAGTTCTATAGATTTAAAAGAGGCTGTGTGACTAAGTTTGGCGTTATAATTTGCAGTCACAATCCATATGCTATAGTCTAACGTAAAATAAATATTTTTCCTTTGTTGAATAACATTACACGATTCAGAATTTGTGTTTCAAAAGCACCAGAAAACCGATTAATTCTTTCGAAGATAATGCTTAAGGGGAAAAAACCGGTGATCGATATTTTTTCTTGCCGAGTAAATTGATAATCACTGAATTAAGACATAGCAGAGCTTTTGAAAGATCTGTTGATAGGTTTTTAAAAATTGCAGTAAATGCTTAAAACCGATATAAAGAAGAAAAAGCTGGCAAAATTTGATTCCGGAATTAATTGAAGCTTTTAAGAACCTTAGAGACCATATGTTCCCGAGAAATAAAAGAGCAATTATGGTTTAGACTTTGAAAAAAGTTTTTTTCTTCTATTTTTAAAGAAATTTAATAAGAAGTTTTTTGCATTTTAACTGGGGGGAATTGTAGATTTAATTATGTATCTGAGAAACTAGCGTCTTTAAGAAATGCAAGATAATTGCTTTTGGAAACTTAGTTCGTCTGAATTTATTTCAAGATCCTAAGGCGAATTTTTTGTGTGTGATATCGCAAGCTTTCTTAATCGCCGTTTGCGAGGATCAATCCAGATAGTAAGCGTCCCCTTTGAAGTCTGTTAGAAAGCATTGGTTTTTATGGAAATATTTATTGAGTACTGGTTGATTGGATTTTCAAGACATTCACAAAAAATTTCGAGTTGTTACACTAAAGATTAACTGCTGTATTTCTATGTGGTAGGAGTATACTAATTGCATATATACAAGACCGATACCTTAAATCACAGTCGCACACACTACATTTCGTAATGCATGACCTGCTATCTGTTAATGGTGCCAGAATGCTGACATTGTAGACTAGACACGTATTGAATATTTGCAAATAAATCAGTACATTTTTGTAGCGAACGACATCGCAACTTACAAGCAGAATTATTGTAGCATCCAAATTATTTGAACGATTAATCCCTCTATTTAGAATTATGCTAATCAAAAAGGTAGAGATGATGGAGAATTATGGTTTTGATTCTTGAATATTTCAAAAATTATGAACTCGGACATTTGCTTTTATTTTTTAAAAGATAAATTTCATTAGAGGTTTAATGAGAATATATCAAGCAAAGTTGTAATTCTAAAAAAAAAATTATACTCATAAACGTCAAACGAACCGATTCCTTAAAATATTCAAGGAGATCGTATGGCATTTACAACAATTTCCACAAGTATCCTTTCCACTATAGGAAATATTAAACGAGTGCGAATTTTGAAATTTATATAATTGGTACATTTTTACAATGCCGTTTTACCTTTTCTTTTCATGAACGTATAAAACTCGCCAGACCTTTTAATATATTTATTGTGCACTTGTTTTAAAAAGTAACTTATATTAAGTACATCGAAATAATCTGGCAGTAATTTTATGTCATTGATATTTTATATTATATTCAAAGATTAAAAAAAGTATACTAACATTTCATAATTTTAGTATGAAATTTCTAAAAGGAAAGAATGAAGAAATTATAAAAATATATCAAGGGATTTCGTTAATTCAATATAGAAATGCTGAAGGATTATGGATATATTTTTCTGTAAAAGTTTTTTTTTTCTTATTTGGAGAAAAAGGACGAAAAATATATATAAAATTTTCAAGCCAAGTTTCTGTAGGAAAGCTCGATTTCTGAAGGATTTGAGTGGTTTTTCGATAAAAGTTGATGGAATAGAATATCCATACTAGAAATGGAATTTCTCTGAGAACTGTAGCTTCAAATTTGTATAGTACGTTACTTTTCACTTGAAAAAAGGGAAAAAATAAAGAGCATAAAATTAAATAAAAATAAAACCTAATCATTTTGCGCTATAAGTCGATATGAACAGTCTTGTAATTCTTACACTATAAATGCACTATATATAATATACCAAATCACTGTAATGTTATCTTTTACAAAAATAATGAAATAGCCTTTTTTTTATATTTAAAACCACGGGATAGCACATAAAAATGTATGAGTTAATAATTTAGAGGAGAATATTTAATGAAATAAGCCGCGTAACTCAAAGAAAATATGCAAGTGTACTACAAAATATAAGTATATAAAATATCCGAGTTTTACGATATATTATTTGATTCCTTATTCTGATAAATAGATTAGAGGTTGGTGTTTAGCAATGAATGGGCGTACGCCCACGCAAACAAATGACGGCAGGGGCTCCGGTAATATCTTCAAAGAGTTAATTTTAAAAACTTGTTTATGTTCATCATTCGTCACACAGAAAATGTAATGCCGGTCAATAACCTTAGGCGGTAAGCATCAAACATATTTTGTGTTAGCGGCCATTCAAATACCAAGGAAGAAAATCGTTTAACAGTTCGGCTGTGTCTAGTGCAAAATTAAAAATTAAGCAGCCAGTTATTTTTGTAGATTTTGAAATAAAAAAAATTAGATACACATTTATTATCGTTTGCATTTTTCATCGTGTTCATGAAAACGTAAATCAATTTGTAACATTTAATTCAATACGGTAATATATTTATGCCAGTAACAGTTCTGTGAATTGCATGATATTAAAATCAAAATTCACTTTTACAGATTTTACGATACACTTGTACTTATTAAATTTGGCAAGTAATTATTTCTTCTGTATTAGAATTTCATTTACCCTTTAAAAGGCCATTTTTTTCTAGTCATATTATGTTAAAATATTTTTAGGCTTGAAATTAGAATATGAAAAGCGATTCATTTAACTTATTAGATAAATTTAATTTTAATTCATTAATTTGGTTAATTAATAATTAAGTGACAAACCAAGACACATCAATTCGTGTAAGATAAAGAACTGAAGCATCTAAGTTTCTGTCTTTCTAAAAAAAATTTGTCATAACTTATGACAACCTACATAATTTCATTCAAAGATTGATAAATTTGGTGGAAAGCATACTTCCTATGGCCCTAGAAAGGGTTAAGAAGCGTGAATCGAATTTAGTTCTATTTTATTTCTTAATAATCCATTTATAAATCTGAAACATATTATTTCTCGAAAGTATTCACATATTTTAGAAATTCTGGAAGGCAGCATTTTAGTGATGCAGTTTTAATTAAAAAATATTTTATCCATTTCTAATAAATTTTTCAAATTTAAATGTAATTTCCAACTTTGTTTTTTACTGGTATAATGAAATCCAATAAGTTTTATCGATTTATCAGATATTTCACTGGTGTAATTTTACCAAAGTTTAAAGTTATGGTTTAGAAAAATGTTTACATCTCATAAATTAACCCTAAAACACAATTTTAGCTGTTTTAATTTGTGGTATACGAAGTATTTAAAGATAAATTACAGTAGTCATTAAAACATTGGACTTCGATATGATGGTGTATATACACGTTTCAGATCATTCCGAGTTTGAAAAGCCTATTTCTGGTCTATTTGGAAAAGTCTATTTTGTCTATGAACATCTTATCTGTAGTTCACTTTTCATAGATATGATTTTGGTACGGTTGAAGTTTTGCCAACTTCATAAATTTCTATCGCATTGTAACGAATTTTAGGTAGATTCCTATAGGAAGAATGCCTATTGCCATGGTTCGCATCACAAGACTTCGGGAAACTTTCTTCGTTTTTTGTCAATTATGATCCATAGAACCCAAAACCACGCTTAGTTCAGAAGTTATATAATATAAACACATTACTCATTATCTTGTAAACAAGATAACTAGATATATAGAGAAATTTTATTTGGATTTTAACTGGTTTGGGATATGTTGTTAGAAATATAAAAATCTCGGATGAACTCGTAGATGTGCCGTCTAGCCTAAAGGGGATGGAAATGGTGGGGGTTGATATTTTCATTTAGCTATTATTTTCTTCTTGTGAAAGCAGGAAAATAAATCCATTTATCCACATTAGCGCCTCATTAAAAAGAAAAACTTTTGTATCTAATGTTTTTCGATATTTGCAATTGCTTCGCAGTTAAGGATTAAAAAATGATTTTTAAGCCCTCATTTTGCCTGTTTCTAACATCAATTTATGTTGCCAGATAATATCTTAGATGTAAAGGAAGCTTGCAGAAAGGAATTTTTTCATGTTGCTTTAGCAGCGTTGTTGGTTCTACGGCAAGGAAGAACAATTTTACCGACTGCTCTGGATGCTGAACGGGTGAGAGATTGACTCAGACTTGAGGGGACCATTTGGTAACTTTGGTCCGTTTTGGTAACTTTGGAAGATTCTTGCATTATTTTTATCTAAATTATTGATGTCTGTCCTAAGTAATCATTCGGACGCGAATTAAGACGATCCTTCTGCGACATGCTTCGCGAACTGCGCGTCTTTGTACTGCTATGGTTGTGCTACCGATTTACGGCTTTGTTTACTTTTCTTTATAGTTAGCACAGTTCTTGTGTACGTCTCAGCTGTATTTGTTGTCTGTGCTTTCATGTCTTGTTGAATGACCACCCTTGTTTATTATGAAGCATGTTAGACTGTTTCACCATATGCGCACTACAGCGAACCCGTTGATTGTCTTTGATTTAATATCTGACAAAGTATCCATGCATAGGGAGTCTGTAAGCCAATGCATGTCCATGAGAACACGGTAATTAAAAAAGTCAAAAAGCTAGATGAATCAGGTTTGGTACATCTTTTATCATTTTACTAAATGTTTTATAACTGTATTATTTGAAAACTAAATATATCCCTAAAATTGGGCACAATCCATCTAAATGTCAATCCTCTTTTGTTCCGTGTATTTCTGAATATGTGAAAGTTGTAACTGAAAAATGCAACTATTTATATAAATGTAGTGACGAACGCCTGATGACGAGCGCCATCTGCTGGCCAACAGGTGTTGAGGCTTGTTAGACGGAGTGCAGACGAGACGAGATGGGTCTGAACGAAAGTCAGGACGTGTGAGACGAGACGGGTCTCTGAACGAAAGACGCGACGTAACACGTGAATTAATCCTGCGACGTTTTCGACGAAATCTATTTAATGTTCATTTCTTTTGTTAATGTAATTGTTCATCCTAAATGTAATTAAATGTGCGTGATTCTAAATAGTAGTGATTCCTGAGTCCTACATAAATGAAATTCGGTATACGGACTCGATCTTTGTTGACGTCAGTCAAATCATAAATTTGTAATAACATTTTAGACCAAATCTGTGAGAAAGAAAATTCCTAAAATCCATACAGAAGTTTCTTTTATATATTATGAAGCACACAATATGTAATTTTATGTTAATCTTTTCAGTACTAACCTGGTCATAAAAGTTTTATACTAATTGGTGTTTCTGTTCAAAAGAAGGGGTGCATGCGGTAAAGCAAGTTATCACTAAAAATGCCCTCGCTTTACGTCCGAGATTCCTGGTTTGAAAAGAAATGGGCCCATTAGCATAGAATACGTTCGGCCGGATGGGCCGAATTAGTAGTGAAAGAGATAATATACAAAAAATTAAAAGGGTGTATATTTTCTCTGGCACATTTATTGGATTATTCTTTTTCGTTAAGAACAAAGAGTGCGCGAATTAAGAAAATTTTTATCAAAATATTGATGCCTATTCAAAATCATTTTGGTATTAAATTATTTGATATCTTCCTTTACTCATTTGAAGTTGCAAATATATCGTATATAGGCGTCTGAATAGGTAAAAATTCAAAAAGTGTGAGTAGATTTATTTTTTATTTATCTCGATTTTTATGTATTCAAAAATTTTATTCCTCTCTATCAATAGCATTTTATTGATAAACAAATAATTTTAAGATCATTTTGAAGCATTAAATTTCGTGTTTTTACTTTATGCACTTTAATAAAGCTGTTTGAATAAAGAGAAACGCGCAAGTAAAAAGTAACAATTATATTGTTTTTTTTATTACTTTCACTTTTAAATGTTTTCTTTCTACCAATTAAATTTTAACAGAAATTAATAAAATACTATACTTCCAAATATTAAAATTAAAGATGCTTTAATTCATCAATTATTTTTTTATTTCATAGATATGCGTTGATTACTCTGTTCAAATAGCATAAAAAATTTAATTATAGACTTCACCTTAGCGATTAAAAAATAACTCTTGAAAAAGCAGATAATTATCTGCATCTAATTATGTGACGATTAAAAAATTTTAAAGCCAGTTACATCGAAGCTAGATCAACTGCGATAGACGGCCTTTAATGAAAAATTACTTTTAATATTGTTTTATTTTTCTCTTTACCTTCAGAGTTTTGATAAGAAAAGATCAAAGTAACACTAAGATTAATGATATAAATATTTTTTCAATCGTGAATAATTATGTCGGCTATCTATGTAAAGAAGCTAGTTTCGATTTGCAAATTGATTTAAAGAAATCCTTTTCCTTTAAATTTCCCCTCCTTTATAAAAATTAATATTATGCGGTTGAAAGAAGGGGAAAAGGAATGCAATTATGGGGGTCTTTCTAGTAAAGTATGTCAGTCTGTGTTATAAAACTATTGAAGTCATCAAAAAAATACTTTTCAGCGTCTGAATTCTGAGTTATTGTAGCTGCAAAAATTTCTATACAAAAATTATTCGTTAAAATGTGATGAGACAGTCCATTTATTTGAATTATATTTCGGGGCCATGATGGTCTGGTTGTAAGGATTCGTCTTCGGGAAGGGCGGGGGAGGGGGGTCCAAGTTTGAGACTGGATTCTACCGTTGTGTAAGTGGGTGTGGTGCGTGCTAAATGTGTCGGAACTGATTGTTCTCCCGCTGATGTGGTGCCGTGCAGAAGTTCGGAAAGGGAGAACGCCAGCTCAGGTGTCGTTCTCGTCATCTAACCGCGATTCGAAATTATTAGGCCCTTTCCAAAATAGTCCTTGTGTGATAGTGCTTTAAAACAGGATATTATTACAAAGAAATTGAATTCTCTTTCAGCCTTTTTAATCGTAAAGGAGTTGAAGGTAAAGTAATGGGAGTCGCAAATTTTCATTTAAGCACTTAATGCTGGATAGTTCATTTATGAGGTCGCCCGAGAGTTTCCTCTTCACGTATCCGATTTCTCGTCAGTTTGGATACGATAAAAATTATTTTAGTTAACCTGTTAACATCAGAAGTATTGCAGCTTGCATTCCACATCCGGCAAGCCTCTTTTTATTTCTTCCTCTAATGCCTTCGTCGACACACTTTTTTGCAGAATTTTGGGATTCGTTGCTCTTCAAGTCAGTTCTTAATCCAAAGGAGCACTTTCATCAGAAAAATGAGCTGGTTGAAGAAGTACCAGAATGTTAAGATTCGGTTGGTAATTTGCCACCAAAATGTTCCCACACGTTTAAATCCCCTCGATTAGATGGGGGGCCGCGGTGGCCTGGTGGTAAGGTCTCGGCTTCGGAACCGGAGGTTTTCAGGTTCGAGACCCGATTCCACCGAAGAACCGTCGTGTAAGGGGGCCAGTTGCACGTTAAATCCGTCCTGACCAAACGTCCTCCCACTGGTGTGGTGTGGTGTGGAGAGGGGGGTGCCAGCTCAGGTGTCGTCCTCGTCATCTGACCGCGGTTCAAAATTACGAGGTCCGTCCCAAAATAGCCCAAGTGTTGCTTCAAACGGGACGTTAATATAACTAAACCAAACCAAACCAAACCCCTCGATTAGAATTTTTGAATGCTTGTAATCATGAGCTACTTTCTTAAGTTGTACATATTCAAACAGGATAAAAATATGTTCTGACTAGTTTCCGGTTTTACGCAAAACGATAAAATTTAACATTTGGAAAATGATTAAAAGGTGGGGAATTTTTTTGAAGATTGTTGTATGTTATTATGATAAATAGCACAAGTACTTTTCGAACGTTCTTTAACATCTTGAAATCAGAAAGTAAACTTTTAAAAAAAAATTATTAGAACACTTCCCAATTAAGAATAACGGAGAACCAACTTCATTGATTTCTTCGTCATTATTAAGTATTTGATTCGTAAAAATTTCTTTTGTAAAAGATATTTTCACCTGATATTATTTGCCGGAAAGAAATGTCCATTCACTATTTCTTTCTGTTATTTATAAACCGATAAATCAATATTTTTAATGAATGAAATTCACTCGATCATTTCATCAGCCTCAATGCACATTATTATAATAATGTTCACTGAGGGGCTGTTCATTATTTTAGGCATAGAAAATCCGTATAAGCTTATTAGACATATTAATAAGATGATTTAAGTGATTTTTTTTAATATGTCTTCACCGTTCGGTACACGGTGACTTCTAAAGAAAATACAATTGCGAACTTAATTAAAAGGAAATTTGTTATATTTGTAATTTCCTTATTTCACAATCCCATTAGTGAATTAAATAAATAATTGCCATTTTATCTAATGAGATGAACCCTTTGACTGTTAATTGCCCTTCGCTTGAACAACCGGCAACAGCGATGACTGGAGACTTAATACTTTTTAGCGCAATGCGTATCCTGTCGGCAGCGTATTAACATATTATAATATAGTGCAAAATCCAATTTCTATTACACTGTCTAGCCCAAACCGGACCCAGATATTTTTTCATTTTCAATATATTTTCTTTATTTATCTACGGTAAAGTTTTAAAACGCCAAAATTTTATAATTTATGATATTTGCATTTGGATATTGAAAATTTTTAAAAAAATGAACAAATAGCAAGTGATAAATATTATATATATAATGTGTATATGTAAATGATATTTTAACTCTAATTTCAATTTAATTAATTTTCAAGATTTTATCTTAATTTAGCCCATAGTAACTTTATTCTAAAATATTCTCTTATTTCGTGATCCAATTCCACTGTCTCTACTTAATTAATTCAAGAGAAGCTTTGTTAAATTGCAGAATCAGCTAAAAGTCTAACTTTCCCACACTCCGAGTGAAGAGGCAAAATACCGCTGATGAGGCATTCTTTTTAAAAATCTCCCTGCGTTTCCCCTGCCTTCTCCGCGCGTGTAACGAAAATCCCTATCGAAATCGTAATATATTAGCACTATGAAGAAATGTTTTCCCTATCAAAATCGTAGGTTATATAAGACCAGGGTTAAAATGTCCTAGGGCCTTTTCCTCATTCCTTTTCTGTGTGCTCATCACTTGTACATATGCCTACTTCTTCAAAATGAAATAAAACGACGTCACGAAATAGCAAGTCTCTTCACTGTCTTCAAATTGAATTCTGCTTAACAACAAATAATGTTACATATATGTATATAAACTTTCTTTCAAGAAAGAACAATAAAAAAATGAATAGTTCCTTTGAGTATGATAAATTTCAAAACGTGTATCAAAACATAATCCGACATCGCATTTTATACACTCGTATGGAATATCCCTCCTTTTGTTTCCTGTAGAAGAAACGCATTTTTTCCTTCTCAAGTTGCCAGCTCCATTTAAAATTTTCGAAGGAAAATGATACGACACCTCAAACGAAATGATAGGCTCAACCAAATCAAATAACCAAATAAACGAGAATTTTTCTCGTTGATAAGCAACCAAGTATGAGATCTCTGCGAGTGCTGGAACATATACGATTAAAATAATTTTCAAATATAGACATGAGACAGCAGTAAATAGCTTAGACCTTTGCCGAACGCACATACGCGTCCATAGGCACACAGATTGTGTTTGGTGGACGCATATACTCGCCCATAACAGTCAAAGGGTTGAAAACTGTTGATAGTTGAAATCTAAGAGATGAAAAAAATATTTACTAGAAAACCCCGCATAAAAATTATTGTATTCTAAAAGGTTCAGAGTACCTTTATTTTGAGTTAAGATTAAAAGCAAGAAAAATTCCGAAAGAGTTGAAAGCCAACATAACATAAATTGTCAACTTTTATTAGTTTTTTTATTTGAATTATTATTTGCATATCCTTTCCTTTTTTTAAAACTGGTGTATTTTTGCCATTTCTTTCCATTTATCTGTGTAATAAAGGGGTTCAGAGTTGACTGCCTGTACTCTCGGGAACCTATTAAACTAAAAAATTATGTATAATTCTAAAAAGGAAATGAAATTGATAACAAAGATTTCGGGAAAATTTATTTATTTTTTAAATTCTCAATAAAATTTTGACTTTTAAATTTTTATCTTTTTAAATCGGCTGATCAAATCTCTTCCATTTTCTATGTTCATTTCAAAAACATTTAAGCGACTTTATATATGTCTCCGTGGTGGTAATGTCTAGGAGGCCGTCATGTATGAGTCTAATGCACACTGAATCTGAAGTTTTAGGACAAATGCCCTCCCTCGGGTAGTTTGCGGAAATTAGAAGAGCAGATGCTTTTTCATGTCTTGTTCTCATTCTCTGATCGCTATGCAAAATAATAAGGCCTATCGAAAAATAGTCTTTGTTTCCAAATGGAATATATCTAAAACCATTTGTTAATATGCTTTATTAAAATTCTACGTATAAATTTAAGTGCATATATGATAATTACAAAAACGTTCAATCAACTAACTCTAAACACTAATTTTTACGCATTAAAGAAAAATGACAGTTTCAAATTTCAAAGAATGCACTGAAGAAAATTAGTGTTTTAATTTTATAAATTTTCTATTCATTTAATTTTATAATTAAAATGTTTTTATGGAAAATAACGAAAATGACTATGCCTATGATTTTTAATCTATTTTAAAATCCATGAGTTTCTGATCATTGATTGAACACATTGATTAGTAGTCATGGCAACGTGAACCTAAACAAATGTGTTTTATATATTTATAAGGACGCAGGTAATTTTTTGAAGTCGCTCAGTAATCAAAGCTGTAATTCCAATCTATTTGGAATTGAAAATAATTTTTGCAAGAAGTAGTTTTTAAAAACATAAAATAGTTTGCCCTTTATTTATATTTACCAATTGTATGTACACTCTTTTTTGAAGAACTCGTCGACCACTTAAGAATTTATTTAACTTATTAATTAGATGACGCATTCTATTTGGGACAATTATTATTTTCTTTTTTAATATATGATAATTTGAGATATTGAAGCGTTTTTAAATCATTTCTTTTAATTCACTTAATACCTTCGCTTAGCTGCAGATAAAAAAAAAATCAGTTATTTAATGAATAAACCAAACTCATCATTCTTTGAGAAGGAGTTAAATGACAAATATTTTTTTCCTATAACGTCTGCGAAACTCGTTATCGTCGGCTTATCAACGGCCGTAGACCCCATTGGTAGAATGAATGTACTGAAAATCATTCGAAATATTTATAAGAAAGATGTATCACTATCAGTGGTGGATTTAAATATATTGCAGCGCTAGATTATTCTCGATATTAGCACCTTTTTATAATTCTTTGTTAACTTATTTTCATATTTTTGAGCATATTTTTCACTTAAAATAAAACAAATAATTAATAGTGGTTAATTTTTATTTTTTATTTCAGTAAATTTGTAAAAAAAAAAAATTGTGATACAATGTAAAGTGTAAAACAAAAAATAACTGTAGTAGTAAAATTTTTGAAAAATTAGTTTTATTAATTTGTCTTTTTAATGATATTAATTATTAATTGTGAGAATTTTTGCAGATTTTTGGTAATTAAAAAAACAATTTGTTTCCAATAATAAATTGAATTGTCGCCCTGATGTTCCAACTGTCTAGTGTCATGAAATTCTACATCTTACGATTTTCTTGCATTCTTGAAATCTTAAAAAAAAACCCACTATGTTTAATATCTAGTTAATTTATGAGACCATTTATATCACTGACCCTCCGATCCGATTAAATAATGCTGGATGACCGGACTGTCGCAACAGCAACATTAGCGGGAATTGTGGTTGAGTACTAAGGGCCATCACCGGCCACAACACAACCCTTCCCGAAGGAAGTACGTCCCGTCAGCGATGGAAGGATCCCCACCTATTTATGTACCACCAGGGTGGCGAGATCCAACCACCATTCTGGAAGCATCTGACCATCATTTCGAGGTGTTCCTCCGGTGGTTTAATTTACGAGACAATTAAAAAATGTGAAATTACCGAATTGCGAAGTCGAAATTTAGAAGAAATCCAAAGAAAGTTACTTTTTTTAAGTGATGTTATACAATTGCCTCCATTTAGAAAGTTTTATGTACACAATAAATGGAATTTAACTAAGGCAATAACTAGATTTTGATGTTAGATAGTTCGGCAGAACATTCAGATAAATAACAAAATAAGAAACAAATATAATATTTAAACTTATTTCACATTATAAGTAATTTTGATTAATATAATAACTTTGAAAATATAATGCAAACTCCGATTGTAGATTTATTATTTTATAATAGAATTTGGACACATAAAAATTGTGCTAACATTTTTTTTAATTGCCTTTCCTACGCCTAGTCGTCCCAGCCCATCTGCTTAGGCTGCCTCTCTAGAAATTAACCGTTGTCTTTTACGCAAGAATACATTGTGGTAATGGGGTAAATTAAGCAGTTACGCCAAAAATAAAGAAAAACTTACGTATTAAAATTAAAGTAATAGGATTAAAACAAAATCTCAGTAAGCAAAATTTGTAGAAAGATAAAGGAAACATATAATTGCTATATAAGATATTGGATTTTAAAATGTTAAATTTGAAGTAAATTATTTTATTATGTGAAAGGAATGGCTTATTTTTCTGTTTTTAGATTTTTGAAAATTTCCTTTGAATAAAAGATGTATCATAGAAGACTGTCTTTCACAAATAAAACTGTATATAGGAAAAATCCTAAAATATTTAATAAGGATCTTTAGGTAAGTCTTCAAAATATTGAGTTGTAATAGTTATAAAACATTATAATAATTGAATAAGAATGTGTAAGTCATTTCCAAAGATTCGTAAAAAAAAAAAAATTCAAATCAAAACTACTTCAATTTGTTTGAATGATCTTCGCTGCCTAATTCATGATAGCTTTATATCAAGCACAATTAAGTGCAAATCAAAAAAATAAAATTACTTCATCATATCTTCAAATGGACTTTCCAAATCTCTACTTTTGACAAGGTAATGAAGCATGTTTCAAAAAATGAAGCACAAAAAGAACGAGTTCACTCGTTAAAAAATCTCAAAGAAAAGATTGATCTGGTTATGAATCTCTTCTAAAGATACCCGACAGCAAATTGAAGCCAGAAACTAAACCAAATAAAAATACATTTAAAAAAAAAAGTCGAGATAGGGGGGTGGGGAGGAAATAACACGCTTTTCTTTCTCCTTCATCGAACAGGACGATACCCTTTGGAGCTCTCATCTTCCATCCCACCTTCCCCCACCCCAGGAATTCCCCCCGCAATGGACTGGTCCACTCTCAGTTTTCGCCTCCCTTCATCTATGTAGTAAACGTGGGATGTTGCGATCTTTTTTCCCGCCTGTTTCGTACGTGATTTAAAATATCCGATTTCTGTGATGTGACGAAGGAACGCCTGAATGGGTTCGGTTTCCTGCTGCAAATTCGGAAATGTGCTCGCAAATTGATTGACTAAAAGTCTTCCCTTTGACATTGCCGGGGTGCTCTCCAATGTCAACGTCTCCCGGCGTGTTCTATAATGTGGTGCAAACATTGTCACGTGATCGCTGTGGCTTGTTTACGTTTGTAGTAAGGCTGGTGTGTGTGTTCGGTGTTGAATGGATTTAATTACTGCCGAATAATTACCTCGTCAAAAGTAGAACGTGCGGATTTCTTTAAATATATTGACTTGGCCTGGTTTCAGAAAGCAAGGGCCAACGCATTGATTTCTTGGCTCATATTGATTTTAACGTCTCTTTTGCTGTGATTTACGTAACAGTGTTAATTGCACCGGACTGAAATGTGAATGACATTTGATCGCTAATATTGCATTGGTCATCATTTTATTTCAGTGTTATTATTGCATTAATAGGGAGTGTATAAATTATTTGAACCCTTACTAAGTGGATTTAACTGGAAAAAACAACTATAGTGCCAAAAAGGAAATTACAAACATATTCAGTGAAAAGTTTTATTACTTGACAGATCATGAAACAGTCAGTTCATAGAAATAAGCAAACGATTTTATAGTTAAAGTAGAAAGTAATAGTTTTAGAAAAATACTGTAGTAACTTGTTTTGTTTTAGCCTTCTTATTTAAATAAATTAAATTTCATTTTAAGACGAAGAGGATAATTCCACTGAACAAAATAAATATTCCAGCAAATTGTTTCCACCACTCTCTTGTATTGAAATTACAATACATACTAATTATTTAATGTCGGATTTTGACTACTTAAACTCTGTTAAATTTAAAACTCGGTTAATCGTCCTTTTAAAGTGGCGAAAGTTTTTTAAATCTTATTTTGACTTATATGGATTTTTTTAAACAGAAAACTTGCATTTAAAAAAATAAATTGCAATATGCTCTTGCTTCATTACAAATTCGTACGAAAATCTTACTAAAATTTGGATTCAATAACCATCCAGCAAACATCAAGATTGAAAAGATTGATAATCAGTCTTGGATCATTTCAAACGTGCAACATTTTTGTTAGGAAATAATTATATATGCACTAAGTAACAATCTTTTAAACAAAACAGAAATATTAATCGTGGTTTTTAATTGAAATAATACCCTCACCTTTCGCTTCATTTATGTAAATGCTTCCATCAATGTGCTTTCCATGAGAACCTATTGCTTAAAACTATCTATTTTATATAGCATCTCAAACTAACCCTAATATTTTCCCTGTCAACCTCTTGTATTCACAATTATATCCTCGTAAAACAATACTTATTATTTCTAGTTGTAGTGGTAAACGTTGGTCAAGCAAGGATATAATTCGATACTAAAGTTGTCATATCCTCCTGAAGTATTTTATTAGGGATATAAAAGGAAACCATAACAACGGATGTCAAGACTTTTATTTGGAAGACGAAATATGTTTCAGTGTCATGATAAAGTGCTGTTGGCTACGATTACGATAAGCTAGTTACTATTACGATACTTGCTACTAAGTATAAATAATATTTGACGGGAAAAGAAAAATAAGGACATAAATTTTCTATTGGCAAACAAACGCAATTTTTGAAGAAATTGGTTTACAGATTATATGAATGATTATAATTTTTCAATCTTAAACCTTCATGATTTTAATATTTTATCATTGAAAGTATATTTACAAATTGCTATTGGAAATTCATAAATACGAATTTCTTAAAAAGCTGATGGCTATAGAATAATTTTTAAAAAAATATACTTCTTCATCCATTATTGCTTTAAGTATCATATTAAAATTTAGAAGTTCAGTAAAATTCTGTTGAAAGTATAGATTAAAAATTTCTTTCTTATAACATAGTGTTGAATTCTTTTTATTCTAAAAAAGAATCTGATGTGAAACAGAAAAAAAAAACCTTTTATTAAAATGCCTTTGGCTTATTCTTCGGTGTAAGATTAAGTTTTATTCGAATAATCACTAGCCTTGTTAAAACTCAAGTGTACAGAATTGTGCATAAAATAATGTCTAGAAATTCCTTTTTTATAATTATTTTTATCTTATTATAAAAAAGGTTATCGATCAGCTCCACTTTGTTGAAAAACTTATAATATAACTTGATATCGATTATACGAAAACTGAATTGTAAAACAGAACAATTCTATTGATACTGCGCCATCGAAATTATTGTTGAAAAAACCACTGAATCGAAACTGCATTATTTTCAATAAGTTTAAAAATTCTTTGAAATAATAAATAAACGTTGTGTTTCAAAGGATGTAGAATTCAGTCCATGGTGCTAAAAGGTTTTAAGTTTGCTGATGTTTTATAAAAAGATTGTATTAAAAAAGCCACCCAAAACATCAGTTTGTGCTATTTAATAAAACTAAATCTTAAAAGGAATTGACATCTATATTTCAGACTGATTTTTTTTGTAGAAGTACGCTATCCTTTCTTTAAAAATCAGTTCATTGTTATTGTTTATGTAATTAGTTTTTTGAAAACTCTTTTGAGAACATTCACTGTAAAAATTGTTAGAAGAAATTTAAAATGAAGAAGTTGAAATAAATCTTCCGAAGTTGAAATAAAATTAATGAATATTATTTTCTCGGATACATTTTTTAACAACATCAATATTTTTTTCATATTAGGAAAAATTGTTTCGATAAATTACATGATGCATATATATTATCGGGTCCAAGAACTGAACTTTGTGGAATTAAAAAAAAAATGAGTTCTGACTGCTGAAATCCCGTGCATTTAGTTGATTCTACATTACGATATACATTCAAATATAGTCGATATATTTCGATAAACTTATTGAAAAACAGTGCTAGCCATGGAAAAATATTCCACTCAAAGTTCTTCGTCCAGACATTCCCCTATCAGAAGATCTCCGAACAGAAATCCCTTGCCACCTCATTCTTCGGCCATTATTGACCGTTGTCCATCACCTGACATAGGAAGCCTACGATGGAAATCCAAATCTGAAGAAAGGTGAGTGACTTGGGATTGTTTACTTGCCTTTAGATCTTCACGTCTATTCATTTCCACTATCTGGAAACTGAAAAAAAAATATACGGTTAAAATATACAATTATTATGAAAAAAAAGCTGCCTTTGACGACCAACTTGCTTACCCAGTTAAAGTGCATAAGTCATGAAATAAAAACGTAAATGGAAATCCTACTACGGAGTGAATAATTGCTAGCACTTAACTCATCTAGCACAACATTTAGTTTTAATTCCATAATAATATTCAAACGATTATGTTAATTTGAATTTAAAAATATTAAAATTAAAGGGAAATCGTGCGATTGAAATTGATATCACGAAAAAAAATGTTTTTTTAGTCTTAAGACATTTCGGAGACTTTTTTTTTAAAGATAATTGCTTTGGAATATATGAACCATAACTAAGTCAAATCGATTGCTTCTTTGCGATGATTTTAAGCTTATTATTTGATGAACTTTCTGCTTAAAGCCAGTTTTTTGATTTCTTTTTAAATCTTTTTTCCTCGGACTGAATGTACTTTTTCATGATTCGGAAAATCATCTTCAAAGATGGAATAGACTATCGAATGGCGACATTCAGGAGTAAATAGACAGTCGTACCAACTTCAGACTGTTAGACTGGAAGATTTTATAGCAGCAAAGAATTCAATTCTACGCAGAGAACTGCAAAATGTTATTAGAAATGTTCTGGAGACGGTTCGCCGTGTCACCAAAGTACCTATTCAGTCATAGAAAGGAAGATATAAAAGAAATCAAGAAACAAACTTCAAACTTGCGTAAAAAAAAAAAAAAAGACATCCGTCGCTAAATGGATAATCGTTATGACTTGCCTAGAAAATTTTATTTTTACCTTTCGATACAGTTATCTTCAAAATTGGTCTTAAGATTCAAAAATTACTTTTTTATTGATATCAGTTCCATTTCTTTCAAATGCCCTCTTAATTTTAAAGATACTTTTAATTCAGTTCAGTGTTATATTGTTCATCTGTAAGAATGCTTTTAAATGCTATGATGGAATTCGAACTAATGCATCAAATCATTCAATAGCTTAGAAACATTAACTCTGTAATAGGATTTTCATTTCCGCTGCCCCCTTAAAATTAAAAAGTAACAAGAATTTAAAATTATAATTGAAATAATGTTTTTCAGTAGTACAATTTAAATGCATTCAATATACTATCATTTAGAAGCCTAAAACCTCAATCTGGATGAGTAAACTAATCTATAAAGACGGCTAGAATTTAATATTTTCATTCTACCTGAATGT
>JAPMOR010077969.1:19779-35790 GCA_026543865.1 Argiope aurantia
TTATTCCCGAATATTTCTAGTTTATGCATCCAGTGTTTCGTGGGATCATAGTCTCTTCACGTTCCTTTTCGGTTTCCAAAGATTGACAATAACTTTCAACTGAAAACATAAATATCCTATGGATCCTTTTTTGTTGAATTCATCCTTTCAAACCTTATTAATCTCCAATGGTATAATTCCAATAAAAACGCGGAAAAGTGCGTATTTTAAATTTTCCAGTGATATATAATACAATAAATAATAAAATTTATTTATTGTATTGTACATAAAATATCCTTTTCTGAATCTGAAATATCTTTTTTTAGGATATTTCAGATTGATAGAATTACAAAAAAATATGGAATGATCCATAATTTTCGGAAATTTATATAATGTTGTATAACGTTATGAAATTATTCTAAAATGCAATAATTAACAGAAATATTACTTTATTTTAAATTTTCCAATGATTCACAGTATTGTATTAACGATGTATATACTTAATTTTAATATATAAATATAGTTAATGAATTAAAATCAAACAATGCGCCCAAATGTTCTAATAAGATTTGAAAAAAAAATTGTTTAGCAATATCCGAAAGTATTTTTGAATATTCCCAAATGTTCTAAAGCTTTAACTTCTACATTGTTATAAGGTTCCCATTTTGCGCGCAGGGATAAATATAGAATCCAAAGTATTGCAGTTTTTTTTAGATATGAAAAATTTGTATATAGTTGAAATATGCCTAGTCTTTTGTAATTTTATAATAAGATTTGATAGCTCCATATATGCATAAAGTAGCTTTTCTTTATATTAAAAACAGCGTAATTTCATTTTTGAAATAAATTTTTTTGCATATCTTCACGGGTCATGGTCCCTAGAACCCAAAACCATCCTCCGTTCAAGAGTTATATAATCGTTTAACGCTTTTGCCATGTGAACCATATAACTGGAGTAATTTTGTTTGGATTTTAACCGGCTTGGAATATGTTGTCAGAAATGTAAAATCCTCGGATGAGTTCCTAGATGAGCCATCTAGCCCAAAGGGGATGGAAATGGTGGGGGTTAAATTTTCATTTCGCTATAACTCTCTTAATACTAAAGATATAAAAATAACTTAAATTAGCCGAATTAGCGCATTTAAAGTTTTTTAATATCTGCAATTGCTTCGAAGTGAAGGGCTGAAAAGTGATTTTTCAAGCCCTAATTTTGACTGATTCTAACATTAAAAATTTATGTTGACAGTTTTGAAAAGAAATGAAACAAAACTTCTACTTTTCTTTTATATCCATAGTTTGAAATTGATTAAATTCATGTGGAGTAACAATAAAAAAAAAGTTTGAATAAAACTAATTAAATAAATATAAAAGGGGGAAAATATTCAATGGCAACATTATTTAAAAAGGATCAGCTTAAAAATTTCCGGAAGCCTTTTTTTTAGTTATGCCTTTATTTAAAAAAAATGAATTTCTTTCAATCTATTGACTATGTTCGCTAAGGGCATGTGTTTAAGCCTAAAGTTTGCAATGCCTTGCAATTAATACGCAAATGCCAAAGAATAATATTAAAAAAAAGCTGTTGATAAATTTTCTTTTACACCAAGGAGTAATTATAAGTGAAATATTTAAATGTACATGAAATAAAATCCAATCTATATCTATATCTATACTTATAATAAAGCTCAATGTGTGTGTGTGTGTGTGTGTGTGTGTGTGTGTGTGTGTGTTGGCGCCCTACAGACCAGACCATTCAACCTACAGCTACCAAATTTGGCACGTGTATACCTTGGAGGCCGGGAATGTGCACCTGGGAGTTATTTTTTCGAATTTTTAACTAGAATTTTATTTATTTAAAAAATAAGCGAAATTTTGACATGTTTCTGCTATAACTGCCGAAAATATTACCGCACAAAAAAGATTTTTACATGAAGTTAAAGAACAAACATTTATCTTTTAAATGATACTACTGTTTTAATCTTAAAATTAAATTTCTATTTTTAATGAATTTTTAAATAAATATTTTAACTATGTTTTTCAATAATTTTTTTCGTCAAAAATAAAAATGAGGATTAAGCACGTTTCGCATTCATGAGAAAAAAATAGCTTTTTTCAAAGTGTTGCCATCACACTGATTAAAGCTCTAACTGAAAATAAATTAAATCTTTTTGGAAATGAAATCTGCAAAATTATAATTTTCGGCAAGTGTCTGTAAGAAATGAAACAAATATGAAATATTATTTTCTCTAAAAAATAAATTAAAGAAAAATTATTTTATCATCTTTTACACTCTCTATACAGTTTGTTTATTCAGTCCCCGATCCATTTTGATATTTAATGACTCATAAAATAATGAAGATGTAAACAAACTTATGGCATTTATTCATGGAATAACTCATATATTTACTTTTTCAGGTTTGAATATTTTTACTTTTGTAAATATCGTCTGCGCGTGTTTTTAATTTCAGATAATTTCATTTTCCAGTCTAAATATCCGCATTTTTCTAAATATCGTCTGCTTATTAATTTTTCTCTCTTTTGTTTTTGGCAACTATTGAAATGTTATGTTTACTTTTGATGTGTTTGTTCTATGTAGTATTTTTGTATGTGATGTTTTATTCGAACGGATATTAAGGAGAATGCATACACCACAAGAGAAAGCACAGATTTTATGGTGGTCATAGAGTTAATTTCCAATCAACTAAATCACTGACTTTTAAGAGTTAATTTCAAATCACTTAAACTGACTGATTTATGAAGATTTGAATATCACTATTCAATAAAAAAAAGGATAATTTTAGATTTTTCATCGATCGTTTCAAAGAAAATCCGCCAATAAGCGCGCAGGTTTCTCAAGATTAATTGGCCTAAGATTATGAAAATGTTGAATTTTTCTAAATTTTTAACATTCAATTCTTCATAAATAAGTCTTAGTTGATCGTAGAAAATAGAAGCATTCATTCATTTATTTAAAATTTGGTGTGTCCAGAATATTTCTCAGAATATGATACCTTATTGCATTAAATTTAGACTTCATAATTTGTGAAATATATTTATAGGCCGGAACAAAATATTATTATTGATTTTATTTCAATCCTTTTGAAAGCAAAACTAAAAACTGCATTTTATGCTGAATCTCAGAAATGTTTGTTGAATTATTGTTTGAGATATTACACAAATGATGAAAAATATTTTGTAGTTAACATAATACTTAAATACCGAGCGATTCTGTTTGCAATACTCACATTCAATAATAATAATAATTAATAAATAACAATAAAGATGATAAATAAAATAAGGCGCTTGGTTTTATTAAAAAATATCTTAATATTAATTGCAATTTCGTCATTTACATTTTAAATTAAAGTTGAAGTTTAATCGGAAATGGCAACAAATTAGCAAAATATATATAGTAAATTGAACGAAACGATCTAAACAGTATAAGTTTGGTATGACTATCAAAATTTGAAGATTAAAATGCTTTGTTTGAGAATCCTTTAAGAGACAAGTTACTTAAAATATTTAATTGAAAATTGTAACGAGCATTAATACTGGCGAACCGGCTGGTCGCCAAAGGCGGCTAGTATTAAATAAGAAAAGCAGACGGTATTTTTTCTCCAATATAAATGAAAAATTAAACAATAAATTCGTGCTTTCTATCATCATAAAACCTTATTTTTTGCATTTAATTGAAAGAAGTATATTTAAACGATAGTTAATTTCTTTAAATATATTTAAATTGCACATATAAACTATCGGTTCTTGCCGAAGAATACAAACTTTTGGCACTGGCAGCTTTTCTACACATTCAGTAACTTAAGTTTTGTAAGAAGCCTAGATTTGTGCATTATTTTTATAATGATGATTAATACAATGAATACTGAATTGTTCGATAGAAATAGAAATATTACCTATGATTGCTTCAATATGTAATATTTTATTTTTAGTTTATCGTATACGAAGTACAGAGAAGGTAATATAATTGTCAAAAAATTCAGACTCGAGATTTTGATAAGTGTTTGTATCGGTAGCCTCAGAGTTAAAAAATATATTGTTACGAAATTTTACCCGGGGTTCGTTTGGATAGTGGAAGTGATATGGTGTAAAGAACGCTCAAACAGCAGGCAGAAGTAGAATACAAAACAACGAAGTTTATTTACACGAAGATACACAGGATAGCACAAAAGCGACAACTATATACAGCACAGAATACGATTATCTTTTACCGAGACGTGTAGCATACAACAGCACACACAGCGGCATACAACCAGAATCTACTGCAGACAGTAGCGCACATCTCAGTTCAGTACTAGCTTGACTCCGTCGCTCCCGACTACCCTGTCTTCGACTTCTCCGACTTGGACTCGGATTACTGACTTGACTTCGCTGCTCTCGAACTCGGACTACTCTGTCTGGCAGCTGCAGCCCCTTTTATAGGTCTCAGGAGGCGGGGCTAGAAGCCTCTCAACCAATCGGGAACGTTCGAGGCGTATCTCGGTTCCTACTGGACGGATCGGGAAAATTCTCGAAGTTTCGGGTATTATCTATTTTGGCGCCAAAGTCGCCAAATTCGTCGCCAATTCGCCAAATGGTCGCCAAGTTTGTCGCCAAGCTCTGGGACTCCCGACGGGCTACCTGAACTCTGTCCCATTCAGATGACTGTAAATCTTTCTGTTGATGGAACAAACTATGCTGGGAAGCCGAATTGCAGGTTTGTAACAATATGTTTGGCGTTATGGCTGGCTGTCTGTGAATAGGAATTGCAATATTGGACTAAAAGTTCAATACTGGTATTCGGTATATTTTAGATCTTGATACCGGTTTTAATACCTGTAGTAGAAATTTAAAAAAATAGAAAACACGGGTGTTTCTTTGTTTTATTTGCCAGTTTTATTAGAATGTAAATATTACAAAAAATAATTTGTAACTTATAAATTATAACAGTATATAAAGAATCGCAAAAAAAGTATAGAAACATCTTATTTAAATCGCAAAAAAATGTAAATATCTCTATTCAGTCTGTGGTGCTATTACAAATTTTTGAAATGTGATCTTAAAAAACAATGCATCATTTGTGCTGTCATTAAGCATGGAATGTAATTTTGTGCAAAAATGACCAGCTGTCGAAAACGCTCTTTCGGCATCTACGCTATTTGGTGGAACTGTTAGCAATGCGCGATATCCTTTTTCCAAGTATTTACCTCTAAATCCTTCATCTTCAAATAAATCGATTTCTCGTCGGATGGTTTTGGATATAGCTGATTTCTATACTATATTTTAATTTGTTGAAATTTTTTTATTTATCTCGAATTCTAATTTTTGTTCAAGAGACAATTCTTTTCCACTATTGACATTAGTGTCATCATAATTTTCGATAATTGTACCGAATTCTTCTGAATATGGATAGGTTTGCAGGTAAAAAAAATAAAAAAAATTTAAGATAATTTACTATAAACTTGGATCAGATTTGAATTGGCTAGTCTCTTTTTTTTTTTCTTTTTCATTTCCATTTTTAAAACCATGATAATGATGTAAATACCGTAAGACATTTTCTATTTCGGTATGCATTTCTTCTGTGCGCTTTTTCAATGCAATATATAATTCTTCAGATAGTGATATGTGGTGTTCTTTCAGTGACTGCAACATGAAATATATTGTCGCATTAGCTATTAATAAATTATAATCTCTCAAACATCTCCTTTCATCTTTCCTCTCTCCCTTATTTTGTCAAATTAAACCCATCTTAACGCATGCGCAAAAGCGCGGAGGGTTTTACAATAAGTTGTGAAGCAGTATTTTATCACTTCTCTTGATTGCGCGATGCAATTTTATATTCAGTCTAATTTCGCCCGTTAGTTTAAATACCGAATAAACGATATTTTATCCTGTGAATACCAGTATTACGAAATAGTTTGGTTTGGTTTAGTTATATTAACGTCCCGTTGTAAGGCAACACTAGGGCTATTTTGGGACCGACCGCGTAATTTTGAACCGCGGTCAGATGACGAGGACGACACCTGACCTTGCACCCGCCTCTCCACACAACGCCACTTTAGCGGGAGGGCGTTTGGTCATGACGGATTTAACGTGCAACAGACCCCCTTACACGACGGTTCTTCGGTGGAACCGGGTCTCGAACCTGAAACCCTCCGGATCCGAAACCGAGACCTTGCCACCAGGCCACCGCGGCCCCTACGAAATAGTACAAATGGCTCAAAATACCGGTATTCGGTATCACGGTATTGCAGTCTATCTGTGACAAAGATACCCCAGAACAACATTGAAATAAGAAGTGAAATTACATACAGTCTTTTCACCAAATGGGTAGATTTCGGTGAACTGGTGAGCAAAATCTGTTGAGAGGAAGTCCGAGTCCAAATGGGCTCAACAATTTCATCGTGACAGAAAAATGTCTTAAAAGTAAAAGCAGTCAATTGTCATTTGTTGCAAAACTTCCATTAAAATCTTGCTTCTACTCCAGTGAACAAAATTTTAAGTGTCCGTGAAATTACAACTGCTTTTAGCATCTATAAAAGTTATCAAATCAGCATATACATAAAAAAAATATTTAAAAATTACAAATGTATAATATTGCAGTGCATAAAAGCATCTACAACTTTAATTATAATGTGAATCTGTTGCACCAAACATTGTAATATGTTAAAAAATCTGTATTTCCATAGTAGAGGAGGGAAATAAATTTACTTGTCTAAAAATTTAACACTCACTAGCGCTTTTTAAGCCTATAATAATAATAAGCCTATGGTTCATTAGGTTATTGATTATTTTTCGTGAATTTTGCAAAATTAAACAGTGTATATGGCAATTTAAATAATCTTTTCAATCTTTATTTATACTTATAATAAAGGTGTGTGTGTGTGTGCTCTACAGGCCAGACCATTAAGCTACCAAATTTGGTACGTGTATACCATGGAGGCCAGGAATGTGCACCTCAGGGTTATTCTTTTCGTATTTTTAGTTAGAATTTTATTTATTTAAAAATTAAGCAAAATTTTGGCGTGTTTCTGCTATAACTTCCAAAAATATTACCGCACAAAAAAGATTTTTACATCAAGTTAAAGATCAAAAATTTCTTTTAAATCATACCAATATTTTAACATTAAAATTAAGTTTCTATTTTTAATTAATTTTTAAATAAATATTTGAACTATGTTTTTCAATAATTTTTTTCCTACAAATTAAAATAAAATTCAAGCTGCACGAGCACGTTTCGCATTCATGGGGAAAAAATAGCTTTTTTCAAAGTGTTGCCATCACATTGATTAAAGCTCCAATTAAAAATAAATTAAATCTTTTTGGAAATGAAATCTGCAAAAATATAATTTTCGGCACGTGTCTGTAGGAAATGAAAAAAATATGAAATATTTTTTCTAAAAAATAAATTTAAGAATTATTTTATGATCTTTTACACTCTCTATATTATTAATCCAATAAATCAGTTTTATTTTAAGGCAAGTGTTGTTTAATATGAACAGGATATCCATTCAAATCAAGGCCACACAGCTAATTTGTAAACCTTTAGTAAGACACAGATCTGCTAAAATGGTCTAAATGGAAAATGATTATATTTTATGTAACTTGATTCAATAAATGCTCTAATAAATAAGGAATTTTTGATTTTACATAAAGCTTCTGCAGTGGAAATCACGTTTAACAAAATGCTCTTGAAACACTAATATTTTAAATAAAAAGAGTTAATTTCCAATCAACTAAATCAATCACTTAAACTGACTGATTTATGAAAATTTGAATATCACTATTCAATTAAAAAAAACATAATTTTAGATTTTCCATCGATCACTTCAAAGAATATACGCCAATCAGCGCACAGGTTTCTCAAGATTAATTGGCCTAAGATTATGAAAATGTTGAGTTTTTCTAAATTTTTAAAATTTAAAACTTCATAAATAAGTCTTAGTTTATCGTGGAAAATAGAAACATTCATTTATTTAAAATTTGGTGTGTCCAGAATATTTCTCAGAATATGATACCTTACTGCATTAAATTTAGACTTCATAATTTTTGAAATATATTTATAGGCAGGAACAAAATATTATTGATTTCATTTCAATCCGTTTGAAAGCAAAACTAAAAACTGAATTTTATGCTGAATATCAGAAATTTTTGTTGAATTATTCTTTGAGATATTACATAAATTATGAAAAAGATTTTGTAGTTCACATACCGAGCGATTCTGTTTGCAATACTCATATTCCATAATAATAACGATAAAAATGATAAATAAAATAAAACGCTTGGTTTCATTAAAAAAATATCTTTATTAATTGCAATTTCATCATTTCCACTTTAAATTAAAGTTGAAATTTTACCGGAAATGACAACAAATTAGCAAAATATATATAGTAAATGGAACGAAAGAATCTAAACAACAGTATAAGTTTGGTATGACTATCAAAATTTGAAGATTAAAAATGTTTTGTTTGAGAAGATTTTAAGAGACAAGTTATTTTAAATATTTAAATGAAAATTGTAGCTAGCGGTAATATTGGCGAACTGGCTGGTCGCCAACGGCGGCTAGTTTATAATAAAGATGTGTGTGTTGCATTTCTACAGATGAGATCTTTTGACCTAAAGCTAACGAACAATTTTGCTTAGAAATTTTGCGAAATTTTGGCGTTTTTCAACAAAAATACTTTAGTAAAAAGCTGATTTATGCGTCATTTTAAAATATAAAATTCTTTTCAAATGATTGATTTTTTTAATGTATAAACTAAATTTCTATTTTCAGTTAATTAAAAAATCATTAAAGTGTTTTAAATTTATTTCACACAACTGAAATTTATTTTCACTGAAATTTATTTCACACAAAATAAAAACAAAATTGAACATATAGCAACCTTTATGCGTATGTGGTAAAAAACATTAGATTTTATTAACTTTTTGTTCTTGCGTTGTTAAAAGCTCAAATTAAAACATAAAATTGACTTTTACTGAAAATTAAGTCTATAGAAATCTAATTTTTAGCTTGTGTTCGCATGAAATGAAATTTTAAAAAAATGAAACATATTTTCTTGAAATTTTGAAAGTAAAACGAGGAATGAATTTTATTATGAATCGAAGCAATTTTTTAAAAATATTTCTTTGAGATATTACATTATTTACTTGTAAAATTATTCTGTAGTAAATTATGTTGCGAGAAGTATTCTGTATTTAAGATTTCAATGCTGAAAGATTCATTTTTTTCTTTTGTACTCGTATTTAAAAATTTTTGTAGTATTAACAGTAGTATTACACAAGTTTGATTAAATTACGCAAATGGAATAATTATTGTATGGAAAAGTGAATATTGTGTTATTTTTCAAGTTTTATTTTCTCAAGCATTTGCAAGTACGTATGTCATTTAAATAATTCATCGGATAAGATTTGGGAAGTAATTCTTTAACAGCATAAAACTTGGGTTATATTTTACAAAAGAATTATTTTCGAAATATTAAATATCCCAAATATTTGTTATTAAACATTCTAAATGTTATTTATTTTATTTCCAAAGTTGAAGGTTTTCTCGGTTTTAAATTTAATAAAGTCAAGGGAAACAGGAATATTAATTTTCATCTAGAAAGTTTCAGAATATTATTCAATTTTCGTATTAATTCTTTGTAAACAAAATAATCAGCTTTAAAATAAAATGAACCGAAAATCTTGATCAAGCTGCGCAGAAGGCTTGGTAACATTTTTGTTAAAGAAACAAAATTTGAAATAACAGTATTGCAGCAGTGTTTACATTTATATTTCCCTCGTTTCATGATAATAATTAATGGGATGACTCTGCAATTTTCACGTTGCTTCTGATATCAGTTTATGCTTCGATTAAATAAATAACAGTCATTAAATCCGCTCTTATTAAAACTTATCGCGGTCAGCATTCCTAGCCAGTATTATAACAATGTATTGTAATAAATATTGAATTTGACGAATAAGAATATTTTCTGTCTTCTATATTTGCCTCGCAATGTAATTCGCCAAAATTGTCTGTATAGAATGGCTAGATAAATAATATCTTTGCTGCTAAATTTTATTCTTAATTAACAAAATAATTCATTTGAAAACTTGCTGAAGATTAAGCTTAACAAACATATATGAAACTGTTATTACAAAAATAATAATGTAAACAAAAGCGTATTTTCTTTATCATTCAAGGTTTTCTGAAGACAGATACTAAGATATTTTACGTGGGGTTGGGTTTCAGTACCGAAATATTTCTGATAAACAATACAATATTGTATGAGAGGTTATTTTAATTCCACCGAATGGCAAAACGTTGAATAAGCATGACGTCATGAACTGTTTGTCCCTGGATCTCGCTAGACCGAAAGTTGCCGATAGAAGATGTTTGGATTTCGTGATTGTGATAATTGAAGTTGATGATTTTGTAGTGTAAAATACCGCCAACCTTCCGAAAATATTACCGCACAAAAAAGATTTTTACATCAAGTTAAAGAACAAACATTTATCTTTTAAATGATATCAATGGTTTAACCTTAGAATTAAATTTCTATTTTTAATGAATTTTTAAATATTTTAACTATATTTTTCAACAATTTTTTTCGTACAAAATAAAAATAAAATTTAAGCTGCACGAGCACGTTTTGCACTCATGGGAAAAAATTGACTTTCTCCAAAGTGTTGCCATCACATTGATTAAACCTCCAACTAAAAATAAATTAAATCTTTTTGGAAATAAAATCTGCAAAAATATAATTTTCGGCAAGTGTTTGTAGGAAATGAAACAAATACGAAATATTATTTTTTCTAAAAAATTAATTCAAGAAAAATTATTTTATGATCTTTTACACTCTCTATATTATTAATCCAATAAGTCAGTTTTATTTTAAGGCAAGTTTTGTTTAATATGAACAGGATATCCATTCAAATCAGGGCCACACAGCTGATTTGTAAACCTTTAGTAGGACACAGATCTCATAAAATGATCTAAATGGAAAATGATTATATTTTATGTAACTTGATTCAATAAATGCTTTAATAAATAACGAACTTTTGATTTTACATAAAGCTTCTGCTGTGGAAATCAGGAATAGCGGAATGTTCTTGAAACAATAATATTTTAAATAAAAAGAGTTAATTTCCAATCAAATCACTCAAACTGACTGATTTATGAAAATTTGAATATCGCTATTCAATAAAAAAAGCATAATTTTAGATTTTCCATCGATCGTTTCAAAGAAAATACGCCAATCATCGCACAGGTTTCTCAAGATTAATTGGCCTATGATTATGAAAATGTTGATTTTTTCTAAATTTTTAACATTTAAAACTTCATAAATTAGTCTTTGTTGATCGTGGAAAATAGAAACATTCATTTATTTATTTAAAATTTGGTATGTCCAGAATATAGTACCTTCCAGCATTAAATTTAGACTTCATAATTTTTGAAATATATTTATAGGCCGGAACAAAATATTATTGATTTCATTTCAATCTTTTTTAAAGAAAAACTAAAAATTGAATTTTATGCTGAATCTGAGAAATTTTTGTTGAATTACTCTTTGAGATATTACATAAATTATGAAAAATATTTTGCAGTTCACATAAGACTTAAATACCGAGCGATTCTGTTTGCAATACTCATATTCAATAATAATAATAATAATAAATAAATAAATAACAATAAAGATGATAAATAAAATAAAACGCTTGGTTTTATTAAAAAATATCTATTAAATGCAATTTCATCATTTCCACTTTAAATTAAAGTTTTTTTCCCAGAAATGACAGCAAATTAGCAAAATATATACAGTAAATTGAACGAAACGATCTAAACAACAGTATAAGTTTGGTATGACTATCAAAATTTGAAGATTAAAAATGTTTTGTTTGAGAATCTATCAAGAGACCAGTTACTTAAAATATTTAATTGAAAATTGTAGCAAGCGGTAATACTGGCGAACCGGCTGGTCGTCAATGGCGGCTGGTTTGAAATATTGTACGGATTTTCAAAATGTTTTCACCATTGCACACATAAAAATTTCTTCTTTTTATAACAATGTATAATTTTTGAAGATGGAGTGAAGTCTCGTAGGATTTTGAAAGTTTGGAATAAGAGCGATATAAAGCATTATTTAACGTTAAAAAGCCATTTTGAAGAAGTTTCTGATGACTGCATTTAACTATTCTTAAAAACTTGTAACGATATATAGAAACCAATATGGATGTTGCCCTTAATATTCATTTCAATAACTTGTATAAAAAAATAGCACTTTTTTTTAAAGTGAAACTTTAAGAAGTTTTTCTTAGTTAATAGAATACATACATAAATCGCAAAAAAGAAAAAAAGGCAGTTGGCTCGTGCATCGCATGATTAATTCGCTGGCACGAGACACTGCGTAATCTGTGACGTCATCTTGATAGAAGCAGGATTACCACAGATCCATAAACTTAAAAATAAATAATATGGCTTTAATACTCGATAATTTGAGGGAATCGTGGATTTGAAGTTTTATCTAAACAACTTAACTGATACTAAGCCTAATCAACACCTGAGTCGAACCAACTGATTAGTATGAAATCTTAGATGAGATGATAGAAAGGTGTGGGGGGTATGAAATGTTTCCTCCTCTTAAAATGTTCAGAGCTGCAAGAAATGCTACGCCATTTTTAACAAGAGCAAGAGTAGATTTTATTTTGAACAACATGAACAACAACAACAATAAAAAAGATTAACAGAAAAAGTTAAAGTAACTCTTTCGAACTCTGAAAGAAATATTAAGTTCTTGCCGGCCATATTACATAGTGGGTAGTAAAACAGCAGTACCTGCAGGTGCATAGCGCAATAAACAGAACTTTCCTAAAATAATACGAATTTAATTCCTGTATTTGAAATATGAATTTTAAAATTACTTACCGAAGGAGTCCTTAAAATCAAGCTTTGTATGCGAACAAATTTATTAGTTCTTAAACTGTTAGTAGCTCTAAATTGCAAATAATTTCAGCATTTGTTAATGATTACTTACATTGAATAGGAAGATATTCGCACACTGTTAACAAAGAATTTTTGTCAGAATTTCTGTAACAGAAAATATTTTTGTTCCAGATACAGCAATAACTGCAACGGAGAATTAAGAAAACGAACGCCCGAAAGAATGTTAATTCAGTGCCCTTTCATAAATCCCAATAACGCTTCGTAAACACGTAATCGGAGCTTATATGGATTCTATGGAGGTAGTTAAGGTGGGGTCGAGTGACCCTTGGTCACTGTTAATGACGTCCGCGGTCTTTTCCCGAGCTTAATATCTACAGAAAGGTTGTACTCCTTAAATCTAAGAGACCGTAAATAGACTCGTAAGAAAAGAATTTATATTCTTTATCGGCTGATATACCTGGCGATGCTTAGAATCAAAATACACATAATGTCTAATATTTTTAATGTGAAATCACCTTTGTATAAAATATTGTAATGCTCTAAAATCTATTGTATTCAATTAAACCTACTTCTCAATTAAAATGCGAAAAACATTCAAACGAATTATTTTTAAAATCATCTATAGTTCATTTTCTCCATATGTAATTGATATACGCTATAGAAATACGAATTTTATTCATAAGAATTGAAGCATTATTAAAGTTTTACTAAGTTTTTTAATACAGTTCATTAATTTTTAATTAATTAAAAATCCAAACTTATAATTGTTTTTGTATAAATGACAAATTGTCTGTCTTTAATGTCCATGAAACATTCTGCTATTATATTCTGGGAATTGTTCTTCATATGCTTTCTTGTTATTTAATAGTTAAGAGAAAATACATCAAATTTCAAATTTATCCCCTACAATTTATTAAAGGAAATAAATTGTAGGGGAATAATAAAACTCACGAAAATGCTTTTAAGCTTTAAACAGAAATATTAAAAAGATTGTAATTAAAAACCTTGTCTCCTAGCAACGGATTATCTATAAATTTTGTTATTTAAAAACAATTAGCCTCTATTCAATTACATTTTGAAAACTGTTTTATTTAAATCGAAGTAAAAATCGAACACAAGGATATGAGTATAATTAAAACAGCAAAATTTTTAATTTTATGACATAAATATTGAATTAAAACTGGTACACATTTCGATCAGTTTTTAAGTTCAAAAAAATTATTTTGAGAGGAATTTTTTGAACTTAAACTGGTACACATTTTGATCAATTTTTAATAAATTCAATATTTGATAAACTTTTTACATTGAAAATTGAGGTTTTTTATCTTGACTTAAACAACATATATCCGAAGTTTGGGTGAATTCGGTTCATAAACAGATGTGGAGAGTACACAGATGTATAGACTGTTTTGAAACAAATATAATATCACTTATGATTTTTTTTATTTCAATAAACAAAACCTTGCAATTAAAAAGACGTTTCATACTGGAATATTTTTCTTTAAATTTTAATTGTTGTATAATACTTTATTTATTCAATTTTTTAAGACAAGATACAATATTTTTTTTTCATTTTTTCGCGTTTGAGATAAATCGTTTCAAATATATAGTGGCTAAGTATAGAAATGTAATCACTGAAAAGGCTTGGTATAATTCAATTATACATCAGATAAATTAATTCAGAATTGCTACGAAAATATTCATGGAATAACAATGAAATCGGATTGAGAAAAAATGAGTGTTTTTGAAGAAATGTTTTATAAATTTTGTGTGTGTTAATTGATGAGCATTATGACTGTAACTCTCAAATCGTAATGCTTAAAAGAAATATCAGGAGATAATTTATATTTCCCTCAGGGAATCGTTTGCTTTTGAAATCTTGCATGATTCAAGAATGATGGACCGTTTCGGGCTATGTTACGTTTGTTAATAAATCTACACTCTGGTTACAATTATGATATCGTATTCTAGTAGTCATTGTGCAAATTTCAAACAGGAAAAAAAATTGAGTAGTCATATAACTACATCTATTTTATTATTAGGTGTACGATTTTGCATTTATCTTCTGTAGGTTGCAGCGATAAGTGCTGATTGAAATAGTAAGATCAGAAATGCCAACAGTAAAGCATGGTCATCTGATAAACATAATGACAGCAGCACATCAGTGAATTTGTATTAGCATCGTCATTCAGTTTTCGTATACTTTTAATCGCATGCCAGGGGATTATCGCCAAACGACTCGCCAAGAATGACATGATAGATTCAGTAAAAATACTAAATTCTCGCCAAAGTTTAATATTTCGTAACTATTGTACACCAGAGCCGTGCAAGGAATTTACTCCATTACCGAAAGTCCACAATTTTTTGCGGTGGAGAGAGGATAACACCATAATTATAGAGTAAATGAGAAGATTTTTGTCTTTTGGAAATATTTGGAAAATATCGATTTTTCGATTACTTTTTGACTAAAATTTCAAATAAATCGCTTCAAAGTGCACTTTAGTCTACAGAACATTCCCGAGTATCCGGCCTAATTTTCTTTTTATTATAATTAAATGAAGAAATCATGCCATTGAATTGACAATTTCGTTAAGGCATTGGAAGAGGACGTCTACTATAGTCTTTCTACTTGCCGTGTGCAAAATACAAGTTGCGACAGGAAAAGAGCAGAGTTCTGCTTGTTGTTCATTGTTTTGTCAGTGTGTAACGGACCTCAATTTTCGCTGCTGTCTCCGATTATAACTGCACAATGCGTACAGTATTCGTAAATTGTTCTTGGAGTATGCTTAATGTTTTTTTTTGTTTTTGTTTTTTAATATATCATAGTGAAGATTCCGAATTGTGAGATAAAGGGAAAAAAAGATGTGGCGAATATGGAGAAGGAATTACGATCTATACCCTGGTGTAAAAAAAATATAACTTCGGAGTTATGAGTTGGAAAAAGTACAGTGGGGAACTGATAAAAAAAAATCGGGCTGAAATTGAAAAGTGGCACGTTGCAGAAGCTACTGGAAGTGGAATGAAAGTGAGAAAGAAATCATTCACATTATACTTGACTTGAGATAAATGAAGGGCTTAGTATTCAATAAGAAGTTAAAAAATACGTATTATAACAG
>JAPMOR010077978.1:0-53196 GCA_026543865.1 Argiope aurantia
AATGAAAACGAAAGCGAAACAGTTTCGAAATCGCAACATATATATAATATCGATTAATTATTATATAAAAAAATAAAATATTTTACGTAGGTAAAATTACGATTTAAGTTTACTTAATTTTTCTCCTGGCATCATTTCACGCTTCTGAGATATTTGTTTTCACTTCCAAATATTTCACAAAAAAATTTAATTATAGTCATAAATTTCAATTAAAAACATCTTTTTGAGTATATAATATGCTTTATTACCTTAAAATAGCGTAATAATTTTTTTGGATTTTTACCCTATTAATGATCTAAATATTAACAATAGTTCTTCAAAACAACTGCCAAAAAGGATTCAATAAACATATCAGCGTATTTTGCCGATTTTTTTAAACTAAATATTTTAGAGAATTAAGATCATGAAAATTATCCAATTAGGCTGCGAACTAAATTTGCTACTTCCTTATCACCTGTGAGGGAAAAATTATTAATTTACGAAAAAAGATCATATTTTCATTTTATTATCACTGATATAAATGCTCAAAAAGAAAAGAATTTTCTGTTTCATACACTTTTATTCTTTTATAGAGCCACTAAACATTTCTTTACTTTTAAGAGAAATTTTTAAGAGATACTGAAAAATTTCAAGCTTACTTTAAATCTTAATATTTTGGTAAGAAAATGGGTATTATAATAAGTGCTAAAGTTTTGTTTATCTTTAGTATTTGCCATTGCAGGGTTTGACTAATCTCTAAAGGAAACAAATAATTCTATTAGCAGCTGGAAATTAATTTATAGCGAGTTACCCGTACGCACTTAATTATTGTTTTCAGTATTTCAAAAGCGCGTTTCTTAAAAGTACGTTAGAAAATTCTGAGGAAATGATGTTGCAAGATTAAAGGGTTATTTCGGCGGAGGCATTAAAAGTGATTACTTAGGAAACATGATTTATTCAACTTTGAGCTTTGTTAGCCAATGAAAATTAATTAAGCTCCCTGACTAGTTAAGGCAGCACTATGAACTTATTTTGCCATAAAGGTTTTCACTGTATCCGCAACTATTATTGTATTTGGACATTAATTTATAGGTGTACATTAAATAATAAACAAAGTTTAAATGTTAACTTAAAATGGAGGGAAGTCATCTAACAGAAAATGTTTAAATACATGGCTTATATGAATTTAAATTAATAAGCCAAACAGGAAACTCAGTTTCAACAATTGATTTATATGATAAATTTTAATTTTGTGGCAGGACTGTAGCTAGGGATCTAAATGCCCCGATGCAAAATATATTATAATACCTCCCCTCCTTTATTGTTTTTCCAAATCAGAACCTCCCATTCTTTTCTTAATTTTTGTAAATCATTATCGTATATTTAAAATATCTTTATGCACTATAATTAAATAAAAAAATATTGGACATATGTCCCGATAATGTTTTCTATTAAAATGTTTGTTATTAATAGAATAATATGAAATATATTCAATATAATTACAATACAATTGTCTTTTTTTCACTTGAATTCTATTTTATCCGAACATTTTTGCCTTTTCCCGTTGTATTTTTTAATTTTATCCAAAGGTCTTTCGTCTTAATCGGTTGGTAAAGTAACGTCATCTGGTAGTTGAATTAATATAATCTGATTAGTCATCGGTGATTTCACAGGTTTCATTTTTTTTTTAAATTTAAGAAGAAATAAATTTTATTTCTAATCAAATGAGTTATTTCTCAGCTTTGAAAAACAAAATATGAAATTGTTAATGAAGTTTTATTTTTCAACTTTTTAAAGTAAAATTTCCATTTTAAGAAGCCATTATTTCAAATTGGGGAATTCCGCACTTCATCGTCTAATCAGGGTTCAAAATTACGAAAGCTGACCCAAAACAGCATGTAAATTGGTTTTCAACCCAATAAAATAAGTAATAACGATTCAGTAACGTAAACACTTTTGATAAAAAGTGTTTTTATGAAAGGATTTGGGAAAATTTACAAGAGGTTACAGTCACATTAAAAGTGAAATTCTCATTTTTTTAAAAATTAGTAATATAAATTTCTTTAAGTGGCTCGAATTCCTATCATAATTTTCTTGTGTATATTATATGAAAGGTTTTGGGCTTCATAATTTAGGCCTTCTAAATGATCATATTCATTCACATATAGATGGATAGATAGGCTTTCGTTAGACAGACGTAATAAAAACTGTTGGAAGAATATTATCCAAATAATAGACTTAATGCCAAATATTATCCATATAGCTCATTGCATTTTTGAGTTGTCGCACAGACATATAGTTCATCATTATGTCCAGATTACTTTACGGACTCAAATCCAAGATTGGAGAATCATAAAATTTTGAAGTTGACTTTTGACTTTTTATGTATTTATACGAAAGAGCAACAAAACTTATCACCATATTAGCGTTTCCAAACCATTCATTTATTCGTAGCATTCAAATGTATAATTGTCATCCAGTTCCTCTATCCCAATTAAGTAGGAGACATTAGTTGCACAATTGAAACTCTACTATTAAGAGATATTTGCAGCTCATTAACTTGCAAATAGTGTCTCTAAATTATGACTAAACATTGGTGTTAGAAATGTAAATGTCCTGATTTATCCGCTAGTGGATATCATACTCTAAATATCTGTAACATATGTTATGTGAAAATCTCCCACCAAACTTGAAAAAGAAAGCAAAAAGACAAGGCAATAATCTTTAATCATATCTTTCCTTGCCATTTTAAATCTGGTAAATGTAGTAAAGAAATAAATAGCATTTCATTCCAAGATGCGACTCTCTAGCGGACAAGGTCGAGATACATTAATAATGCAACATTCCGACGACGACTTCAAAACAACTTTCTGGCACGAAAAGTCGCAATTAACGACGAAAGGGTGTGAATAATTAAACAATTAAAGCTTTTATGCCCAAAAGACGTCGAGATTCCCCGCGGATTTTCCAAGTTTGATACTCAACACAACTCATCTTACAAAGCGGGCGAATCCTGCTTAATTTTCCAAGATGGCGAGCCAGGATTGAACTTTTACCTGAGTGGCTTTTGTTTGAGGAAGACGATAATAAAAGAAAATGGCTTTCATAAGGAGATATTGTTAAAGCGCTTTAATCTAAATTGGATTTTTTTTCCGTCTGTCATAAAATTGGGGGAAACTGTGCAAGAGAAAATAAGAAAAAGGTATTGAGTTAAGCTAATGAACCTATGCTTGTTCTGTGTAATTTAATGATGTTCATTATTTTAAAGTGAATCTACAAATGAGCAGTTGCATTAAAGTATGATGGATCTACACAAGAGATTTTTTGGGAGGGTGTTATTAAATGAAATGCAGTGCTTTCATGTAGGTTGTTTTTAATCTCTTGTTTCCTTTAAAGGCTTATCAATTTATACTGATGTCGTGTTGGTCCAACATTAATTTTTCTTTCGTTCTTTTTTTTTTATTTCCAAATATTCTTCAGAAAATGAAACTTTTGAAGCAAAAATTGGTCTAAAATTGATCAATGAAGAAACAGCCTTACCAATGTCAGTTTCCTTCGAACTTTATAGGAAATATTTTTTTACTTATTTTCTCGTATACAAAAATATAAAAAAGTATTACAATCGTCAAAAAAATAATAATAAAATTGAGATTTCGAGGAATTTTAAAGTTTAAACCACCCCGATTCAGAAAAGCATGATTTTTAGAGTTTTAGAGTGTTTATTTGTCAACTAGATCACTCAAGACAGCTTTGAGCTAGATGTTTGAAGTTTAGTACGTCGACATGACATCACATTTGGAATTTCTGTTATAACTTTGAATGAGAATCCATTCAGAAGAAGTCTGTCTGTCCAACTGATTGTGTGGTTATTATTTTTCTCATTTTTTGAAGGCGAAATAAAATGTCTAAAAATGGGTCTTTTAATGTTCTCACCCTTAGTAGAGATTCAGAATTTAAAAAAATAGTAATAATCCTAAAAGACACTGCATAAATAAAAGAAAAACTGATAAATAATTTGTACGCTATAGAGTTCTTAATTACTCTATACATTCTTTGTGCAGACAACTACAAAATTGATGAGAAAGAATTTTGTAAAAATTTCATAACGATTAGTTAAACCAATTGTTATTCATTGTTTTTAATAAAATTGTAATAGATATAATTACCTGCTTTGCCACTAGGTGGAAATAACCTGTGAACATCCGTCGAAAACAATGAAAGAATTGCAGACAATGAATGAATTTTGATGATTATAATATTTAATATGAATGCGATTTTCACATTTAAAATGTTATAATTATATTTTTAAGCGCATTTTTTTACGTAAGAATCGGCATTCCATTGAATGCTAATATCATCTAAATTTTTGCAATATTGTTATATGATATTCAAGTAATTAACTATCAGTAGTGATATTTAATAAATTTTCAAAATATTTTCAAGTATCGATGTATAAAAAAGATTATATCGCAATTTTCGAGTCCGTAACTATCCGTCTTGTCACTAGATGACGCTACATTCATTTTTCAATGGAAATAATCAGTGAACTTCCAACAAGGAGATAATGAAATGAAAAATTGTAAATGATGAAAAATTTCATTTATTATAATATTTTATATAAAAGTATTTTTTACATATAAAATTCTATAAATATATATATTTAAACTAGCTGGAATAGTCTCCCCAAAACATTCTCGCATATTCTCTAAAACCTTTGTTATGTTAGACAACGCCTTATGTAGCACTGACGTGCAATAGTTTCGAAATATTGACTTTTGGCGTGAATTTAGCATTTTTACTGAATCTATCGTGTCATCCTTGGTGGGGTTTTGGCGATTAATCTCTGGGATACCGATAATAGTATCCAAAAATCGAATTTGTTTTAGACACGTTTTTCTCAACCAATCGAAAGAAAAAAAATGGCACAAAACTGCACTTGAAATCATTAAATCCCATACCAAATTTGAAATATTTAAAACAATGCGTTTTTTGAATTATTGCTTTCACATTTTTCTGAAAGTACAGACCGACAGACAGTCAACCTGTAGTTGGATTTAAGTTCAAAATTTGGCAGCTGTCTACACTATAGATGTTATATCTGTGCATCGAATTTTATTCATCCAGTTCTCTTCGTTTTATAATTATCTTGTTAACTTATATTCGAACAGTCGGACAGACAGGCATCCTCTGAACAGATTTCACTCAAAATTTATTAGATATTTGCAAATTTGGTGTAATGACTGTATACCAAATTTCAACTGTCCATCACAAAGTGTTTTTCCTTTATCCTTATCACAGACAGACAGATGGACATAGTCTACATACCTCGTTCGAACTAGGGAAGGTCTAATTAAAGATTCTCCAAAATCTCGCGATCGAATTTTTTTTTTGTACAATTACGATATTTTAATTGTATTACATATACGAGAAAGTAAAAATGCGTTTAATTAAGCATACATCAGTATTCCATTGAATTCTAATATCTATATATTTGCAATATAATTATATAATATTACCTGCACTGTTTTACCCGGCGGCAACTGTTTTGGTATGCAATGGTTGTAATCTGTTTCAAATAATAAATATTCCAAATTTTATTTACGAATATTGAAGCATAAGAAAGATTATATCGAATATGTCAGTTAATTAAATAGTTAACCTTTTATGATTCAAATACAAGAAAATATTTTCGTCCCACGGAGCACAAATATATCATTTAGTTATAAACGAAACTGACATGAATTATTCAGATAACATTAAAACACGCCATATTAAGGAAATCGCATCTTATGCATTTGAAAACTCCGGTACTAAAACACTGGCATAATCCAATTAGCAATAAATACAAACCTGAACTGCACGGAAACAAACATAAACGAAATCTGATTATACCATCGAGAGCGGGAACTATTTCCATTTTATGGTAATCACGATCGCGAGTGCTTCATCTCACTGGGGAGATAAAAACGGCCCAGCCGAATTCTAACGACATTCTTTCCATAAAACCTCTTCACGGTTCCGGGCAAAGGTAATTAATTGGCCTGTTCAGTGTCTCGTCCGGCTGACGCCTATGGACTTTAGAATCAATAGTCATACAAGTTCATAAACCTACTCCGTCTGAACAACTGACTCCGGTGGATAATTTTATCTCATTGCTGTTGTAATAAGAAAGGAGAGATGACGACGTCTGTAAATAAGATGGAAAGCTGATCCGTGTTACTATCGTCTAACTTTTTGTTGGGTGTATAAACAGCAATTAAATGAAGTTGTATAACAAGATTGATAGAAATCGACCCTTGCTGCATATGATGATGAACATAAAGTATTGTAATCGTCAACAAAATTCAATTGATTTTGAGGAATCTCCACGTTTCTGATTTCCCAGATTAGCGGATCATATTTTTGGAATTATGCCTGTCTGTGGCTTTAAAACGGCTTTGAGATATACGGATGGAATTTGAATATATTCGTTACAAGAAATCTGTGGCGTTTTTGTTTTTTTTTAAATTTTGAAAGAAATTTATTCTGTGGAAGTTTGCTCCTTCATTTGTGTGATATACGTATTCATACGCATATTTAAGTGTAATATGTGTATATAATATACAGAGGTTTAGTGTCTAAAGTATAAATCCGCGTCAAATTTTGAACCAAATCCGAAAGAGTTTACCTTTTGCCGCTCTGTGTTTTCACGCGCATATAAAGCGATAATTCAAACCCACAGTGACTAAGATAAACGAAATTTGTTATGTGGGCTTATGACCACAAGTGCGGTTTTATGTTCACTTTTGGTTTCATAATGAGTCGAAAAAAATCGCCCAAAATACATATTCGGTTTTCTTTTACTACGAAACCGAATATGTATTTTTTCTTTCGGTACTCGTGAGGTTCACGACCTTGCACAAGGTCAACAATTTAAACAGGTAAGAGAGGGATTATAACATTTTTTAAGAGAGTATAAATTAGCATTCACACAAGACCAACTATTGCGGGCAATAGTTGGCGTCGTTTGAATGCTGCTATAAGAGACACTTTCGAGGGATAAGGAGACCATGCTGTCGGTTATTGAACGAATAATGTTAATCAACTATTGAAGTGTATGATGAAATTATTTTTTTCTGTACGTTTGCAGCTAATTCGTTTATTAGAAAGAGGTACTTGTATAAATTTCATCCATACCTTTAGTGACCAGATTTTGCACGGGAAGATGAGGAGGCAGGTCAGAGATTGACCACTTTGTGGCTGGGGCCAGTCGCCTTGAAAAGGATACAAGCTCGATGAATCGGCTGGTATTATCTACGGGTATCTAAAGGCAGCAGTCGGCCACAACAAATTCTGTGGACACTGCTTCGTTCAGTGGTGGCAGAGTGGTTCGCTGTACACAAAAAAAAAAGAAGCACTGCTTACTGCTTAACTGCTTAATCTCCTAACTGCTTAATCGTGGTCCCTAAGAGTCATATGAGTATCGAATTATCGTTTCTCAGATTTATAAGCTGATATTAAAACCTTCACAGGCACTGCAATTCGACACAAAAATTATACATAATCCACGAACATATCAAATAACCTGTGGACTCTTTATTGAATGAACGTCTTAAGATACAGAATTCCTGAAGCCGAAGATGTATCGTATAAATAAATAATAAAAAAGCAAAACAGATAAACGGTTTATGACTAGGCATGTATTGTTACGGATTTTCTTCCTCACCGCCAGGTTCTTTTGGTGGTAATGGTAATGATATGGTGTGGAGAACGCTCAATCAGCAGGCGGCAGTAGAAAAACAATGACGTTTATTTACACGAAGACAGGACAGCACATAGACGACGAGTACACAGACGACAAATATTTACAACAGAGACGAACACAGTAGACGACAGGATTTGGCACACATCACATCAGTACTCGCTCCACACAACACTGGCAATCCGCCGTTGCTTCGCTATCCTCTCGAAGACTTGTTACTTGTCGGCGACTCCGACTACTCAACACGATGACTTGGACGTCTTCGATTTTGTTAACTTGATCTTCTATAGCTTCTTTCTTTGACGAAAGGCCTTTCTTTAATTCACTCCTCCCGGCTTTCATTTTTTCCAAAAGTTTCTTTTGTTCGACTTTCAGTTCTTCCATAAAGGCTTTCATTTCTTCCATAAAGGCTTCCATTTCTTGCTAAAGTTTCTCTAGTCCGGCTTTCATCTCCTCTTCCATTGCTCTGGTATCTCGTCAGCACCATACACTATTGACCTCTATCCCACTTCTGACACCAAATGTTACGGATGTTCGTCGCCAAGCTCTGAATTCATTGACGCTCAGCACGCACAGGACAGATCGTACATCCTGTCTTTCTTACGATGACACTAGTCATACTGGAAAGCAAAATTACAGGCTTGTAACAATATATTCTCGCCCCATTCTTCGATGAAACAAAAACGTAGGTGTTTCAATTTCTTATCAAACATTAATGGATTTTATTGATTTTTTAATTAATCAAATTAATTTTATCTAGTAAATTAAATGAATTACTTTCCTTAGAACAAAACCTAAATATTTTAATATACCATTTGTAGGAAAAGTAAACATTTAAAGGATTAATTTGTTCGCTTGTTCTCTTTAAAGGATTATTTACTATTACAACTATGCTGGAAATATATGGCGAAATTTTTCTGGATAAGGTGTTAGGTAACGAAATCTAATTATATAGCATATTCAGGATTTGACATACAATTTTGGTATTGCGTAGGGACCTTTAAAAAATCAATAATTCGTGTACAAAAAAGATATAAAAATAATATTCAAGTAGAAAAGTTGAAAATGTGGCAAAAATTTGTTGCGAAATGAGAATTTATTGGCAGCATAACTTACAAAGGAAACGATAGAGTGCTGCGTCTGAAATTGGCGAAAGGACGTGTAACAAGGGATAAAAGTTTTACAAGAACTTTGTAAACATTCAATATGACGTTGTCTTTTCCAAAATTTAGCTGTCAAGAGAGGACCATACATTTTCAAAGCATTAGACAGCAGTGAAATTATTTACATTTTTTTATACCATCAGTGGCATAACTATCAAATTTTATTAGTCTAGCTCACTGAAAATTTGGTCACTTCATTGTTCTTATTTTCCCCGCCATCAATTTCAAATAGTAGTATAATATTATAATGGAAACAGATTATGATGAAGTTGTAGAAATATAGTCCCTTTTTAAGCACCGTTCTCACAGTCGGACATAATTCTATAAAATGTATTTTTAATCTAAGGAAAATCTGAATTTTGAAAATTTTGAATTTTTTTATTTAGTATAAAAGAAGTTAATAGATTATAAATGATGCTTCCCATAAAGTAAGTTATTACTGCAGAAAAAATATTTCTTAATCAAACATTCATACACTATTTCCCCAAAACATCCCTTTTATCAACAAACAATCCTTCCGAAATTAATAATTCCAACTACTCAGAAATTTTAAACTCACAACCCATTCAGAAGTTCTCGTCCTCTTTCATCAACAAACTGGAACAGAATTTAGCAAAGAATGACTTTCCCACCAAATAATAGCCCAGAACTATTTCAATGAAAAGGTTTAGTAAAATTTTTCTATATAAATGTAGTTCCTCTTTGAACCCGGCGGGAAAGAGAAACCGATCCCACTATCTGAAAGTCATATGAGAGCGGCATTCAATTGAAGATGATTTATGGGCAGAAGCTGAACCACTTTCTATTATTATTACTCGCTTTGCGTCTGCAGTAGACGAGGCAACTTGATAGATTTGTCATTTTTACGACTCGGCAATGAGCGTTATAAAAATGAATTTGGCCGCCAGCGAAGGCAGTTTACCAAACTAAACCGGGGAAAAAATGAAATGTGGTTTACTTTTTGGTTGCTGTGAAATATTGGATGCAATTTCTGTTTTCTTTTATTAGTATAAATATCGCAAATGTTGTGCAGTTCTTTTGGGAATAAATAATGCTCGTTTTTCCCAAGTGACGGAAACACGTTTGTAGTGGGATTGATCATGTTTCCAACGATGATCGCTAAAATGATTTTATTTTTATATCTCTACTAAAGAAGTTTCACTCCATTCGAACCCTACAGAGAGCTTAAATGGCTTTTGCCACTCTTTTGCCCTAAACGTTATTTCAGGTTCAAGATTTTTTTTTTTTTTTGAAGATTTCAATGAAGCTGAAAAATGAGGCTTATAAACTCACCAAGTGAATAAATGTTGCTATAAAAGGCAATTCAATACAGTTTTGGCGTTTACAAATGATTATAACTTCCGTGTAAACAAAGATAAGAAGAAAAATTAGAAATGAAAAGAAAGTTTTAAGTTTGGATTACATTCGCAATGATTCTCGGTATCCGACTACGTTGAAAACACTGGTTATCGACCACATTGGCGAATTATTTTAATATTATTATTATTATTTCTTTAGTTCAGGCTTTCCTCTTTCCAAAATAGTATTTTCTAGGAAAAGGAAGGTCTAACCTATCACCCAGGAGAATTTTAAAGAAAAATTTTAGCTAAAAAATTATTTAACTTCAATTTTCTCAAACTTTAATTTTCATAAAAATTATCCACCGTTAACGTGATATCTCAAAAACTAATAGAGGTATTTACATAAAAATTTCAGCGTGTGTTTTAAATAATATGGGCAATGAAATGAACCAAAAGTTTTATTGTTGGTGAAATGCTTTTTCATTTATAAGTGTTTTTAGAAAAATTAAGTTGTAAATTTATGGAAAAAATGTTTATATATGTATATTTTTACCCATAATTTCTTTGCATCTCAAAATGTTTCTTAGATTCTGGTTTATTTCATTCATCATTATATTCTATAACTTGTGTACAAAGAAATGCTGCATTACAATTTTGTGTAGAGTGTTAACCGTTTTGGTTAAATTTCATTAAAATTTACTACAAATTTTCCTATTTCTCAAAATATATTATATTTCCAAATATTTTTTTTTGTATTTATAGTGTTTATAATTGACAAAACATCTAAAAACCATAAAGAGTTTTTAAAAAATCCATAAACAGTTTTAAAAAAATCCAATTGTTCAAAAATATTCCTTCGAACGTAGTCGGTTACCTTAAGACACTTTCTTAGCCAATAGGCAATATCCATGAGATAGTCAATTTCCCGCCATACACATCGAGGCTTGTTCTTGACCTTTGAGTGCGTTCGATAGCCACCTGAATATTCCGCATATGTCCATCTCGATCTTCTGCAATTGTTTCATGTTTCTTCATTTCATTGAGATGTCGGAACGTTCCTTTGCGTGCAATGGAGAAAGATCTGAATATATTCATATAGAGAATGTTTCGTATGATAAATAAATAAAATATCGTGTGAATGGTGTTTATGTAATCAGAAGTAATAAAAAATGCAATATTTTAATTAATTCAAGAAAGCAGATTTTACATTGTAAAGCAATTTTCATTTCCACAAAATGAATTCTTAGCTCAATTACAGTTTCACGAGAATATATTTATATTTTTTAAGAATAATCGTTTGTATTCTGACAAGAAAAAAAACTTTCTTTTTAGAGTTGAGATGTAAAATAACGGAAAATGATTTTGCCACAAGGTAACGTCTGCGACAAGATGAAATAAATATTTCTACAGTATGAAACAATGACTACGATAGGCAGGTGTTACGCACAAAAACAAAACTTTTAGTTCCTTCTGTAATGTGTTCACATTTTTTTTCCCTGTTTCTTATCCAATAGGAATTTATATCATTTATAATCAAAGCAATTCTTGTGAATTTTCTTATTTAAATGTATTTTATTAAATATAATTAGTTACCGATAATTGAATGGTTCGGATAATGACAAAGTAGAATAACGAACATCTATAAACAAGACGGAAGTTTTAATTTCACTATTCTGATTCATTCCTTATTTTTTATATTAATATTGATGTCAATCTAGACTATAAAATAATCGTCTTCCATACGAATAGTCAAATTTAACACTCTTTTTGAGTTCTTCCAAAATGTGTACGTCCTTTTATTTTTGTATGGTGATTTTGTATCTTAATAGTTGGATACTGCTTGTTGTTCGTTCAGAATTCTTTTGCATTTCTGTAATTCGTGTTCTTATCAATTTAGTACTTTTAATGCAAAAATAAAAGCAATATCCAACAATTAAGAAAGAAATGTTAATTGTTCACTTGCTATTTCTTAGTTTAATTTTGTTGCAAATGATATTTTTTGTAGCTACAATGGTGATATAAGAATTGTATTATAATGCGAATTTTTAATTAGAACTACTTCGATTAATAAAAATGTAGATATGCTGGTGATCGTTGTTTTTCGAAATCTTTTTTTGTGTGAGTGTGTGTGTCTCAACATTTATGTTATGGTTGTCGTCATATCTTGATTACAATCTTTCTCTTCAGTAAGCATTCAAATTGAGAAAAAAAAAACATTTATACTGATTATTCAATTACATATTAGAAAGAAATTTATTCATAGTCTTTCAAGTCTTTAAAATTTATTCAAATTAAGTTTTATTAAATTCTATTTTATTATATTCGATTAATAAACATTTATAACACTTTTGAGAAAATTTTCCCCTTTGATCCATCAATATTTAATGCAACAACTCCCTTGCAGCTATGCGTTTTAACATAACGAACAGTTTTAACTTCCTTTGAAGAACCAGACTTTCATTAACTTCATCCAATACGCTTTCTTACTTTGTCTAACACAATTTCCCCCATTTTTACGATAGGCGACAAACCTAATTTACATCACGGTGCTTTAACAATATCTCCTTACCAAAGCAATTTTCTTCGACACATAGTTGTCGAACTTTCATTTTCTTCTTCCTTTTAGAGAAACCTAGCCCATAAAAGTTAAATTGAAATCCCAAAATTTTTGTGAAATTAAAGCAAGATTCGTTCGCCTCGTAAAATGAGTTGAGTGCCAAACTTGTAATTCCGTGGTGAATCTTGGCGTCTTCTGGGTATAAAAGCTTTAATTATTCACACCTTTTTCGCCGTTAATCATGATTTTCCGTCCAAAAAGTTGTTTCTAAGCTGTTGGAATATTGAATTAATAATATGTCTCGAACTCATTCACTGAATAGTCGAATCTCTGGATAAAATGTATCGTCTTTTCTACAAATACCAAAATTGATGTGGCTAGAAGACACAGGCTTAATACTCACTTTTTATTTACTATTTATTGCTTTGGAGCAAGAACTCATGAATAAAAAAAAATTCAGATGGTTAATATATAATTATCTGCTATTCATAAAGATATTAAATGAGGATACATATATTTCCTCTAATAATAAGTGTTATTTATCATTATTTAATAATCCAGTTTCATGTTCATGGACTGGAAACACATTTTGAAACACTGCGTGGTATATTACTTAATAGTTGAATTTCAAATATGTAATAATAAGTCTCAGTTAATTATTATATCAGACAATAAAGGAATCAAAACAGTAGTGTGCTAACAATTAATGAATAATAGTATTAATAATACGGTCTGCCAGTTTATTACATTATCTTATTTGGGATAATAAATTAAATATATATTTTCAAAAAATCGCATATATAGCCATAAGCTGATCCAACCTAATATATTCATTTAAATACGTTATTACTGATAAATGAAATCGGTGAATCCACATGAAAAAAAAAATCCCAGTAGTCTCGTAGAGGAAAACGACATTTTATGTACTTGAATAACCAGTAGCAAAAACAGTACAGTCGAAGTGTTCGCAAAAATAGCTTGAAGTAAGCAACAAGATACAAGCATTAAATTGTTATCAAACAACAGCAAAAGGACAAACCGCTCATAGAGAATCGCTGGAATCAAAGAGAAAATTCATTCGATTAGTGGTTCTTCTTTATACAGCTGACTTACTACCGACCCTATCTCTCGGGCTTTTATAGTCTCCGTGACAAGGAACCAGCTCTAGAACAAACACCGGAATTTGAGTGCTAGTGAAGATATCGCCATAATTTCAGTACTTCCGAGAGTCTAAATTTTAGTCACTAAAAATGGTTATTTTGTCGCCAAGTTACTGAATAGCTTTCAAGTTTGTTGCCTAAGCCGAGAACATTGATTCGGCATCCATTCAATATCCTTCGGAGCAATCTAGAAAACTTTTTTCCTTAAGATGAAACTACCTGCACAGGAAAGCAACATTAGAAATTCATAGCAATATATTAAAAAAATCTAGTAAATTCGTATAAAATTTTTTATAAGTGCCTCTCTATAAAGCACTAAGAATCTCTGTATGAAGAATTTTTACAAATTATAGAAGCTTGATAAATTTTGATTTCTCTTTAATCCTAACTAATTTAATTTTTAATATTTTAATTTTAAAACAATTGGAACTTATACTTCTCAAGCCATATAACACAATACAGTATGACAAACAAATGCGCAATTGATTGATTTTACCAAGCATTTGATATAGGGCTACGATTCTGCTTTTCAAACCAAATTTCAATCTCTCTCTCTCTCTAATTCTTTCTGGGTTCTTTTGTTTTAATGAACACACACATACTTTTTGTCGGATTCACGTAGATCTAATATGTAGATATTCATTAAACTCGACACATAAGCGATAAAGTAAAACGTTAATTGTTTTCTTTAACAGGTGTCTTCAAGTTTGTCATCCATATGGATATAAAACCAAATTCGAACTTTTTGACAGTCAGTGAAAGAGCATAAATTGCCTTTCTTCTAGTCATGTCACGGATCAATAGTGACTACGGTATAAGTAAGTAATTTTCAAATTATATTTTTAAAAAATGTAATTTTTTAAAGCAAAAATAAATGATCTAGATAATTATAGGAAAGGGAGCAATGAAAACTGTGATTGAATGAAACCGATGACATTAATTGCCGACTTGAGGAGTGTATCTCAGAATTCTTGAACTCAATGTTCTTAACCTCCTGGCTGAACAGTGACATGGATATTCATATGGCATTGGGGTTACTTAGTAGGTGGCTGTGCTTAATTAAGTGAACGTTTTTCATAGAATATTAAGCAGATTATAAATTGTATTTCAGAAGAAAATTAAAGAATACAGAATTTTAATTAAGTGCATTTCGGCAAAAACTATCCATAGTCAAGTCGGTGTGGTAAAGCTCTGATGAAAACTTGGGAATGAAGGAGATAGCGAGGTCTCTTGATGTTCTTCAGAAGTGTTGGTTGGTAAGTTTGAATTTCTTTTATCTATTTTTTTTCGAAGAATCTTGTTTAAAGTTTCTTCCGAAATGCTTGCAATGTTGCAAGGCGAAGGTCTTTGCGGATGTCATTGTTTCTAACAAACCACTGAATGTTGCTGATTTGCCGAACCGTCACATTTTCAGTTTTGCCAGTGCAGTGATATGAGTCTTGCAACAGTAGTCCAAGTACGTAATACGTCTGAGTATAGGGGCGGAGCATGATCTTGTAGATAAGAAGCTTGTTCTTCCGAGAACGTTTTTACTTGAAATTTAGAATGAGATAAAGCTAGGCTGTTTTTAATCTCGGTAATATGCTTTTTAAATGTTAAGTATTTATCCAGGATGACGCCAAAGTAAATTTTATCATTAATTATGGAATAACTTTTCGAAGCAATTTTGTTGGTGGTAGGAGGGTAGTTTGTTGGTAGGTACGAGTTTGGAACCTTTAACTACTTCTGCACAGATCTTTCGTGTCTTCGATATCAACCTTTCAACTCTAATAATAAATTATCTGTCATGCAAGGTAGGGGGAATGTCGTTTGATCAGATTGTCAGGGTTCTTCATATGTATTATTTTATAAATGAGCTCGTCGATCCAAACATGGTCGAATGCTTAGCAATGCCCAGGAAAACTCAATCGGTATCTTGGTAATGACTAAAGTACTGTTTGATGCATTTGTGGTGAAAGCTTATAAGCCAGTTAAAGCTACGCTCCACGAGCAATTGCTTTTGTATTGTGGTCATGTTACTCGGCTTCGAACCATGAGGACACGGGTTCTATCCTCGCTCATAACAAATCTACCACATTGGTGACCTCGGACGATGAATCTTCAACCTTCGTAAAGCTGTTGTGGCGCCATCTACCCACAGCAACCCAAAGTCGTCAGACTCACTTGACGCAGCAACCCAAAGCCGTCAGACTCACTTGGTGCAGCAGCAACAGCAACCACCGACACACGTTCGCCATAACGCTTGGCGCTACTCAAATGGATACAGGTGCATTAGAATCAACAGCTAATAAATAATACATCACTACTCAACAGCCATATCATTCATCTCGCCTCCGAATCACTGGAGGGAGAGTCTGTGGTGAAAGCTTATAAGCCAGTTAACAGCTACGCTACACGAGCAATTGCTATTGTATTGTGGTCATGTTACTCGGCTGCGAACCATGAGGACACAGGTTCTATCCTCGCTCATAACAAATTCGCCACACATTCAATCATACGCCGAGAGGATTTTCTGGAATCCAAATTGGAAGCAGGATATGCTGACATTATTTGCCAGTATGAAAAAGGACCCTGGTTCTAACTTTTGGCGTTATAGCTGGCAGTTTTCTTAAAAAAATCGTTTCCTTTGGTGCTTTCTCTGTACTTTATAAATTTACAGCCTAAATAGAATTAAAAGCTAAACTATGTATGAATATTTCGTTTATATATTTCTTTTTCGAGAATATTTACTCGCGAAAACGTCAAAAGAATCTAGTAAGCATGATTGTAAAATCAATAACTTATTTAAGAAAACATTAGTTTATTTAATTTCAACACACACAAGATTTCTCTTTTAAATGCTTTGGGAAACGTCGTCACCACGAATATTGAAAAAAACTCGCTTCCTAAAGAACATTTTCACTCTCTAGAACAGATGCATTTTAAGGGGAAGGCAGGATCGTTAATCTAATAATTCCATCCGAAAATTGAAAATTCACACTTTGTATGATGATTTCAAAATCTTGTGAAAATATTTGAATTTCCTGTCACATTTCGAAAAGCATTTTGAGTTTCTTACAGCCGCTTCTTTAAGAAAAAAGCAGTAAATCTTTTTAAGCTGAATTTCATCGAATAGCATTAAATTTTCTCTGATGCCTATCATGTTACCATTATTTATTTATTTTATTTCTTTGGAAAAGGTGATGACGAAAAATGTAATAGGTATTTGATGAAATTTCGCGAAGAATAAAAAAATCTAATCAATTTTTGTTCAGGCATATTTGAACTTCAGCAGTGAAAATATTTTTGTTGCAAATCGATCTTGACAAGCATATTTTCATAATAAATGATATCATTCTATTGGTTGTTATAATATCAAAAATTAAAAAAAAGGCGTGGACAGAAAAATTGGATAACATATTTCGTCTGAAAATGGTAATAGAAGATACTGGATTAATTAAACCTTTGAAAAGATAATTTTATAATTTAGCTATTTAATCTCCCAATCATTATGCTCGCCAAAAAGAAATTAAACAAAAACACACCCAGACTAACTTTTATTTGGTAGCTTTAAATGTTGAGAAAAATCCGAAATGAAATAAATAAATAAATTACGATTGATGTATGCTGAATTGAGAAACAGTATATACACAAGTCCTCTTAAACTTGTAGTGGCATTTTCTGAAAATTCTTTCTTATGTTCTATTTTATCTACAAGTGAAAGTCAAAAAGTGAAGGGACTTTTGCAATCTCTCTTTCCAGGATTTGGTAACATGCCAGTATTCAGGGCTGAGGTAGTGTATTCGGCAATACTTCTATACAACGTGACAATCTTACTCCCTCTTTAGCCGTTGCAGTGTAGCAGACAGTTAATACGTTGATGGGCAGACACCCTCAGGCTTCGAGCTCATGATAATGATAGGACAGAACGCCTTACGACGTAATCCAGTCTTGTCATATCACATAACTTTCTAATTATGCGTTGGGACGTTACTCCTATAGGCAATGCATGAAATTTAGTAGTGTCTCATTAGACACTACCACCGAGGTTGTACTGTCCATCAATGTATTAAATATGGCAGTTCCATTATCGATCGACAACAAGAAAAATGAGGGTAGTGTTTCGCTTTTTTATTTGCTCAAGTTGTTAAACCTGTGGAAATTATTCGTCGAATGCAAAGGCAGTGTGGTGATAGACGTTTATCTCAAAGCAAGATCTGGGAATTTGTAGACCTCTTCAAACAGGGAAGAACTTCTATATAGGATGACGAAAGATCGAGTAGGCCAGTGACGTCAACTACTGAGGACAATCTGAAAGTCGTTTGTGGGTATGATAACAGGCAAACAGACGAATGAAGGTATACTAAATCACCAATCCAGTTATGGTTCATTCACATTTGGCCCAACAGACGACCAAAACTATAAAGTAGTTGGGATTCGAAGTGCCGGAACACCCACCATAAAATTCAAACCTGGTTCCAAGCGAATTACATCTGTCTTGGTCATTGAAGAAAGTGTTAAGGGGAGGAAGATTTGCAACCGATGGAGAAGTAATTGATGCACTACTGCAAAACTGATTACAGATACTACCAAAATACATTTTTTCCACGGAATAAAAAAAAACATGTGAAACATTGGGAAAAGTGTGTTGGAGTCTAGGGTGTTTATATAGAAAAATAATTTATATTTCAGTATACTATCATTAGAGTAAATGCACCTTTTATCAATTGTCGGTTAATTTTTTTAAGCTTTTGACTCCGAGAAACTCTTGCAGGTTTATTTTTAAATGAAAATCATTAACTAATGCACAGATAGTAGATTTTTCTTTATTATAACATATTTCATCTTTTTAAAAAAAAATCTTGTCAAGCATAATTTTTTTCGATTTTACAAGAATAAGAAAGCGACGAAAAAAGAATATTTCATCAACTAGATATTTTAATGTGTCTTTAAGAAATTAAATACCTCCAATGACTCCGTCTCCGATTTTTTTTTTTTATTTCCTTCATACTCAGACAAAAAATAAAAGTTAAATTCTTGTCCTCCATCCTGGAAAATTAAAAAGATCCGTAACCTCATAAGATGAGCTGAGTTGAATGTTCCAGCTTGTAATTCTGCTTCGAATCTCGTTGTCTTTCGAGAATAGCGGCTCTAGTTCTTTAATTATTCACACCTTACCATCGTTAAATACAGCTTTCGGTGCCAGAAAGTTGTTTCAGTTTTATTAATGTACGTCAGTCTCCTACACTGCAAGAATCCCAACTTGGAATAAATTACTTCTCTCCTATAACATTGACAAAAATTAAAATGAGAAGAAAAATTATAGTAAAACAAATTAATGTTTGCTTTACTGCTTTTACTTTGGAAGGAAATATTTGCTTAAAGTAAGACTTTCACAAGCAAGCAAACGAGTGCACATACACTTTTCCTGATAATATTTAATCAAAATTTAGTAGCATTACTCAAGAATTAATTAACACTTAATGATTGACTTTCTGTTACATTTATTTAATAAGATTATTTACACACTGACGAAAAATACTTAAAATTAGAGTTTTTTTAGTGACATCATTTGCACACTAATGAAGAATGCTTCATGTTGGTTTTTATAGTGTCATTAATATAGTAACATTATTGCATACTAGTAAAGAACATGTAATTTTAGAGTGTTTAGAGAATCATTAGTTTAGTGATAATAGTTGCTCATAATGAACACTTAATTTTTGATTTTTCCATAGTGTTTTAGCATAGTGTCATTAGTATAGTGACATTATTTGCATGCAAATAAAGAACACGTAATCCTAGAGTCTTTAGAATATGATTAATTTAATGGCATTATTTGAACACAATGGTATTTGAATTATGATTTTTTTGAATATATTATGACATTTCTTACATTTATTTATTACATTCTCATTTGATAATTATTAATTTTAAAATTAATCATTCATTAATTATTTATTCTCGTTTTGAATTGTATAAAAGAAGAATATTTAAATCATCTAATTATTAATATGTTCAAGAATTTCCTTGTTTTCAACCTTTATGTTCTCAGTTTTTCGATCGCCTCCTGGTACGTTAAAGAACTAGGGTCAGATCTTAGTTCATCCAACGAAAAAATTCATATCCTTTTCTTTCTGGTAAAGCCATGAGTCAATAGCAATCCTGAAAAAATAAGTCATTTGAAAGTTAAATCTCTATAAAACGTTTTCATCAAATATCTGATAATAGAAAGGGTAAGGCTCCTAACGATTTTGAATTGCATTCATATTATACTTAATTTAATTAATAATATCATATTAATTACCTTTGATATTCAATGTGGTTTCAATCCCTTATTTTATTGCTTTTCACGCATTTAGCTTTTGAAATTTTGAGACTTTTGGATTGTCGAAAAATTAGTTAAATATGTGGTACTCGGATTAAAACTACTTGGAAATATTTCTTATTTAAATATTCATTTTCTAGTTTTCTGTCTTTAGTAAATATTCAATTCATCCTTTATCTTATGCAGATTATTATTTCAATTATTATTCAAATTCTTCTCATAATTGAACGAACGCCTATATGAAATTTCATACCTCTGCTATGCGAATCGATGTGCAGATTCTGATTTAAAAATTTTATCTGCAGGAATATCAAAGTTACAATCACAAAAGAAAGAAAATTAAATTAAATATATGAAAGTGAAAGGGTTGACTCAAAGACAAGAAAAAAAGTAGACAAGAAACTTGTTTAAAAATATGTTGTGGTTAAATGGTACTACATATCTGCCCTTCAAATGATTAGAGAGGTAGTAATTTGACCTTAATTTTTAATGCTGCATTTTAAAAATCTTTTGAAAAAAATTTATCTGGTTTTCCATCAAAAACCGTCTGAAATTGGAATTTAATCGCATAATATTGTGATCCTTCAAAATTCTGTATTTTTTCGAAAATCTCATAAATGCAGGAAGAGGGAAATCCCATCTTACATACGTTACTTACTGACTTGAAGGCAGATGATAGTCAAATATCGTTTGCGCCGTCTTCAAGGCTGAAAATAATTTTCTAACTCTATGCAAATTGAATATGCAGAATCATGAGAAAATGGGGATTCAACATCCGCCAAAAGTCATCAGTAAAATTCTCTGCCAACAAATCGGCTAAATGAATAGGTCAGACAGGCAACGTTTAATAATAGGTACATGAACAATAGCTCATCATAGTGCAACTTGTAAATTATTAATTTGCAATTTAATAATTAGCGGAACTTAAATTTGCAAAGAAACAATGTCAGTTACACATCACTTCTTTATGTATTTGGGTTTGAGTGTAATACTCAAAGCCGATTGAAAAAGAGATATTGTATTCAAAATAGTTTTAATTATAAATTAAAAAACGTGCACAATATTTAGAACAAGAAAAAAAATTAAAGAAACAAAAAAAAAGAGCAAAGAAGGCCGATAGTCTTTTACACCAATTTAGAAACCAGATATCACATTGCCAACAACGTCTACGCCTTCTAACTCTGCTCTCTTCTGGTTGCCGATCGGGCAAAAAGTTAAAAGGCGCATGACGTTCCATCTTGTGGAACTTCAATCCTATCCCACATATATTAATAAACGCAGTTCTTTTAATATTTTATTTCTGTAGGCATAAATTATGACAATGAATTTAAAAGGTACTAATTTTATCAAACCGACTCCATGCTTCTTTGCCAAAGTCAGTAAAGCGTTTTAATTCTCTGTTTAAAAGACATTTTATATGTCAGCAGTGTAAGATTTTTATGAATAACTCATTCATATTTTGTTACTTATTTATTTTTATGGCTTCCGGGATTACTTAGTGATTTTCGGATTACGTTAAGAACGCCAAAACAAGGGATTAGTTATGTCATGATCATCAGTTAATCAGATATCGAGATTTCGCCAAGATGGCTACATTTCCAAGTTTGCTCATCGATTTTATGCCAAGAACGGCAAGATAATGCGTTTACGAGACGATTTTCAGTTTACGATCGCCAATGTCGACTAGCCAATTGCCAAGTTAGCGTCAGTCTGCATTTAATGGCGATTTATCCTTAAAGTCGAGATAATAAACAAATAACAGAAATTTTTATAAGTAATTATTTATGTCTTAAAAATGAAATATGATGTACACGATATTAATGCCGAGATTCTATTTAAGAAAATCATAAATTAATTATGATAAGAGTTTTGATATACCTGAATATCTTTCAAGAACCTCTTCGATCGAAACGTCTTAGAAAATAAATTCCTAAATAAAATGTCTACTCTCGTGAAATGTTTTCTTTGAGACTGAAAATGAAAAATATAATAATTCCAGCTATATTTGCACTGAAACTCGGCATGTCAAATAATGATTTCAAGATCTTAAGAAAATCATATTTCTCACCTTTCACATTTCAAAAAAATATTTTGATTTTATTTATTTTTTTATCCGTATTTGCTATTCTCAGAAAAAAGCAATAAATCTTACTAAACAGAATTTCACGGGCTGGTCTGAAATCCTTTTTGCTGTATATCATGTTTTTGACATTTCTGTTTTTATTTTATTTTATTTATTTGAAAAAATCGTTAGTCAAAGGTTTAATGGATATATATCATGAAACTCGACATGGAGGAAAAGTGTAATAACGTCACGTTTAAAATTTTTTTTCAATAAAATAATTGATAATTGCTGAGGTTTTGCATCAAATTAATTTTATCATTTCTCTCTTTCATATAATATGAATTTTTCTTTTTTATGATTACATTTTTATTTTCTTGTATACAATGTGTAAAGAAAGGTATTGAACTCGTCAAAAAATAAATTTGAACTCCAGATTTTGGGGAATCTCCACGTTTTAAATTTCCCTGAGTTTGAAGAACACGTTTTGGGGAAATTTCTGTCTGTCTGTGATAAAGATAACTTAAAAAATGCATTGAGCTAGACAGATGAAATTTGGTATATCGTCTTTACACCAAATTTGCAGGTTTCTATCGAATTAATTTAACTACAAAACAAAGAGAGCTAGATGGATAAAAAAAATTAGCATCTATAATGTAAACAATTGGCAAATTTAAAGCAAAATACAACAGCAGATTGATTGTCATTCGGTCTTTAATTTCAGAAACATGTAAACGCGATAATTCAAAAAATGCAATGGCCGAAATATATAAAATTCGGAATGTAATTTTGTGATTACCAGTGCATATTTGCGCCAAATTTTGGTTTCAATTGGTCGAGAAAAATGAGTCTAAGGCCCAAATTCAATTTTTGGACACTATTAAAGTATATTAGGGATTAATAGAAAAAGAACTTACCAAGGATGACTCGATAGATGCAGTAAAAATTCCAAATTCACACCAAAAGTTAATATTTCTTAACTAATGTACACCAGTGCCATAGAAGGCGTTCTCTGGAATATCAACTTTACTCGAGACAAACTCTAGGGAGCTGACTCTCTCTGGTTTTATGCTTACAGATTGTGGGTTTGATGCTTTGATACAGATTGCTCAGCTGTATGCATAAAATTTTAAAACTATTTTTACAAAATTGAACCATATAATAGCAAACTACAATAACCATATAACAGCAAAGATGCTAATAAGACAAATTCAAATAAAAAATCCCTACAATTTCTATCTATCATATTTTTATTTTTTTTCTATTTTCGAGCTGCAACTGTCACACATATTTTCAATAATATAAATATGTTCAATTGAACAAGACACCAGACCAATTTTAAATTTATTTTGCTTCATTCGCGAATTTTATTTTATAAAATAAGTCTGTATAATGTCTTAGAAAATCTGCATAATCCCATCACAGTTTATGAGAAATGCTATTTAAACTTACTTTAAAATAATAAAGATCATTAATTGATACAAAATAAATACACTTTCATTAACTTAATACCTCTTTCTTTGCATGTTTAGCCTATTATATTTTTATAGAAGACGCAAAATTCAGAATATATTATTTTAAATAATATATCTTAATAAAAGAAATTTCTTTGACGAAACACACGAACATTTAGTTTCGAGCACTGAACCAGCTTTTTTTATTTAAAAAAAGCCGGCTGTTCGAAAAAGTTAAACCTGGATCAGCCTTCTTAGATAATTAAGCTAGATTCGCTATAGATGAGATAAATAGCATTAAACGCCACATTTGGCGTCTTTTGACGATAAAGCCTTGAAATATTTCACTTTTCACATCTTTCTATTATTAATTCCGACCTCGGACCAGAAAGTCCGTTGCAGACGGTCAAAATGCTGCATTATTAAACTGTCGCGACCTATTTCACTACATAAGCGCATTTCGAATGAAATATTCCTTCTTTTCTATATTTACTAAAATTAAAGTAGAAAGGAAAGGTATGATTGAAAGGTTAATATATTCACTTTATAACTGGTAAAGACTTTACATCGAAGTAAATATGAAATATTTTTCAGAAGATAGATATTATATTATGATATGTATATTCTTTCTTGTTACAAGTGCATAACTAGGACAGATTGTATAGCATAGAACTGCATATATACGTAGAAATGCCATATATTGATAAAGTTTTAACAATCAATGCTTCTCAATTAATTTTGATCTCCTGACTGAAATCAGAGACAGACAGTAATCAGGATCCTACAAATACATCAATCTATTATTACAAAGAGTGAATCACATTTTATTATATCTTTTGAATTAAGTCTCAATGCAATAAGGATACAGATAATAAGGTATATAAATAATCTATGTCCATAAACTCATAAAAATCTAAGTATTCATATCGTAGTATTGTAGGAAATCTTATTATAAAGCATTCGTATAGTTTAAAAAAGCTTGATGCATTTAATAAAAAAATTGAATTTTTAGAACTGAAATTCAAAACAATCGCCATTTTCTTCTCTCGGTTCGCATATCTGTACAACACGGTACGTTTTTTTTCTCATCTTCGAAGGACCGTAAAAAAAATCAGTCAAGTGCGTATGTTTAACTTCTTCCTTTTAGTCAAAACATTGTTATATATCTACAATTGTGATATCAAAACCGCATACCAAATTTCAGACATCTAGCGCACTATTGACTCTTAGAATGGATTTAGTCCGAAATTAAGCACATATATCTAACTGGAATATCAAGAGTTACTTTTGAATGATTGTGTTTGCATAAATAAGGAGATACGAGTCATCATACGGGCACTTAAACAAATATCTGATAAACATCTGTAATTTCATTTATATTAATTGTCAATTTTTTCCATGCTGTGAATTGTGTTTCTAAGTTACTTTCTCGTATACGAAGTATACGAGAAAGATTGATAAAATATTGTAATCATCAAAAAATTCGAGATTTGACAAATTTTAGCCTTTCAGAATTCTCGGACACACTTTTTTAATTATGCCTGTTTGTCTATAAACACAGTAACTCAAAAAGCCTTGAGCTAGACTTATAAAATTTGGCATATTGTCTTTACACCATATTTATAGGTTTCTGTGAAATTTTCAAAGAAATCCATACAGTGAAAGTTTGTTTCTAGAATTTCTCTTACGAGAACTGTAAAACAAAGAAAGTTAAATGGATAAAATTTGATACACAGGCTCATTCTATCAGAGAGTGACAAGGGGGATTAACACCTTTACAAGACAGTATGCGAAAAAAATTTTGTGCATTCACTCCTCCTGGTTTTATTTGCAGGTGCCTGCTAAAACTAAACAATATTAAAAAAAGATTTTTCCCGTATTCACGAAAATTTTAAAGCAATCGAGAAAGTAGAAAAGAAGTTTCTTTCTTTGAGTTTCTCCCTTCAAATGTTTTTTTTATATATTTGGATATGGAATTCCAGTGTGTATTTTTTTCTTTTACTTTTTATTTTTTCAAACATGAACGATACAATTTTTATTCGGGCGACAAAAGAATTCAGTTTATATTATTTAATAGTGATGTCACGGGTCAATACAGATTATAGGATAAAAAATAATATTTAAATTACATTTCTATAAGCAGAAATTTATAAAATCATAGAAATGCATCTAAAATGCTAATGGAAAGTGAAATGTAGACAATTGCGGTTGAATTGTAGCACATATTGTGCATTCCATCGACTTAAAAAAAAGAGGAATTTTTCCGAAATCTATATAATTACAGTTTATAAATTTTTCTTTAAATCTTTTTCCTTTTATTTGTTCTCTAAACAATCTTAAAAATTATTTATTGAACTAAGGTTATGCTAACTAAGGGTTAATTGTTATTATTATGAATCGTTAAATTATATATATTTGATCATTGTTTTTTGTGAATTTTTAATCATGAACATTTCAGTATGTTCTATTAAAAAGATCGTAATATTAAAACCTTATTTAGAAAGTATAAGTTTCCTCAGGCATTTATTTCTACACATACGCGAAGTTTCTCTTTAAAATATTTCTAGACAAACGTCACCACAAACGTCGATGAAACTGTATTTCTATAGAAAATTTTCACTCTCGAGAGCCGAAATACTTTGCTTGGAAATCGAAAATATAATAATTCCATCCAGAAATTGAATTGAAAATCGACGCGGTGGATGACGATTTCAAAATCTTGTAAAAAATATTTGAGTTTCCTTTTGAAACGCATTTTTGAATTTTTTCATACCTTTCTCACGAAAGAGCAATGAATTTTGTAAAGCTGAAATTTAGTGAATGATATTAAATTTTCTCTGATGTTAACATCAAGTTACCCTTATTTATTTGTTTAATTTCACTGAGAAATTTTTTATAGCTACTAATTTACTTGAATATTGAATAAAACTTGATATTGAATAAAACTTGATATGAGGGTAAAATATAATGAAGTCTTGTTCGGCCATATTTAAATTTTAGAATGAAAATGTTTTTATTTTCAAATCGTTTCAATAACGCACATTTATTATAGAAATAAAATTATTCAATCGGTTATTACGATACCAAAAAATTAAAAGACTAAGCCCAAAAAAATCGACGTATAATTGCCGTAACAGCAAGTGCATATTTAATCTAAAGTTGTAATTAGAATCCACTGATTTAAGTAGCAGGGAATTTTAAGAATTTAAATAATTTGGATCTTTGTAGGAAACATTTTTATTCTTAGATAATTCCTATAAAAAATAAATTATTTAAATTTGAAGAGAAATTTAAAAAAATCCTTAAAAATCAAATTTTGTTTATAAATTTCCAGATTGTGAAAAATCCTAAATGAAAAATTAAATGAAATAGTTAATAAATTATAATACATATTTTCTGAATTATCAAAAAAGAATACAATCTTGAGCATTAGCGGCAGTTTCTGGACATTCTTTTTTGTATAACTGTTTATTTGATTAACATATTGGAAGACCTTGAAGATTTACTTTCAGATATTAAGAACTTTCATTAACTTATAACCTGATACATCCTTCTAAACCTGCCAAACATAATTCAAAAACAATTTCTCTTAAGAAAGCAATGGCATAGTACTCAATTTTTTTTATTTCTCGCATTCTCAAGGAAAATACAAAAAAATGTCTGCCATTTTGGAAAAAATAAGAAGATTCCTCGTCTCATTAAGTGAGCCGATTTGGGTTTTGAAACTTGCAACTCTTCTGCGAATCTTACAAAATAAATTCTAATCAATGTATGAAACAGAACTTCAACAACACTCTTTTTGATCACCTAGCAGCAGTTTCAGAAAAATCTCTTGTTATATTCCATTTTATTTATTTCAATTCGGGAAACCCTTGTAGATTTATTTTCAAGTGAAAGTCGTTAACTAACACACAGCAAGTACACTTTCATACATAATTTCTTCGATATTTTAACAATATTTCCTTTAAAAATGAAATTTTCAATAGCTCAATCTTCATTTTTTTTTTCATTCTCAAACAAAAGACAAAAGTTAGATTCTTGTCCTCCATCTTGGGAATTTAAAAAGATCCTTAAGATGAATTGCGTTTAGTATTCAAACTTGTAATTCTGCTGTGATTCTCGACGTGTCACGAGAATAACTTTTTCAGTTCTTTAATTATTAATTTAATTAACAATTCATTTCTTTAATTATAATTATTATTAACATTACTTTCCAACTTTAACTTTCAGTGCTAGAAAATAATTTCCAGCCTTATATATATATTGTTACAAACCTGCAATTCGGCTTCCCAGCATAGTTTGTTCCATCATTGGAAAGAAAGTTTTACAGTCATCTGAATGGGACGAAGTCCAGGTGTGCGTCGGAGGTCCCAGAGCTTGGCGACAAACTTGGCGACCATTTGGCGACTTGGCGACCAATTTGGCGACTTTGGCGCCAAAATAGATAATACCCGAAACTTCGAGAATTTTCCCGATCCGTCCAGTAGGAACCGAGATACGCCTCGAACGTTCCTGATTGGTTGAGAGGCTTCTAGCCCCGCCTCCTGAGACCTATAAAAGGGGCTACGGCTGCCAGAAAAGTCCGAGTTGAGAGACGACGAAGTCAGTATTCCGAGCGAGAGTCGGAGAAGTCCGAAGACTGAGCGGAGGTGAGCAGCGACGGAGTCAAGCTCGTGCTGAACTGAGCTGTGCGCTACTGTCTGCAGTAGATTCTGGTTGTATGCTGCTGTGTGTGCTGTTGTATGCTACACGTCTCGGGTGAAGATAAACGTCTTCTGTGCTGTACATAGTTGTCGCTTTGTACTGTCCTGTGTGTCTTCGTGTAAATAAACGTCGTTGTTTTTATTCTACTTCTGCCTGCTAATTGAGCGTTCTACACACCATATCACTTCCACTATCCAAACGAACCCCGGTAGAGAGAATTTCGCAACAATATATATTTAATCCTTATCTGTTGTTTAATCGCATTTTGGAATAAAATGTCTTTTCTCTACAAAAATAACGGAAATTTAAGCTGGAAGAGGAATTATAATAATACAAATTAATAATTTAATTTTACTTCCTTTACTTTAGGATAGAAAATTTGCATAAAACTTGCTGTGCTGGATTACTGAATTATATTCTGCAGTGAAGTAGGATAGCAAATGAGGGCACCTATATTCCTTCTTCAAACATCTGTTTGGCCATGATTTAGTGGAAATATTTGCACGCAAATGATCATCGAAAATTTAGAGATAGACCACAAAAGGGCAATTTCCAAAATGTTATGAAGTGATTGCAGTAAATTTTGACAAGTAAGAGGAAATGAGAATAATTCATGAGAATCTTGTGAATGAATGAATGGCTTTGTGAGCCTATTATGCTACTTTGCATTTTATTATAAATTCTCTCATACGAAATATCAGGAAAATATTAGAATCTCGAAGAATTCAGGTAATAAGATTCTTAAGAATTTCCACATTTTAAATCTTCCTGCATCCAATTTTTCCGTGGCTTAATGGTTCTTCTGGAATTATGAAATTTTGAATAGTTCTGTATTCACGATGACATTACTATATTTCTTCTTCAGACAGCTTGATAGACTTTAGCTCAGTAAACAAGGGAGGAAATTTTCTTTCTCTTGATGTGAAGCCATGAATCCAGAGTTGTTCTGAAAAATAAGTAGATCATTTCTAAAAAATCTGTTGGTTGAGATAAAAAATGCAAAAGAGCAAGTAAATTTAAATCACATTCTTAATATATTTAGTTTTTTTGAAAATTTCAGAGGTTTCCTTTCTATGATATTTAAAGTAGCCAAACTTCCTTATTTTATCGCTTTCGGAACCTCGCCCTTTTTCTTCGTTTGCCACCTTTAGATTATTGAAATGGTCTGGTTCACGTGAAATAGATCGGGGGCAAACGTCCTCCCATTGGTGTGGTGTGGAAGTTTGGAGAAGGGATGCCAGCCCAAGTGTCGTCCTTGTCATCTGACCGCGATTCAAAATTTCGAGGTCCGTCCCAAAAAATAGCCCTAGTGTTACTTTAAAACAGGGCGTTAATATAACTAAACTTTAGATTATTGAAAGATAAATATTTTGTGATATATGATACTCTGATAAAAAATATATTTAAAAACCTAATTTCAGTGATAATTAGACGTGATGGTCAATCATCTGGGTTATCAGGATTAAGAGTTGCTAAATGCTACAATTAAATATTTTATATAACTTGTTTTTCATGACTTCTTTACCAAAATTTTTTAAAATTTCAGATATTTATAATCATATAACCCATACTAATATAAGCCTTTCACCGTTCTATTCATTATACTAAGGACATGCCTAATTTTCTCCCCTAAAATTTGAAAACTTGAAACGGAATTCAGCTTTTATTAATACAAAATCTTTTTTGCTCAAATCCGATTTTTAAAAAATGTGAGCACAAAAGATCGAAATATTCAATATTGATTTGTTTTATAAAGAATATATTTATGATTTATTAAAGAATATATTTATAGTTTGTTAAAGAATATATTTTATAGTTTATACAATATTTCATAAGAATATTCTATTCATAAGAATAATTCTATGACAAATTTCTCTGGGCTCTTCATAAAATTCAGTTTTTAGTTTTAATTTCAAAAGGAATTAAATTATTTTAATAATAGCATTTAATTTTGTTTCAGCCAATAAATGAACTTTTGAAAAAATTATGTAGTCCGAATTTTATTCTGCCTTTGATCTTATGAATCAGATTCAGTAGATAATTTTGACAAACTTTTAAATCAAAAAATATTTTAATATTTTGTAACCAAATCTGACTGAGTTATGATTTCTTTAATATCATCACATTTAGACATTTATCATTATTTTAGGTTATCAAAAGAATGATCTAAAATTGCTCATTTTTATAAAATTGTAATAAACTGATTTTCTTAAAATTTATTGGTTTCAGAAAAAGAGAGGAACATTTTTTATTAGTATTTCAGAAATATTTTATTAAAAATGATTCATAGACTAAGGGTCCGTATAAAAATTTTAATCCTGAAATTCATTAGAACATTAACTGATTCAAACTGCATAAAATATTATTATTCACTTCATTTAGATCATTTTGCTTATCAAATTTTAGGATTATTACTAACGATTTGGAAAATAGCTGAGTCCATTTACAGTAGATAACTTGTATATATTGAATCATGCCTGCCTTATTGAATTATTTCATTTTTCTAAAAAAATATCATATTTCATATTTATTTAATTTATTTACGAAACGTTTTAGCTAATGTTGAAGATGATTTCAACACATGAATTTCTCATTAAAAATATTTCAAGAACACCGTTATCGTCAGTGTCACAGAAATTCTATTCTTATTTTAATCTCGAATTGCATCGATATTTTCGCACTCGAGAACTGACATTTTCGGAATGAAATCAAAATGATTATAATCTCAGCTGGAATTTAAACTGCAAATTCAGGCACAGAAAGATGATTTCAAAGTCTTGTGAAAATATTTGGGTTTCTTTTTACATTTCAAAAAAATATTTTGAGTTTTTTTCATCTGTGTTATTCTAAGAAAAGAGCAATAAATCTTGCCTAATCGAGTTTCACCAATTGATCAAAAAAAATTTACATCTATATATCAAATTACCGAGACTTTCGTCTTTTATTTTTATTTATTTATTTAATTATTTGAAAATATCAACAGGCAGAAATTAAAACCGATATTTTGGAAAAATTGGCGTGGACGAAAAATTCTGTTAAATTTTAATTAAAATTGTTTTCATCTGAAGAATTTTTATCCGAAATTAAGTTTTACCATGAATCACTTTCATACAAATTAGAATTTTTTTTCCTTGCAACGATTTCGTCCTTCTTTTTTTTACAATTGCAGATACTCCGATTGTAATATACACATAAAATTGCCCACGACCTGGCTATTTCAACTAATAATAAAGGTGAATGTTCCCTCGTGTGTTTTCGTTCTACAGGCTTGATTGTTTAATCTACACTTACAAAATTCGATGCATATGTAGACTGGAGGATGAGAATTTAGTTCAAGGGTGATTCTAAAAATTTTAATTAATTAAAAATTAACCGAAATTTGCCACTTTTGTGAGATAACTTTCAAAAATATAATTACACAAAAGGAAATTTTGTACCATTTTAAAAGTTGAAAAGCAGTCTTTTAATTGATACTTATTTAGCAATTGTTCGAATTTTTCAAAATACTTATTGCATAATTTCCAGTAACAGATCACATTTTTTGTCTGAATTCCAAAGAGTTTTCATTCTTTCATCCATTATTTAATCACGTAATTTTCTTCTATTGCTGAAAATTAGAAACAAATATAATTTGTTTAATATCAGAAAATGACAAAAAGAAATTACAGCACCGCGAAAGTTAGAAGACAGATGAACCGGGTATTTACGTTTTAATAACACTATTATGTCTTAAGACTGGTATCCATGGTATTGGAAGGTTCGTTACACAATAAACAAAGCTTAAATAAAGCAACACGGGATTAATATAAAACAATTTGGCGAAATCATGTACATGAAGCTATAACTAAATTATTTATCTGACATCAAATCTAATTAATATTCTAATTGAACTATCTGGTCCTTTGAGGCTAATTACATGTAAATTACTCTGAAATTTCTTCCATGAATTGAGCTACGTTAGAGCTAATGCATATTGCTAAACAAGTATCAAGGATAAACTTTATAACTTACATTTTTTTTCTTTTTACTATAATATCCTTTAGAAATTTTTCTTTAATTATATTATCTTATAACTTTTATCTTTACCTTCCTCTAAAAGGTTTCAATATTCTTAACATTTACGCATGGAAGCAAAAAAAAAAGTTCAATTTTCTATTCTATTTAATTTACAAATGAAACAATTGTGGAATTTGAAAATTTAACCATAGAAGATTAATACGCAATTACATTATTTATCGTGTTTTTATATAATTTCAAGGAAAAAAAATTAGAAAGTTATAAAAAACATATAAGGTGGATATTTTTTTCAAAATCTTAAAAATCAATATTTTACTGCGTGCAGGATTTTGAATTTAAAAACTGGCCAAAAATTACAAAATTAATATTAACTTGCAGAAAAATATTCAGCTTTGAAGTTAAACATACTTTTTATAACACGTTTTTTTTTATAAAAAAACTTTTTTAACACAATTTTTTTTTTAAATTGAAATTTTAAGAAAAGAATCTATTTAAAATTCATGTAATTTTTTTCTGTGAATAATTTGTCTAAAATTTAATGTATGAGCACGTGAATAAAATTGCAGATTAATAGGATATGTAGTTTTTGAGATATCCTGCTCAAAAGCTTCATTTTTAGTTTTGAGAAAAATGACGTTAAAGTAAAAAAATAGTAAAAAAAGAGTTGTGAATAAAGTCATGTAAATTAAAAAGCTTAAGAAGCATAAGAACTGTCTTTAATTAGTTTAAATTGTTACTTTTGTTCCATAAAACTTGTTGAAAATTTTTTTAATACAATTATTTTAAAAAGGAAATTTTAAGAAAAAATCTATTTAAAATTCAAATACATTTTTTTTCTATGAATACTTTTTTTAAAAATTTATATATAAGTCACAGAGAAACTTGGTTTGACCATGTGCATGAAATTTTAGAATAATAGGATATGTAGTCTTTGAGAAATTCTGTGCACAAGCGTATTTTTTGTTTTGAGAAAAATGACGTTAAAGTAAAAATAAACAATAAAAAAAGAATTTGAACTAAGTAATGCAAATTTTAAAAAAGCCAGAATCATAAGCACTGTCCTTAGTTGGCTGAAATCATTCCATTTCTTTTGAAATGCTAAGTTTTTTTTGTCCTTATGTGCATCAAAGAATGCCGCTTTTGTGACATTCTGGCAGTGGAAGTTTCTGTTTGCATTTAAACGGTGTTCTCTCAGTTTTTTTCCCCCGATAGTATTATTAAAATATTAGTACCAAAATGTTCAGATGAAATGGGAGTTTAACATATTTTTTTCAAAAAAGTTGAAAAATTTGAAGTTTAAGAGTCCTGAGACCCCCTTAAAAAAGACAGGCGGAAAAAATAATTAAATCTTCATAATCCGTCTTGGAAAATAAGCATATATTGAGTACCAAACTTGTAAATTTTCAGCGAATCGTAGTGTTTTGAAGGTGAAAGCTTTAAATATCTAATTATTCATATCTTTCTGCCATTAGCTGCAACTTCTCGAGACACAAAGGTGTTTAAAGACGGTGAATATGCTGTAATATTAAATTATCACAATCAATTCTATTTCATAACCGCATTTTGGTGTGAAATATTTCTTCTCTAGAACATTTACCAAAATTACGCTAGGAAAGTATGATTAATGTTTTCATTTTTTTCTCACTATCTCGAAGGACGTTTTTGCAAAACTATTTCACAGAGGTAAGCATGAAATACTCTGCAGAGCATAAAGATATCCAATGAGGATGCGTATTTTCCTACATTATAAGTATCTAGTCCTAACTTAATTACTCAGTTTTCATGTTAATGAACAGCAAACATAGTAATGTCCCATGATAGTAGTTTCCACTGCGCAGTAATGCTTCTCAGTTAATTGTTATGCCATGGTAGATACAATTAGTCAGTTAGTGATCAGATGCTACCTATGAGTAAATGAATGCTACTAATGGAAGTGCAGAAGCTGCATTTATTATATCTTCCGTCTCTTTTCAAACGAACTTAATACATATTTTTATAAATAAACATACATATTGTTACGAAATTTCTTTACCGGGGTTCGTTCGGATAGTGGAAGTGATATGGTGTAAAGAACGCTCACTCAGCAGACGGTAGTAGGAAATAAAACAACGACGTTTATTTACACGAAGACACACAGGACAGCACAAAAGCGACAACTATATACAGCACAGAAGACGATTATCTTCACCCGAGACGTGTAGCATACAACAGCATACACAGCAGCATACAACCAGAATCTACTGCAGACAGTAGCGCACAGCTCAGTTCAGCACTAGCTTGACTCAGTCGCTTCCGACTACTCCGTCTTCTACTTCTCCGACTCGGATTACTGACTTTACTTTACTCGATTCCGCTTACTCTTCTTAGACCACTCCGTCCACTCTGACTACTGGCTTTTCCGCTCCGTCTTCGGACTACTCCGTCGTCTCCTTTGGCAGCGGCGGCCGCTTCCTTTTATAGGTCTCAGGAGGCGGGGCTAGAAGCCTCTCAACCAATCAGGAACGTTCGAGGCGTATCTCGGTTCCTACTGGACGGATCGGGAAAATTCTCGAAGTTTCGGGTATTATCTATTTTGGCACCAAAGTCGCCAAAGTCGTCGCCAAGTCGCCAAATGGTCGCCAAGTTTGTCGCCAAGCTCTGGGACCTCCGACGCACACCTGGACTCCGTCCCATTCAGATGACTATAAAACTTTCTTTCCAATGATGGAACAAACTATGCTGGGAAGCCGAATTGCAGGTTTGTAACAATATAGATAATCATTTTTTCATATGCTCACTCATATTTCTATATCCGTATTAAAACTCTAAATGTCTTAAAATAGTGGTAACATAATTAGGCATTTTTGTAAAAAGAACTCATACAAATATTAGAAGCTTGATTCATTTAGTTTCTCTTTTGCTCTGAGGAATTTAATTTTTAGAACAAATTGTGCTTTCCTCTATCGGCAGACGTTCTTAATCCAAATGGTATGCTTTGTATTTATTTTCGTAATATCGAAAATGAAACGAGCATTCATTATCGAACATTTGACAGTTTTATGCAAGTTTTGTTACAGATCTTAAATTTTGGTCATCAAAATCGCTATATAAATTTAAAGCATCTTATTACTGTATTTTTTGAGTTATTTTATGCATGTGCATACACGCGCAGATAACAAATTATTTACCTTTCGTCGGATTTATTCCAAATTTAGCCGCAAACCTCTAGTTTGAATACTAGGAGTATATATTAAAAGGTATTTTTATATCTTTTGTATATTTCAGTCACTGCATTCATTTATGTACAAAAGAGATAGACTGATAAACAAGCAACATAGATTTAACCAAGCATCTGATTCAATTCTATAATTCCAGTATTAAAGCCAAATGCCAATTTGTTTTTTGTCTAGATGCATTTCTGAACTATTTTTCTTGACAAACATCATCCAAAAAAGGATATCACTTCCAAAATTGATTTTTTTCTGGACTCAAACAGATCTTAAATACATATATTTATCAAAATCTTGTTATATAGAAGAGAAAGTAAAAAGTAATTTATTTTACTTGGTCAGTTCCTTTCAAGTTTTCTATTTACTTTAAGGTATAAAATTCCTTTATGGTGCTTTTTATTTTCCTATAAGGTTTAGAGTCCTCTTTTAACATCAAAAGATGATTTTTTACTCAACCAACATAAAAATATACTTTACTTTCTCTTTTAGTGAAACCATAGATCAACAGTTATTATGAAATATATAGGTATCTTTGAAGTGATCTATCTAAAATAAAAAAAAGAAAGTTTAAAAGCAAAGAAATACCTCTGAGTAACGGAAGAAAAGAAAATTGTAGTAAACTGCGATTGAATGGAACTATATACTTTATCTTTTGATGATTTAAACCAATTTGAGTGATCATCCCAAAACTTTCTCTTATTCTATCTAAAAAATGTGTTATACCAGAAAACGTCTTGCATGGCACTGGCGAGCAGTAATTATGAAATATTAGCCTTTTGAGTGAATTTAACATTTTTACTAAATCTGTCGTGCCATCCTTGGGGAATCGAATGTGTATTTTAAACGCACCCCCCGCCAAATGATCGAAACCAAAATATGGCACAAAACTACACTTGTAGTCAAAAAACTCCGATATCAAATTTGATATATTTAAATCATTGCGTTTTTGAGTTACCGCTTGCATGAAAGCATAGACCGACAGACAGTCACCTGCTTGTTGGATTTGGTACAAAATTTAATTCTCGTCTATACTATAAATGTTAAATTTATGAACCAAATTTTAACTATCTAGCGCTCTTCGTTTTGTAGCTGTCTTGTTAACATTCGACATTCTGTCTACCGGACAGACAGATTCCCTATGAATGAATTTTTTTCAAGATTTGATAGAAATTTACAAATTTGATTTAAAGACTATATATCAAATAGCTCAAAGCATTTTTGAATCATCTTTGTCAAAGAAAGGCAGATAGACGTTTTCCAAAAATGTGTTTTTCTAACTTAGGGAGGCCTAAAACGTGGAGTCTGTCAAAATCTCGAGTTGGAATTTTTTGATGATTATTATACTTTCTCTGTATACGAGAAAATAAAAATAAAGTTACAGCTTATAATTGAAAGTACAGTTGCAGTTTTATAATTATTATTACTCAAGTTACTGTTTACAGTTATTTTATTAAGTTTATTTCCTCGGGGCTTTTTTCGTAAAGCAAGCTTTAAAAGATTGTAAAAGTAAAGTTTGTTTCCTATGAAAGTTACATTTATTATAATTATTATTACTCAAGTTATAGTTTACAGTTATTTTATTAAGTTTATTTCCTCGGGTTTTTTTTCGTAAAACAAGCTTTAAAAGATTGTAAAAGTAAAGTTTAAGTTTCCTATGGAATTTCAACTTAATTTTCTCTTTTTGAGAAATGTTATTCATGTACAATTTTATGAATAAGATACATTAAATAGAGATCTTATTTAGAAGAACTGTAATTTATTCATACATTTATTTCGACACATATAAAATTCTTTTTTAAAAGTTTTTATAGACGTCGACACCGTAGAAAAACTTTATTATTAAAAACATTTTCACTCTCGAGAACTGACTCTCATGGGAACATAATTCCATCCAGAAATTGAATATGAAATCGTTGCGTTGGATGATGAGTTTTAAAATCTTGTGAAAATATTTCAGTCCCCTTTCATTTTCCAAAAAGGTATTTTGTCTTTTGTCATCCCGCTTACCAAAAAAAAAAAATGGTAAATCTTTTTAGACAAAATTTTATTGAATATTCTTAAATTCTCACGGTCATTTTTTCCTATATTTACTCATTTCATTTCTTTGTAAAATGTCTGAAGAATAATGGAATGAATAGTTGTGAAACTTGGTATCGGAAAATAATACAATTAAATCTTGTTCAGGCTTCTTTAAGTTTTGATATTAATGTAAATAATAACTTTTATATAAATTGATTGATATGAAGACCTACTGCGCTATATGGTGTGTCATAGATACAGCTGTATGTTTGGTTTAAAATCTTCAATAGAATTTACTGAATTAAATAATGGAAAAATTTTAATTAAAAAAAATATTTCGTTTTATGGCAACGGCAAAATGCGTATCGAAAAAATAAGAGTAACACAGAAATCATCTACTTTTATAACACTTTTTATATGTTACTTTATAAAACTTTTTTTACACTTTAAGTAAGTTTTTTACTTTACACTTTTAGTCTTCACTTTAATAAAATATACACAAAATTAGTACAAAACACTATCTTCTAAAAACACGGTTATATTGTTTTCCAATTTAATCGCTTCTAAAAAGAAACTCTTCTACATTTACTCTAAAACTTTGGAATTCGTTAATTTTCACAAAGCAAGTGCCCTTTCATTAACTTAACCCAATATTTCTTATCAAACACAATTTTCCTCCACTTGAAGACAGCAAAAAGGAGACGCAAAAAACTAATTTACGACAAGGCACTTTAACAATATCTTCTTGCCAAATCAAATCTCTTTAAAAACATCCTCTTTCGGGCTTTTATTCCCTTCTTTCTCTAACAAAAGCTGTGTTGGAAAAAATTAATTCTTGGTCCACCATCTTGTGAAATTAAAACAAGATCCAACCTTTCCTAAAATTAGTTTAGTTAAATATGCAATCTGGCAGTTGTGAGGTGAATCTCGGGAGCTTTCAGATGTAACAGATTTAATTCTTTAATTATTTACATCTTTCCGTGGCAACTTCTAGTTGTTGCAACTCAAAGTTGTTTTCGTCATAAGTAATGTGCCTTAACCCTGTCCACAGCATATTATCCTCTTGAAATGAAATGTACATTCTCTGAAGAATTTACCGAAATTAAAGATGCAGGGCACGATATAATTAAAGTATTTATGCTTTGTTTTGTTTTTACTTTCTTTTTTTACGAAGAACGAATTATTAATTATTGCTCATGTAAAACATAACCTAAGTGACTAAAGAATAATATTCCACATTGAGGTAGTACATCAAGTGAACGTACATACGTTTACTTTTAAAATTTTTGGTCATTGAAATTGTCATTTCATTTTGTATTGAAATTTGAAAAATCATTCAGGGATTTTTCTTTTTATGATATTCATTTTGGATTAATTTCCTGATTTTATTACTTTTGCATTTTTTTGTGATCTTAATATTTTAATTTTAAATGATCTTCAAATATTTTCTAATAATAATAAAAATACCACAAATAAAGCACATCTAAATCATTCCCTTTTTAAAAATAAAGTTTTAATTTATTTTTGCCTTTAATAAATATTTAATTCATTGTTATAATTATTGGGAATATTTTCTCAAAAATTGAATTGAAAGTTAACGCATAATAATATAAAATTTCAAAACTCTAATACATAAAGGATTGTGTAAAATTCCATAACAAATATTTTTCTTCACGCGTAAACTTTAATGCCTTAAAAATTTGATTTAACTGAACATTTCAATGCAAATTGAAACATTCTAATACAATAAATAACATTTGGATATATGAAGTGAAGAAGCAATAGAAGGAAATTCTATTGGTTGAAATGTATCACATATTTGACCTTGCAATAACATGTAAAACAGGATATAAATCTAAATTTATAATGCTACAGTTATAAACATTTCTTTTTTTCCAATTTTCTGCCAAAGTCCACATTTTAAGATGAAACCAAACAAAGTGCCATTATGAGTCTCCCCTTCTCTCTTGATTTCATCGTAGATAACATGTTTGCAAATCTTTTTGCACAAAATATTGTAGAACATCTACAAGATGTTTCTCGATATTCTGAATGTCACACAGTATTCTGTCAGTAATGTACTACAGTATTCTATTCTATAAAGTAATAGTCGAAGATATCGTAATAATATTGTTGATAATTTTATGCTATGTAATTAAGGTCAAATAAAAATCAACCTCCCTTATGGAAGTTCATCATGGATGGATAGATGATGTCTAAAAACTGTCTGAGTGGGATTTATCATCTTCGAGTCATTTTGAAACAATGCTACTTAAATAGGGTAGACTTTAACTGAAACTGAAACGCAGACCATGAGAGATTTGAAATTCAACAACCCGACTGTTGTTAGCAGAAGGTTTTGTCAACATATTGCTGGAAATAACTAAGACGTCAAACAGGAAGGTAAACGTTCCCGTCGTATTATAGCTCGTGAACTATGAATTTGCGAATGTCGGAAATCGCACATAGTGAAATCTTCCTGCTGAATACGATGGGAACGAATTTTGTAACAAATAAAGACGCTTTATTCCATAAGAAAAACACAAAAGAGAAGGTAGCAAAAACACAGACGAATCATATACAAAGAGCATTACTTGTAGAAACTCATAAGTCAACATAGCACAGCAATATCGCTCAGAGAGCAGTGAGAAAACTCGCTAAGCAATGAATACTTTAAAGTGAAATTTATTTGACTCGGATATTTATTTGCCAGGATATTTATTTGTTATTATTTTGATATTTATTTGCCGGATTTATTTGCCTCTCTTTATATTGCCTCAGCGAATGGATGTAGAATTTTCTAGAAGAATCTAGGAACTTAAAAAAAAATACATATCGTCATAATTCTTGAATTCTCTAGGAACTTCAATTTTTTTCCCAAAATGCATCATTATGTTACAGAGATCATTGATTTGGCATCCAAAGATTTGGCATACCTATTGAATATATTTGTAAATCTCTCTTCCGTATTGTAAAATTAAACATGAAGGAAAGCATCTTACAGATTCTTTATAAATGCATAGAAAAATATAAGATTTATACATCGCTTGATTGTATTTTAATAAATACAATTTTTGTGTTCATAGATTAATAGAATTTAAAATTGTTTTCAAAAAATTATGAAAGGAGTCAAACGATTCATGTTTCAATTTTAAGACTCAAGAATGGCTTTTCCATTGCATATTTAAGAATAGTTTTGCTTATCTAAAACTCGTTCATAGTTTTCTAAAGAAGTATTTTTGAATCAATACAACAAATGATGTATAAGATCTTCAAAACGAGACTTTATTTACAAAAGACTTTCGTTAATTCTAACAATCTCTTGTATGGAATTCTCATGCATCATGCATGGAATTCCTCTTCAAGATATCCCCAAATAATATATCACAAAGAATGTCTCGGAAACTCTTGTTACTAAATTTTTAAAAAATTAACTCTCGAGAGACGTCTCCTTTGGGGCGGAAATCAAAAACATAATAATACCAGCTGGAATTTGAATAAAATTCGACTCGACGAATAATGATTTTATGATTTTCAGGAAATATTTCAGTTTCTCTTCACATTTCAAAAAATATTTTGATTTTTACATTTCTCTCGTTCTGAGAAAAAGCAATAAATCTTGTTAAACAGAATTCCGTTGGGTTGATCGGAAATTCTTTCTGTTGTGTATCATGCTCCCGAAATTTTTACATTTTTTTAAATTTTATTTTATTATCTTTATCAGTTTCAGAAAATCGACAGCTAGAAGTTTAACGGAAATATCTCATGTAGCCTAACATTGAGAAAAAATACAATATATTCTCGGTCCATATCTCTTCCAATTTTTAGTTAATTGTATATTTCTTAGCTCAAATTAATCTCACTCTTTGTTGAGTTTTAAAAAAACTAGATTTTTCTCCTTTTTACGATTATATTTTCTGTTTTTACTTTCTCATATATGTAGTACAGAGAAAGTAATGTAATCGTCAAAAAATTCGAATTCTGGATTTTGACGAATCTGCATGTTTTAGACCTCCCGGAGTTCAAAAACACATTTTTGGAAAATGTTACTCTATAAAAAAAAAAAAGAGAGCTAAACCGATGAAATTTAGTACATGGATTTTACGTCATATTTGTGTAGATTTCAATCATCAAATTTTGAGCACAATCTGTTCAGAGGAAGTCTGTCCATCTGGTTGTAATATAAGTTAACGCGATAACTACAAAACGAAGAGAGCTAGATAGATAAAATTTGGTTAACATAATAACATCTAACACTTATTAGATTTCGGCTACATCTAACTGCGTGCTGATTGTCTGTCCGTCTGTACTTTCAGAAACATGTGAACGCTATATTTTGAAAACAGCATGACTTAAATCTTTTAAATTTAGTTTGAGTATTTTTGACTAATTTAATTGTTAATTGTTTTTTTTGTTTCAATGACTTGATAGAAACCTGGCTAAAACACAAATTCGATTTTCAAATACTATTAATCGCATACCGAGGATTAGTTTTCAAACAATTTCGCCAATAATAACACGATAGATTCAGTAAAAATGCTAAATTCACGCCAAAGGTTAATATTTCGCAAATCTTATAAGCTAATGCAATGGAAAGTAAGAATAATATCTTTTTTAGAGTATGCGAGAAAGTTTTGGGGAAACCACTCCCGTTGATTTACACTAACACTTTGAAAAATTGGCAAATCCACGGTTTTTTTTTTTTTTTTTTTTTTTTTTTGTCTCTAACAATAAGCAGAATTTGTTCATCTATATACATTTTTTAAGAGGAAAAAATTTTTATAAATTCAGTTTTGTATTACAAATTCGTAATTCATAACAAAGACTTAAGAAGAAGAAGAAAATAAAACATTCTCACATCTTGTCCAATCAATTTTTTTTTTAAAATTTTCGAGCTTTAATTGCTAAACATTATCTTAATTTCCATTTCAATTTGACTCTACTACACACCAGCACAAGTCCCTCGATAACATAAAACAAGATTTTTTTTCCAATTCTACTCCGCTATACCGAAAATTTTCATTTAATAACAGCTCCTAAAAAATCCTTTGTCTCACCTCATCAAGAATTTAAAGTAATTGCATACAATTGTATTTATTTGAAAGTAAAGAAGATCTTTAACTTACTCAAGACAAGTGAAGTTTCATTAACTTTGCCGAAGTCCTCTTTCTTTTCTTGATAAACACGGTTTCCCTCATTTTTACGATAGATGAATAAGCCTAATTAAGAATAATGTGCCTAAACAATAGCTTCTAACGAAAGCCAACTTTCTTCGACGACGCATTCGCCGAAGTTTTATTTTTCTTCTTTAAATAAAAACCATGCGTGGAAAAGTGGTTTTTGTTGTTTAAAGAATTGAATCTTGGTCGGCCATTTTGGAAAATTGAGTAAGATTCGTTGCTTGAGAAGATGAATGCTTGTAATTCGCGGGGAATTGTGGCATCTTTTGGATAGAGAAGCTTTGATTACTTAATTATTAACTGCGCCATTAACTGTTATTTTCCTTGCAAGAAATATTTTTCAAATCGCTAGAATATTGAATTAATAATTTCTCTTGGCATTGTGTGTAACATACTTGCTTCTTGGAATGATACGTTTTTTATAACAATTATTATTAATTTCTTGTCCACAGGGTATAGCGAAAGTACAGTAATAGTTAAAAAAGAATTCGAACTTGAGAATTTAATGAGTCTCCTGTTTTAGACCTTCGTAAAACACGTTTTCTGGAAAATTTCCATCTCTCTGTCTAACAAAAATAACTCAAACAAGCTTCGAGCCGGACGGATGAAATATGATGTATGGTCTTTATACCAAATGTGTCGATTTATATTGAATTTTGAATAAATTTCCCTCGGAGGAAGTCTGTATGTCCGGTTGTTCGAATATAATTTAATGAGAAAACTACAAAACAAAGAGAGCTAGTTAATTAAGATTTGGTACATATATTAAACATCTATAGTGTAGACACCTATCAAATTTTGAGCCATATTCAGTTAAGGGATTGACCGTCTGTCGGTCTTTACTTTCAGAAATATGTTGACACGATAATTCAAAGACAAATATACCAAATTTGGCATGCGATTTTGTGACTATAAGTGTAGTTTTGTATCAATTTTATGTTTAAGTCGGTTGTGGAAAACCTTGTCTAAAACACAAATTTGATTTTCGGATACTATTAAGAGCATGCCAGAGATTAATTGCCAAAAAACTCCCTAAGGATGACACAATGGATTCAGTTAAAATGTTAAATCCACGCCAAAAATTAGCGTCCCCTGGGATAACAACTTTAGTCGCCTATGCGAGAAAATTTTGGGGAGACCAATTCCGCTGGTTAAATCAAGAGTGGCAATGAAAAATATGGTTAAATTAGTTTTTTTTATATTTCTGAATAAAAATTTATGAAAACGCTTCGCAGATGATTAAAACTTAATAATGTGCTATACTTAAAATATATTAAACGGAAACGCATATATTTCCCTATATAGCATCGTTTCAGTCTTAATTTAGTGACAATGTTTAATGTTAATGAATCAGAAAAATGAAATCGGAAAATGAATTCGAAACTCCACTTAGTAATTAAATTGCGTATATTATGAATGTATAAATTTAAAATGTGTAATAATATGTCCGGTTAATTGTGATATATTATGAGTAAATCAATACTACTATTACAAATGCAATAATGCGAATTAACAAATACGAATTTGAATCACAAAGAACTAACGCATATTTGTTATAAATATATGTGAAGTTGAGTGTGCAAATCATGATCAATAAAGGGCAAAATATAATGATTAATTTTTAAGTACTTTTATTAGGAGATAGGGAACGTACGATAAACATTTAGGAAGAGCGCAAACAATTAAAACAAACAAGAAACCTAGATGGCTTTTACAAAAAAAAAAAAAAAATAGAATGGGAAATTTTTCAGCATTATGTTTATCAACATTACCATTGAACTTCCATCAGCAACTGGCCATCGTTAAGTATTCAGATATCATCGTCACTGTTGCCATCTAGTGGAAACTATGATGTATCCATCTGATGGGATGTCTTATCCTACGTACATACAGATAATCTGTGTGCATTCAGAATTATATATTCGTATATAAAATCTTATCTCTGAATCTGAATATAAAATATTCCTGTAATTTTTATTATCTTGATGTATTTAATTATATTTTTATTCTAAAAAATGAATTTTTTGCAATTGTGACCTATGAACAATTAAAGTTTTCTTCTTTAGGCAGTTTTCTTCTTTTATCAAAATAGGGCAGATGTATGTTTATCTTATTCTTATGCAGATTTATGTTTATCTTATTCTTGAGCAGATTTACGCGTCTTACAGAATAGATCAAGTATGCTTTTGGACATCATACCTTCGTTTGTTTTAAACAAATTTTTGTATTATTTAGACTTAATCAGATGTGTGGCGCAGCTTGGACAGATAAGGCTCTTGTACCAGTAAAATTCAAATACTGATATACAATTTTCTTTTCCAAACATCATGCAGATGCTCCCTGAGTGTGATTTGAATGATCATGCATACGTACAGAAAAAAAAAACACCCAGTCAACCATTTGATGAATTTCATTAAAAATTTGTCGCAAGTCTATAGTTTGGGAATTAAGAATATATATACTATAATTCATTTATATATCTTTCAACATTTTTTGAAATCATATATATAAAACAGAAGCATGTCGCTACTTGATCGATTTAATCAAAAATTTTATACCGTTATACAATTCTGATATGAAACTACTTGTATTCATTTTTTCCTCATAAACGAAGTACAGAGAAAGCATTGTAATTGTCAAAAAATTCTACCTCGAGTTTTTAATAAAACCTCACATTTTAGATCTCTCTGATTTCGAAAAATACTTTTTTGGCATTATATCTGTGTATCTGTTCGTGAAAAATAACATTGAGGCAGACTTATAAAATTTGGTATACAGCCTTTCACAGCATTCCAAGAATTTTGCCAGATTTTGAACAAAATCCTTTCCTAGAATGTTAATCATGTCGACTTTTCGAATACAAGTGAAGAAAATAACTACGAAGTATGATGATCTGGATAGATAATATTTGAGATACATATTTAGCATTTAAACTTCTCAACTTTTGAACTCAATCTGTTGAAACGTTAACCTTCTATAGATTTGTACTTGCAAAAGCATGTAAAGGCAATAACTAATTAACGAAATGACTGAAATCAATAAAATTTGGTATGGATATCGAATAGAATTTTAGAATATTTAGCGCCCTGGCATAGGGGTAGCACGTCTTCCTCGTGATCTGGGCGTCCCGGGTTCGAGTCCCGGTTTGGGCATGGTTGTTCTTTCGTTGTTCTATCTGTGAGATGTGTGAAAGTGCCCTCCTGTAAAAAGGGGTTGTGCAAGCGAATGAGTGATGCGTGAGTAGCTAAGTCGTACTCTTGGCCCTAGTTGGGGCTACTATAAAAACAAGAGACGCTCCCCCTCAGGCTTAAATCGGCTGTCTCTGAACAGCGGGGCTTGTCCGTGGCAAGTGCCATAATTATAAACAAACAGATATTCAATTCTGTCAGCTCAATTCCGTATCAAATTTTGACTTCAAACGGTCGGAAAAAAGGCGCCCAAAATATATATAGTTGCAGGATAAATTCAGTAAAAATACTAAATCCGCATCAAAGATCTATATTTTGTAACTATTATTCACCAGTGCAAGGCTTTCGAAACTTTATCTAAGATCTATAATTATTTGCAGGGGTGGCTTAGACCTTTATTGGAGAGTTTGCGAGAAAGTTTCGGGGAGACCACTAGCCTGTTTTCTTTTCCAAATTGTTGTGTTTATGCTTATTGTATTTGAAGAAATGCATGGGGAAAAAATAACAATATTCAAAAAGGATGGATGAAACTCTAGAAGATCTCAAACTTGGATACTCATGGAAATCATATATGAGGAATGATTTAATATGGATAGATATCCTGATCTATCCTGATGGATAGAATGAGGTGTTGCTTTCTGCTCCTTTTGCCGGTGTCCTGGCATAGGGGTAGCGCGTCTTCCCCGTGATCCGGGCGTACTGTGTTCGAGTCCCGGTTCGAGCATGGTTGTTCTTCATCTGTTCTATCTGTGAATGTGCCTACCTGTAAAAAGGGGCTGTGCAAGCGAATGTGATGCGTGAGTAACAAATTCGTACTCTTGGTCCTAGTTGGTGCTATTAAAAACAAGAGAAGGTTCCTTTACGGCTTAAAATCGCAGATTTCGAATCAGCGGGCTTGTCCCTGGCAAGTGCCATCAGAAACAACAACAAAAATCATATACAAATCAATACTTAAAGGTACAATTCATTACGATGCATAAAAAATAAAATATATTTTCCCCGTTTGATTAGATTCTTTTAAATTGTTATCCACTTATGCTGAATTCTTTTTCGATAAGTTTTTCTTATATAAAGTTCTGAACTTTCTAGAAAATTCAATGCTAGATTTTTTTCCCACTAATCAGTAGAATTGGTCCCCCTCCCCAAAAAAACAAATTCTCGCATACTCTCTAATAAAGATGTTATCACAGAAAACCTGTTACATGACATTGGCTACAGTAGTTACGAAATATTAAACTTTGGCATTAATATACACTTCTTGTATTGAATTTATCTTGTCATCCATGGCAATTAATTTCTGGCATGCGTTTAATATTATCCGAATACCCTAATTTGTGTTTTAGAAGCTTTCTTCCCCGAATAGAATGAAACAAAAATTTGAAACAAAACTTGTAGTCACAAAATCACGTACCAAATTCGAAATATTTAAATCATTGCGTTTTTGAGTTATAGCGTTTACATGCTTCTGAAAGTACAGACCGACAGACGGTCATTCTCCTGTCGAATTTGGACCAAAATTTGACAAGTGTCTGCACTACTAATGTTAAATCTGTGTACCGAATCGTATCCATCTAGAGCTTTTCGTTTTGTAGTTATCGTTGTAAATTATATTAGAACACCCGGACATACAGATTTCCTATGAGCGGATTTTGCTCTAAAATTGATAGAAATCTACAAATTTGGTGTAAAGACAGTATACAAATTTCAACTGTCTAGCTCAAAGCTTTTTTTAATTTCCTTTGTCGCAAACAGACATTTTCCAAAATTTTATTTTTTGACTTTAGGGATGTCTAAAATGCGGAAATTCGTCAACATTTTGATTTTGTATTTTTTGAGGATTACTATATTTTCTCTACACTGCCAGCATGAAAAGTGAAAAAAAAAGAACTTAGTTTACTTCCTCTTCTACAGAGCGGCAATAAAATATTGTAACACTCAAGAAAATAAAAATTTATTTTAATCCTCCCAAGAAATAATCTATTTATTCATTTCTGAATATATTTCGATGCATAAGAAATTTCTTTTTTAAAAAAACTTTCAGAAACATTATCACCAGAGCATCGAAGAAATTGCCTTCCTTAATAGGATTTTCAATCTTACACGCTCAGGGCGGAAATCGAAAATATAATAATTTCGTTTGAAATTGAATCGAAAATCGACGCCCTTAAATGTCGAAATCAAGATCGCTAGAAAATAGTTGAATTTCCTTTCATATTTAAAAAAAGCATTTTAAATTTTTGCATTCTATCGCTCCGGGGAAATGCCAATAAATCTTGTAATGCAGAATTTTATTATGGTCTTAAATTCTCTCTGCTATGCACCACTTATAATCGGTTATTAATTTTTGTAATTTCTTTGAGTAAATCGACGGTTAATTAAACAATGGATATTTGATAAAATTTCATAGGGATGAAAATTTCTATCAAATCTGGTTTTAGGCTTTTTGAAGTTTCAGTAATAGAAAGTATTAGTAAGCTGTAATTTTCCATTATTATATTAAATAGCATTAATATATTCAAGCAATATATTAATGCTATTTATAAAAATAGCCTTAATCTATTGATTGCTACAATATTCAGTGCGTAAGAATTAAGCTATCCTTAGACACAGCTTCATATTTTGCCTAATTGTCAATGGAAATTGAATTTGCAGGACAAAATTAATGAATATTCTAATAACTTTAATAATTCAGCTCTTTTTATCAAAATCAAAACTTCTTATTAAAAAGACAAAAGAAAGCAGTGGTAGTTGTCCAAAATTTTCTCTCTTAAAGGGGTTATCCCAGCGAATGTCTCGCAAGGTATTGGTGTACAATAGTCACGAAATATTAAACTGTAGCGTGAATATAGCATTTTTACTGAATCTATCGTGTCATCTTTAAGGATTAATTTCTGGCATGAATTTAATAATATTTGAATATGGAATTTGACTTTCGACACAATTTTTTTCAAACGATTCAAACCGAAATACAGAGTTAGACTTGTAGTCATAAAATCAAATTCTGAACTTCTTGTATGTAAGTCTTTGCGTTTTTTTTTTAAAATTATTTATCGCGTTTACATGCTTCTGAAAGCACAGATAGATAAACATTCAAACTCTTTTCGGATTTCGAAAATGGTTCAATCTTTGATAGGTGTCTACTCTATAAATATCAGATTTGTGTACCGAATATTATCTATTTAGCTCTCTTCGTTTTGTAATTATCCTGCTAAATTATATTTGAACAGCCGGACAGACCGACTTCCTCTGAACGGACTCTGCTCAAAATTTGACTGAAATCTACAAATTTGGTATAAAGATCGCATATCAAATTCCATCCATCTAGCTCAAAGTACTTGTGAGTTAGCTTTGTCACAAACAAGCGAATATTTTCCAAAAATGTGTGTTTCGAACTCAGGGAATTCTAAAATTTGAACATTCGTTAAAATCTCGACGAAAATGGTTTGACGATTACGATACTTCCTGTACCATGTAGGCGTACGAAAAAGTAAAAAGTAAACAAAACAGACTAGATCAATTTGTATTTGCAATTTTTCACTTTTGTGAAATGTTCGTTAAAAATAAATTCCAAATAATGCTTCCTAAACTATGAGAATTAACAAATTTTCCCTTTTTTTAATATGAAACACTGGCTTCTAAGAGTTATATTGCATTTCATTTAATTACGCCTCCGACAAAGCCTTTAGATTTATTTACCTTAAAATACTAGAATGCATTAACTTCCACAAAACGAGTACACTTTCATTAACTTAACCCAATATCTCTTGCCAAACACAATTCGCCTGCATTTGAAGACAGCAAAAAAAAAAGAAAAAAAAAAAAAGAGAGAGAGAGAGAGAAGGGGGAAAAAAAACTAATTTACAACAAGGTACTTTAACAATATCTCCTTACCAAAGCAATTTTCTTCGCCGACATTCTCCTTTGACTTTTATTTCCTGCCTTCTTTCACAAAAGCCACTCACGCAGGTAAAAGTTAATTCCCAGACCGCCATCTTGAAAAATTAAAAGCAAGATTCGTCGTTTCTTGAGGTAAATTCCAAACTTGTACAATTGCTGGTCTCTTTCGCATGTAAAATATTTCGCCGTTTAATTATTTACACTTTTGTTTCGTTAAATGGGACGTTCTTTGGTCCAAAGTCGTTTGCTAGATGTCTGATTGTTGCAGTATTAACGTTACTCCACCTTCTCCAATGAAACATTTCTTCTCTATTACATTTATCAAAATTAAAGTGGTAAGACAAGATTAAAAGGATTAATTTTTATGTGTTATCTATTTATTTATTTTGCTTTTTTTATGTTTTGGAATTCCATTTTTATTTAGTTAAAGAGTGATTAATACAATGTTTAGGTTTATGTGTATATGTTATGTACAATGTTACATAGTTAAAAGCTGATAAATACAATGTGTATGGAGGACGTAGTATAAATTTCTTCTTTTTAAAACTTTTTTCTCATAATTTAGTATCACTTTCTGTAAGTTAATGGACTATAGAAACATCATTTAATGGTAGAATTGCTCTGTGTCAAAATGTGGTTTTAGCTCATTGTTATATTCAGGAGTAAATAAGAGGCAGTTACTTATCAAATTGTATGTATATGGACGAGTGACTTGGTGATTCTAGTACAGAGTTACAACTGATTGTTAGTTTCTCCTCTATGTGTAGAGCAAATAGAAAAATATTTGTATTGTCAGTAAGTTCAACATTAATATTTAAAGTGAATATTCCTATTTTTTAATATTTTTGTGACTGCTCCATTAAGGCTACAGAATTGTTTCACCTCTTGAAATTATTATTTAATTTGCATTTTTTTTTTATCTAATACGCGTATTTTCTACTCTAAAATTCTTTGCTTCCTTCGATGTTCTTTGCTTACTTTTTCAATCTGAAATTTCGATCTTCTTTGTTTATTTTTTTCAATCTGAAATTTCGATGTTCTTTGTTTATTTTTTCAATCTGAAAGTTCGATGTTCTTTGTTTATTTTTTCACTCTGAAGGCTCGATGTTGTTTACTTAATTTTTCACATTGCATTTATTTCAAAACAATTCGATGATCAATGAAAAGGGAAGAAAGCAATAAAAATGTGGAATGGTGACATAAATTGAATTAACAAGTAAAAGTAACGCAGATCGGAGTTGTACAACGGAGAACCCATGAAAAGCCACTGCGTACCCACCTGAGTGATTTTTGAAGTCCATAATTAACCTTTTTGCTTTGTAAATTTAGTTTTAAAGCTACAATTTAACCAGACTTAGATAAAAACACGGCCAGTTGATTTTTTCCCTCACATTTAGAGTTCGATTCTTTTTCTTTCAGCTTTCTTTTTGTATCTTTTCATTGCTTGTTTATGAATTTCTGTTTTGCCTCTTATTGCCTATTGCAATAATAATCTTATATCACTTGGTAATATTTGAAATGTTAATAGTAATTTGAAAGATATAAAAACTGTAATTTTATCAAATATTCTACACATAGTGTAAAAAATATAAAACGTAGAAAAAAAATTAAGAAAACTAGACAAAGAGATTACAATTTACCAAAATGCAAAGCACTTAAGTATTCTATACATGCAAATACATAAGCGATTTTCAATCATCTAGGCATCCCTTTCGACCTTACATCTTATGCGCTTGTCTCTAGCGAGCGTCCAAGGAGAAGTACGTTTGAACTACAATTAAGTAACTGAAGAACTGAACGTTCTAGAAGTTAATTTCAAAGTCCCAACGCGCTTCAAAGCACTTAAATTAATACAGTATCTTGCGAAAACTGACGGGACTTATAAGTTCCCTCAATAAATAAAGAGTTGAAACTTAAATTTATATTTAAAAAATGTTATGTTTGCGCTGCCCTTTAATAATAAATACATTTATTTTTTGTTTTATTTCTATATTTTTGAAACACGGGTGCACTTTTCAAATAAACTAATTGAAAGATACCTGTCAAATCATCGCTATGTTTCTATTTTAGAATCAAAAGAGTCGCTTTCTCATTCTCATGATAAAATTTTCTTTGCATATTTAACGTGCATTCTTCCTATTCATTATTATTTCATGACTTTGATTTTACAAATTATTTATGCATGAATACATCCCGGAATTTGATGCGCACGATCGTAAATACAGACTTTATTTACTTAAAGCATCAGCGAATTCTGGCAACCCCTTCAACACACATGAAATTTCTCTTTAAATTATATTAAGAACGTTATCACCACGGACGCCATGGAAACTCGATTCCTAAATAACATTTTCACGCTCCAGAGCTGACACATTTTGGACGGAAATCGAAAATATAATAATTCCATCCAGAAAATTGCGTTTAAAGTCGGCGCGCTCAATGATGATTTTAAGATCTTGAGAAAATATTTGAGTTTCCTTTCGAATTTCAAAAAACATTTTAAGTTTCTTCATCCCGCCACTCTGTGAGTAAGAGCAATAAATCTTTTTATGCAGATTTGCATCGTATCATCTTAAATTCTAGTTGCTTTGTATCTTAGTTCTGTTACTTATGTATTTTATTTTATTTAGTTTTTCATTTTAGAGAAAAAAAATTGATATTCAAAAGCTATTCGATATACTTCACCAAAACTGATAAGGTTGAGAAAAAACTCAAAAAAATCTCTGTCCATGTTTTTTTTTTCAGTTTTCGCTAAATGCAAGGTATTTATCTCAAATTTATGCTGCCTTAGATCTGGTTATAAAAGATTGTTCTCTCTTTATTCCTCTTATAGATTAAAAATTGATATTCAGAAGTTAGTCGAAATATTTCAAAAACTTGACAAAGGGAAAATAACCCAAATAAAAGTTCTGCCATATCTTTCTCAGTTTTCACTAATTTTTTTCATGGTATTTATCTCAATTTATTTGGCTTTATATCGCTTTCTCTCTTCAATGGTTATCTTTTTATTTACAGTTATAAACTAAAGATAGATTTATCTATATATTTTAACTTTAAAAAACATTAGAATTGTTGTAAAACATAGATCAAGTTATCATGAAGAATTTAATAAATCGAACCGTTTTTGTCATAATAGCAGAAAATGCTCAATATTAATAGCAGAAAATACTCAATATTAATAGCAGAAAATACTCAATATTAATAGCAAAATGCTCAATAATAATAGCAAAAGGCTCAATAATAATAGCAAAAGGCTCA
>JAPMOR010077982.1:5742-21601 GCA_026543865.1 Argiope aurantia
GCATAATTAAATAATTCTTTTAAATATGCGCATATAATAATTTCAAATTAGCTTTATTAAAAAAATATTTTTTTTTCCTAATTACTCCAGCTTTTGCTTCACCGTAATATTCTAATAATCTATATGAAAAATTTCTAAGTTGTGTGGGCTATTAATTTCCCCAAGGAACCAAAAGGCTACGTTTGCAAATTCTTTCTGAAACTATATGAGCTCAGAATATTTCTTCATAGTCTGTGTTTACTGCTTTCTAATATGTAAGTTGCGCCATACCCACGCCATGGACTTTGACAAAAACTGAAAATTGGGCTTACTTAAAAGCACGAAGAATAAAAATAAAGAAAAATAATATTAAAGAACTCAGCGTAGTGCGTATATTATGAATATGAAATATAATTTCTAACTCTATATTAAAAGAAATTAATATTAACCAATTGATAATTTTTTTCGAATTTCACTGTATTCAAGTTAAGAAGAAAATTAGCCTATCTTTTCAATGCAAAATATTACACAAATTGAAAATTGCAAACGCTTTAAAAAGTTGAACTATAAGAATATCAGTAATTAATAAAGTGCCAAAATTTGAACAGAAAATCCAGAAGAAAAAAAAATCCCCTTTCCATACATATCGACAAACAATTGCTACCGTCGCTTATTGCTCACTTATCTATCATTCTTCATCAATTAAACAGTGTCACTCTCTAATTCTATTTTATCATTAATTAAACAGTGTCATTCTCTAATTCTATTTTATCATTAATTAAACAGTATCACTCTCTAATTCTATTTTATCATTAATTACACCTGTAATGATAAGTAGAATTAGAGAGTTAAATTATATATAGGGGAGTATATTATTTAAGAAATTCTTTAGAAGAAACAATGCACACAAAAGCAAATATTCTATCACTTTATGGAAAACAAATGTCTGCTATCGAGGCTATGCCACTCTTAAGAAAACTAAATTTTTTTAATAGTAACATTTAGTTAGTAAAATTCAAAATTTGAAATTGGGTGTTGAATTTAATCTTACTTAGCCACAATTCGAGATATTGAAAAACAATACTTCGGACTTCAAACAAGATTCACATTAATTTGCAATTTGAAGACCTAAAAATAATAAAACCCGATATTCTTTGAGTTAGTTAAGTTAAGAATTGATAAAATGTAACATTCTTGAATTTTCCCATTTCAAATTCAAAAGAATAATTTAAAGTAAATTATTAAAAAGGACAACTTTGTAAACTAAATTTTAATATAAATGTTTCGCAAAAGTACTTTTAATGAATACTTCGCTTCAGTTCTTGAAATGGCATCGAAAATATTTTATATGTAGAATATATTTAATAAATAGAAAATTAATTTTATTTCAACGTTTAATTTAAAAGAATATATGCAATATTTATATAAACAGTATTAGATATAGGAATCATTGGATTAAAGTGACTTTCCGACTAAGAAAAGTATAATTAATTATAAATGATAAGTATATTTTTAATTAAAATAACTTTCAAATCTATGTTATACATATTACTATTCATGAAAATATGATTTTTTTAAAATTTCCAAATTCTATGTCTTATATTTTCTATCAAATTTTACAATTTTTTCATTATAATAAATATATTGATAATAAATATGCTTAGATTATATTATATATGCTTAGATTTTAATTATTTTTAACGTTTTTATTCAATTGCATTTATTAAAAATTCCTTACTTATCTGTTATAAAATATACATAAAAATCAAAAATGCTTTTCTTACTCTTGGGAATTCCATTTTTTAAATACTGATTTTTTAAAGTTTATTATTAAATATGCTAATGATTTTTATATCAGGCATTTTTTCTACAATTTAAGTAATCTCTGCGGAGATCTTAATTCAAATATTTCTTTGCATAAAAACATTTCATTTTAGTCAATGAGTAAAATGATTTGTACGAATTTATAATTTCTTTACGGTATTCGTTTTTACTCTTTTATAAAACTATAGATTTGATTAGAATAATTCCTTGAAATTTATTTAAATGATGAAATGAAAGAAAAACATTTTTATTCAATATAAATGTGAAGGCATTAATTTTTGGGGAAAAGTCATTTTCGTTAATGCTTACTAAGTTAAAATTTGATGAAATCATTTATATATAATTAGCTACCTTTGGCTACCTTTTGGTTCACCGTAGCAAAAATTAATCTGTAGCAATCAACAGTAATCACGAATCTATTGCAATCTTTGGCAAACCATTAATTTAAATATTTAATGTAACTTGAATTTAATGGCTTTCATAGTAAAATGTTTTAAACTTCAAATTTTGATTAACATATAATTTATCCATTTAAAAAGCCTCACATCTTTCAGTTAATTGTATTGTCCATTTCTAAAATTTTCTATCCAATACTTTTAAAATCAAAGTATTAAAATAATTTTTAATTTATATTAAATTTTCTTCTTACAATGATCCAATTATATCACAAGAAATCGTAAAAGTTTTCCAAACTGTCCGTAGTTCAAAATTATTTTACCGTTACTTGATCCTAAAGTTAAAATTTAATTAAAAAAATACAAAATTTCAGAAAATATTTTAAAAGCTGAACTTAATTTTAAACCGTCTCAAAATGGAAAAATAAGCTGATTCTTTGAATGTTGATCATAAAAAAAGGAAAAAAGATCTACAATGAAAACGATTTCGATAATGATTGTTACTATAGGATATTTAGTTTTTGAAAAATCTAGCACTGAAATTGTTTATTGTAGTTTGTAAATTTAGTTTTAATTCAAATTCTATGGAAATATACTTCAGTTGCACAAAAGCCTCCCTCAGACCATTTGAATTCTGTCATTGTCTTATTTCCGTGTTTTGAATTTCAGATGTAATGCATGATAACAAGGTTTGAATAATAAATGTAATTTTAATTTAACAATTTGAATTTCGATTCCTGTGTCAAACTTACCATATTGTCGAGTGTTTAATGAATCAGATTCAAGCTTGGCGACAGCTAACTCGGCAAATTCAGAATCAATATAGGATCTGTTTATTAATTTCCGGTGGTTCTCTAACAGCATAAATAAAATATAATGTAAATTAAAATATAATGACAGTAACAGTATTGATGTGATTTTAAACCTGGAGAGTATGATAGAAAAATTCCGTCTAAGCGAATATGAGTCTCACTTCTTTGTAATATAATTTGAATAGAAATATTCTCAATTTTATTCTGCAGAGGGATTCCTCATGGATTTTTAGTTTCAGTGTAAGCGTAGGTTGTAAAATGTTTTATGAAATCTAGTAATTCCACAATGTTTTTCGAAGATTTATACAGTTTAGTCCTATTCAAATTCTTGAACCAGGGGAAAGAATTCATGAGTTCAAAAACATTATTCAATAAAGATACCATATACGCGGATCTAATGTCATTCAATTCGATGATATTTAATTTTTTGTTATCTATTATATCAGTTCCATTGATATTAACAACCTCAAAATATCTTGATATGAGATTTTTTCCTCAAAGGAAGTTAAATTATTTTATAAAAATCAAAAACGATTTTAAAAAACGCGTATTTTAATTTTAGACAAAAAATTAATAAAACAGAAAGAAATTATATATTACTTTGTTTTGGCATATTTTGGTAGTAAGGTTTCTATTCTCCAAAAAATATAAAGTAATAAAATAAAAGAATACACCTTAGAATAATTAGCAAAAAAAAAAAAAATTAATTATAAAATATTTGCACAGGAACAAATTTCTTTTTACCAATTATTCCTCCTGGACTGGACTTTTACAGCGATATTTTAAAAATATTTTATATATAAAATGCACATTTTCTCGATTAAATGTCGAAACTTGGATGGCATTTAAATTCATTGTGTCTCCTTAAACTACTGATTTTTTTTCTCAATGAACAGTACATATTCTCAATACCGTAAAATATACCTTTCCAAACCCCCCCCCCCTTTTTTTACATATTTAATTTATCATTAAAGAAAAGCACTTCCCTACGATAACTTGCGCAAATTCAACGTTACCAAAATAATTTTTTTATTATTTAAAAACTCAAAAAAAATCAATCAGTGATTTTTTTCTGATTAAAATAAAATGAAATGCGGAATCTCATCTTTCAATTTTAAATAATTAAAAAATATCTTATTTTATAGCTTATTTTATAACGATTTATTTCATTGTTGTAGTAAAACTGAAATCGTTTTCATAAATTTTAAACATTATTTATTTTTTGGTAATTTTTTTAATACGTATAATTAACGTTTAACTTCAGGATTAAGAAATGGCAAAAAGTTTTAAAGTGCGTCAAATTTTTTAACACTATTGTACTTTTCTTAATGCAATTTTATGTATAACAATGAAGAACAAAAATTAAGGAAATTCTTGTTCATAGCAAAATAAACAGTCAGAAGTGAAGCTTTTAAATAATATGAATTAAATTAATTTTAATTAAATATTTATCAGCATTTGTAGTTTACAAATATTCTGAGGTAACTCTCAAGACCAAATTATAAATGATATTTTACTTCAATTTTTGCATCCATAATTCCCAAATCCATACAGTCGCTACAGGCGATTAATTGAAAACAATATTCTTTTGAAAAGAAGGCGTTAAGATAATGCAGTAATTTGTTTATAACATATTTCTTTAATACAAATGTTATTTAAATATGTTTAAAATCTAGAGAAAATATAATAAGCTTTTCCTATTTCAAGACATTTGCTTCCTTTCTACAAGAAAAAATTCTAAATCTTATGCTATATTTTCAGTTACTTTATTGCTCATGAGATTTACATTTTTAGTCAAAAGAGTTAATTGTTAGAAAATTTCTATTTCCCTGTCAGCTTTCTAAGAAATTATGCAAATTATATTTTATTAAGGAAAGAATAAATTTTATATTCTTACTTATAATAGATTTTCCAACCAATAAATTTTATTATGTTATGGTATATTCATGTAATCTATGTTTGTCTGGAATCTTTTAGTAATCGGCATTACTGAAAATTTATGGAAATTAGTTTGAATGTAAGATGATATTTCAGAAGTATTTTCTTTTCGCTTTCTTCGGAAGAAATTGAATAAGATATTTCTTCTTTAACTGACATGAAAATTGTATCTACCGAGATATTCTTTCATTATATTATACAAGATGTAAAGTTAGTATTTTTATGTCAGTTATATTATTACCTCACATTCTTAGTTAAAGTTGTGTTATATTTTAGTTTTAAAATTTTATGCTTCTTAACGCCATATTTAATCTTTAGGAAAAATACCGTTTCTGTTTTGCATTACTAGATGCATGTAGGTGGTATATCTAGTATATTTTTTCATTTCCAGTTTGTATTTATTAAATTTCAGAGTATTCGCTTTTAGACACACCTTTTTCCGTGCAGGTTTTTTTATTTATTAAACTTCGATTTATGCTATTGTATGAATAGCATACGCCTTTCAAATCTAAATATTTCCTTAAACTCCCACTGAGATGTTGTTCACGAATTCCCAGAAAAGAATGGAAAACTAAAAATGGTAAATAACACAAATGTTTAAAAAATGCCTGTTGGAGTGATCACCCTGAAAAACTCCCTTCCCCAACTCATAAAATTGTTGATCTTGTATAAGTATATAAAATCTTCGAGTACTCAGAGTTTTATTTTCATAGCACCATGCATGAGAGTTGAGTGTTTCCTGGTATTTATTGAAAAACTTGATTATTTGTGCATGGCAAACAAAATATGTATGGCATTAGCATACAATAATTAAGAAATATCAATATTTAAAACGAATATAGACTTTTTTTAAATCGAATTTAATGTTCCGTTATTGGGGACATTTTTTGATGATTGGTTGTTGGGATGAGGTTAATACTTAACTAGAAACTCCAATACGTAATTCAGCGCCTTTTTTATGATAGACTGAAGTAAAATTTGACACTGAACAATAATCGTAATGAACAAACCACATTTCATTTATTTAAATCATTGTATCTCTGACTTTTAACGTTTAGATGCGGGTAATAGTACAGATCAAGAGAAACATAACTAAGGAGACAAAAAGGAAAAAAAAATTCAAAGCGTATACACATTAACTGATTGCGCAATTGTGTAGTAAAATTCAAAGTTAAGCCTATCTAAAGGAATGTCTGTGGACTTGCTCAGGATTATTGTCAATCAGACATTGCAAAAGTTCTAAAGCTAGTGATGCGATGTCTCTGAAGGCCTTTTCAAGTCCATTTCGCAAGGTGGAAACTACGAAGCATATTAGCATCTGCCTTTCGAAATTCACGAATCCACTTAGAAGCCTCTCGAACGCGAGCGAATATTGTTGTGCAATACTTTGATGGGCTTTACTGGCGAAAATATGACACTGTTACATTTCATATGCAGACACGGTGAAACTTGAATTTAAACCTGTGGAATCGAAAATCCTTCTGACAGGAGAGTTGATGGTTGTCTAATTTTATATTAGATCTTCAGTTTAAATCATATATATTGTTGATAATTTTATGAGATTTATTTGCATGCTAGTCGTCTTTAGCAACCTGATTTTCACTTAGTATATCAAATTTTCGTACCGTTAAAACATAAATATGAAATACATTTATTTAAAATTTTACCTTGTTATTATATATTACTCTTATCGCAGAAATATGGAATTATTTATGTAAACGTATTTTAACAGTTGCTTGACCAAATAGAAAAAAAAAAGTTTTGAAATTTGACTTCAATTTATTTCAGCACGGGAGACATAATTTGTACAAAATAAAAGGTGATAAAAGATGCAGCAGTCAACATCGCTACACAAGTGCAAAAAGATACAGAAATTTTTCCCTTCAGTGATTTTACTATGAGATTTTGATAGGGATTTCTTCAACAAGTGCAGATTTAGGATAGGGAATTTGGGAAAGAATGTTGTAAACATTAAGGATTTTTATCCCTTCACTTGGAACGCGAGAAAATTGCTGAGACATCAGTTCTATAGAGCTCGTGTAGAATTAAATAAAAAGTGGGAATTGGATTAGGAAATAAGAGAACATTTTAGAATGAAGTATATTTGGGTTGATTTCAAAGAAAAATTTGGAAATTAATTAAGATTAAAAAATATCATTACATATTAATTTCAATATTATATATATATATTCAAATTATCTGTGTGTGAATTTATTATTAATTAAAAAATTATTTTACTTAGTCTTTTTTTTTATCCCAAATTTTCAGACAAAGTGTAGGAGTTATTTCTCGAATAAAAGAACTGGCGGTATTGGTCTCACTGAAATTTTCTTTCACGCTTCCTAATAAAGGTGTTAACTCCCTCCCTCATCATTCAAAGAAAAAGAAAGAAAAAAACAATTGCGAGCTCTTGGTCTACCCGAAAAGGCCACGAATACTCATTTTCTCAGTCCATTTGAAGAACAATTCGTATAGTTTAAAAACTGAATATGCATTTTGGACTCGTTTTGATGGAGAGAGTGATTCTGAAATTAGGCCCAGAACTACAATTTTAACGTTGAGATCACATACCAAATTTCCTTTATTTAAATCGTGCGTTTATGAACAGATTAAACAGATATTATTATCTGTTTTTTCTGCTCAGATCTGTATATAGGTATGGGAAATTACAGAGCATCACACTTCAACTCTTCAACACATTTTGTTTGCAAATTAAATGACGTAAATTAAGAACAATATTTCGGGATAAATTTGAATTTGGCGATTCTTTTTGTTGATTTGAATTTGACATGAATACACGTGATGGTATTATGAGTCGGACCATTCTTTAATTTCTACACTGAAGCATTGTTGTGGGCCGCGGTGGCCTGGTGGTAAGGTCCCGGCTTCGAACCTGGAGGGTTTCAGGTTCGTGACCCGATTTCACTGAGGAACCGCCGTGTAAGGGGGTCTGTTGCACGTTAAATCCATCATGACTAAACGTCCTTCCACTGGTGTGGTGTGGAGAGGGGGGGGGGGGGGGAGCTCAGATGTTGTCCTCGTGATCTGACCGTGGTTCAAAATTACGAGTTCCGTCCCAAAATAGTCCTAGTGTTGCTTTAAAAAACTGGACGTTAATATAACTAAACTAAACTGAAGCATCGTTAAGGCATGTGCATGTCTAGCAACAAGGGTGAATGAATTATATTAGTATGAGATATCGATATAATGAATGCTTTCTCCGAAGCTCAAATTCTTCAAAAGTCATTAACGGCCAATAATATAATATTTCACATAATATTCATAGTTTCTCAAATTTTAGGCAATAGCTGTCATATGAGTAATATATTTTAATAATTTTACTACTGGTATTATTTGCGGAAATGTAGCCTTTTACAATATTCAAACATGTGAGAAAGTAAGGAAAATTTCTTACACATAACCAAACATTCACCTGTTCTCTTATGAAAAAAATGTAAGATAAAAATATTCCAGTGACTCTTAAAATCCAAATGACGTTCTAAATAGAAATAATCGTAAATTCCGGTTTAAAATAATGGAAGTCATAAAGTTGTATTAAATTCCATCTAAAAAAGATTTTCCTATTTAAGAACATCCCTTTTTTATCCATTATCTGCTGCCTTATTCATAATTTATTCAAGTATAAAATTTAGTTGAGCATTATTACGATGATTGATATTGGCAACAACATAACCTGCAGCCGACTTTCTGCATCGATTATTCAGTCTGTAAGCAACTGTGGATCCATTATTTAAGAAAAGCATTTAGAATCTTAAATATATCTCAAATTTGATTTTTTTCTTTGTTTTATTATTTTTATTATTATTATTATTTCATATCTCCAGTAATAAACATTCAGATAAAATAAAAATATTTTCAAAAGAAATCACATTTTTTTTTAATGAAATTTAAGAAATATGTAAAATACTAGGGATGGATTCAAGTCTTAGATAGTAAAGGAATAACAGTATGCTCATTTCTATCCATTTAATTGGGCTAAGATATCAGAATATATATATTTCTTTTTCTTATTTCGAGTGGCCTTTAAAATAAAATTCGATTGCAGTTTACAAAGATATCTTTTTTTAATTACCATTTCCATTTATGTGCTCTTTCATGACTTAAATTTATTTATTATACATATCCGAATAAACAATTTTAAAAGTCGGAATTTTTTTCCCAGATATGCATCATTAAAATTCTGAATTTAGCAATCTTGATGGGTGAAAAAGCTATCCAATTAAATTTTATCTACTGAATTTGATGTATAATAAAATTTCATGCTGTTTCAATTTTTTTTTATTTTCCAAACTTTTATTATACAAGGGTTGTTCAAATGAAAAGGTACGAAATGACACTGCGGGTATAAACGAAGACTTTATTCAAAGTATACACCCTAGGCCTGAGCACAACGATCCCATTGATTAACGAACCGAAAGATTCCTTGTTCCCAGAATTCCTGTGCCCGTGACGAGATCCAGTTCTTTGCATTGTCCTTGAGTTAGCCGTCCAAGTTCCGCTACTTGTTGAATTCTTTGAACATAGAAGAACCATTAACTTCTATGTGAGACACTCCGAAGACTATGATGGTCTATGAAGAACAAAAGACCGGGGCTGCTCACGGAGGCTGTGGTTCTGCTCCATGATAACGCGCGTCCACACGTCTCCAGGGTCTCACACGTGGTTCAAGTGGAAACAGCTCGTCCCATCACCCTATTGCCCGGACATGTCACCCAGCGATTTTCATGTGTTTGGTCCCCTGAAAAAATACCTGAAAGAGAAGCGCTTCAACGTGGCCGGCGAACTCAAGACCCGTGATGGACTGATCTCATTACGGCCACAGGAATTCTGGGAATAACGAATCCTTTAGCTCGTTAATCAATGGAATCGTTGCGCTCAGGCGTATGGTGTATACTTTGAATAAAGTCTTCATTTTTACCCACAGTGTCGTTTCGTACCTTTTCGTTTGAAAATTCCTTTTAGTCATCATGCACCATCATATTTCCATCTATTATTTTATACTTTTTTGACTGATTAACCTGACTGACTGATTAACTATTATTTTATACTGATTTTGACCGATATACTGATTTTTGATGATTGAACTTTTTATACTGATTTGGTACAGTTAAAAATGATCTGAAATATTCACTTCTCATTAATTTTTGTTTACTGATCGACTGATAAGTGGTAATTTACATTAATAGTTTATGCATTCTATTCTTAGATGAGATGAAAAATTGATGAGTTGATTTCCTGAGATGAAGATGAGAAAAAACGATGTATTAATTATCATCCTAAGAAAGTTGAAGCTGAAGTTTAGTTTAGTTATATTAACATTCCATTTTAAAGCAACATTAGTGCTATTTTGGAACGGACCTCGTAATTTTAAAAAGTGGTCAGAAAACGAGAATGATACCTGAGCTGGCACCCCCTCTCCAAATCTTCCACAGCACACCAGCGGGAAGACTTTTGGCCCCGATGGATTTAATGTGCACCAGACCCATTTACACTACAGTTCCGGTTCTGAAGCCGAGACTTTACCACCAGGCCACCGTGGCTCTAATTTGAAGCTGAAATTTTGATAATTAATAAAAGTCAGCAGTTAGTGATTCAGTTTCAAAGTATGCGCTTCTGCAAGCCTATTTATTATGCAGAAATAATTTGAAATGCATTCCATTTGTGACAACATTCTTGTAAAATCACCATGCTCTTTGTTCATAACAATCGTTGAAAAAAAAATCAGAATTCGGTAACGGCTGACTTATTCACAGAAACTATTGCGGATAAGTATGTTGACTGTCTAGATGTTTTGAGCAATTTAAGTTTGCACTGTTCCAACTCTAGATACATTGGCAGTTTGTGTAAGTTATTATCAAAGAATTCCCTACAAAATTGAGTTCATCAATAATCATTCTAATACCAGATCGTTGATTCAAAAGTACAAAGTGCATGCATTCGATTTCTTCATCCTAACGCGCAAAAATGAGATAACATCCTATAAAAATATACCTATAAATGGTCAAATATAGGATTATATATGACCATTATAGCTCTCCTATCCCACATTAACATAAAAATGGCGATAACTATTGCCACAAATTTAGTACCTAAGTATATATTAGATATACCCACACACACAAAAGTATTAAAATCAAGTTAATAGGAAAAAGAAATAAAGCAAATAAAAAATTCTTTTTTTTATTTGGTTTATTTGTTTTTCCTATTAACTTGATTTTAATACTTTTGTATCAATTCATCTGTGTTTTAGAAGTAGCTGCATTTGCGCTCTCTAAATACTATGAATTTTTTCCTTTTTTGTTTTTAGTTTGAATAAGAAATAATTTTTAGTTGCGATTCCGAAACTATTTCGTTTCGTTTTCAAAATATTTCTTACTTTAGATTGGTTATATTATATATATATATATATATTAGTAAAATGGCTACATGGCGAGATCGGTTATCGAATGTCAATCTGCCCTTGCGTCATCTTTGTAATCTTCCACGCTTTTTTTTTCTTTCTAAAAAGTTAAATAAATGTGAAAAAAATGGGTGTCCACTGATTGACGCTGGAACATGGCTGATAAATTGCTGACATTGGAACAAAAAAAAAAAAAAAAAAAAAAAAAAAAAAAAAAAAAAAAAAAAACACCGATATTTTTAAGAGATTTTCCTTCGAACTTTCCCTATATAAAATTCCCAGAATGCTTAATTGCTGTTTTTTCTACTCTTAAATCATTATTCGAATTTTAAGTAAAATATACAGGATGTCTACTAAAATCCTGCTTCAGGCAATAATTTAAGAAAGGTAATCAACTATTATCATTTGATGTCTAAATATAGTTAATAATCCATGATTATACAATTGAATTAGTTATGGCGCCACCTAGCAATGTTCAAAAGACTTAGAGCCGTTATTTCTATAATGGTACAAAATGCTAGTAGAAAAGAAGTCAATTACGAAGTCGTAAGGCGAAAAAATACCGTTAATGCAAAAAGACTTAGAACAAAAAGTGTAAACAGCGCATGCTTGATCTCAAAACTGAGATGTAACAACTCGCTACAGTAACGGAAAATATAAAGTTTTGAAAATAAATGTTGATCCAATGGTATAGAGCATTTTGGACATAGAAAATGAAAGTATCTATTGATAATTAATTCGAAGGTATTATTTTAAACGCTTTTTTAAGGTAGGACTATTTCAAATCATGATAGAACAAATGCACGTTTTACAACTTTAGTTTTATGCGCTCAAAGTATGTGTCTTTTCGTATTCAATCTAAGACTTCTACTATTTTATGCCTGATTTTTTTTTCTCCGTATCTGGTATTGTTTTCGAAATAGAAACGCTGACTCTCTTGATTGGCATCAGTTGGCGCTGTAAACGATCTCACCATGCAGCGAACGATGCCAACTTTGTGGCAATAGCAGTCTGTTCTGAAGTTAGTATCAGGTAGAAGGACTAAAATGGCCATTGGGTATATTTTTATTGGATAATGTTTTATAATGGTCATCGTAAGAGATAGATCATGTACTTATTTGATAAAAAAATACTATAAATTGAAAATGGCAAATAAACTACCAAACGCTATTTCATTATATATTATAAAGCCACACTTATTGTATAAAGTATGGCTTAATTTAGTCAGAAAGTGAGTATTTCAAGATTCCATTTTAAAATGAGAAAAGGATTCACTTGCTAAAATAAAAACCGACAGGGAAAGTTGTTAAATGTGAGTTTCTATCTACTAATTAAAAGTAAAATCCATACGCTCTTAAATTATTATCAATGATAATCCGAAATAATTATTAATGATTATCATCATTTCATATTATAAATTTGGAATTTCGAATCTGGCATTAATTATTATTAATAATCCGAAAAAATGTGTCTCTTCTATACTTTTATGAAAAATAAAATTTTGGCATAGTTTCATTTCAGCTTAAACAATTTCATTCTGATAACCACGAAGGATTTTCAATGAAATGGATATCATAGGAATATGAAATAAAAAAGTAAATGAAAATGCTTCTTTTGCATTTAAAAATTACAATGCTCACAATCTCTTAATATTTAAATAGTTTTATTTTTTACTAAAAGGTTAGGAAAAATAGATGTCTAGCATAAACAAAATAAAAAAAATTCTTCTATACGATTCACGAGCTGCTGTATAAGAAATAATCGTAAATTTCAATTTAAAATATTACCAACCAACAGACCATATTCAATAATCCGACATTTAAAGAAGATGATCATCTGCATTTAAGACATATTTCCTCTTCATTACCTGCTGCATTTCTCATAATTTATTCAGCTTTGAAATAAACTTGAGCATTATTATAAATGATTGATACTGGCAACAACATAACCTGAAGACGATTTTTCTAGATCAATCATTCACTCTGCGGACTAGCTTGAATTCTTTAACTTGCGAATAAAAATCATATTAAGAAACTGTATTAAAATAAATATCAATAAAAAAAATTTCATATGAATTTTATTCTTTTTTTATTTTCTAAGACGTGATGTTTGTGTGATTCAAAAATATTGGAAATAATAAGATCATTTTTTCCAGCTTCAAGTTATCTTGACGAAATTGAAAATGCATTTCGATTTCTGGAGAGAATAGCAATATTTTTTTAGTTTAAAATTAAGTTTCAATGAGAATTTTAGAAATTGGTTTTTCACTTTTTTCATATATTTTTAAAATTATATTCTATTGTCAGTTATTAGACTAATTTATTTTCTCAGCATTTGTTAACAAATGTTGCTATAATAATAAAAGATAATTGTCCTTTGGTCTTAAAAATATCTAAATTATTTTCTGCTTTGTCTAATTTAAAGAGGGTTGAAGCTAATTCCAGAATTGTTTCATAGTTAGTCTGTGAAGCAAATTTTCTATTAAAGCATTTAAATTTTAATATATGAATTATTTATACCTATCATTTTAAAATTTTGTTAAAAATATTCTATTGCTAATTTTTAGCTTTTAAAAAACAATAAAAATTTCTATCTATCATTCAGATATTCTCCTATACCACAGCAAATGTTTTGTATAATAAAAGAAAAAAATTCAAATTATTTAATCTTAGGTAACTTTTTTTATTAAATTAAAAATAACATCAGTTCTTATGAATCACAGATTGTGTTGGGTTTGTCTATATAATTAACAAAAAATATTTCCATAGCATAATAGTTTTTCCCTGTGTGAAGACAATTCGACTCTTAACATTTATGCACTGAAATGTTTTTCTTGAAAAGTAATTTACTGTCAAAGGAACAACTATCTGAGCTTCTCGGAAGCCATTTGCGTTATTAAAGACCGGCCGCCATGCATAGTAAAAACGGAATAACAAAGGATCAGTTAAAGAAATGTCCTCTTGTAAACCGAGTGTTACACCAGATCATAGGGGTATGGACCATCTGAATACATATGTCAAATATTAATTGACATTTCAGGTAAAAACCAGAATCAGATATAAATAATTAAAAATGCAAAAAATATTAATAATAAATAGACCATCCAATTTTCCAAATATCAGTGTTTCTTTTTTTTTTTTTTTTAGTTTCTGGAACCGTTTTTACATTACATAAAAATGAAAATGATATAAAGAATCTCCTCATTAATAAATCTCTGATATATTGGTTATTTTTTTGTTAATTATACGATTTTCGATCACATCGAAATATTTATAATAATTAGAATCATTTCTAGAAAACAATTACCAAAACTGATAAAAGCAAAAATGTTAAAGGTTTCGGAATTTTTATCCTTTAAACTGTATTTTTTTTCGATACAATTTTGTGGTTTTTAAAAACATAAGTCATTTTGTCAACATAAAATTTTGTTTTGAATTATTACTTTAATAATGAACAGCGAATATTTTTCGCATACTTGACATATTCAGATAAGTTTTGTATTTAGCTTTACTATTATTATTTTACTTATTTTTATTTTACATATAGAGTAGGAATTTTGATTACAAATTTTAAAAATTGTTAATTTAAAATATAAAACAATATTTGTTCTTTGTATGTGAAATAACATAAACGCCCATATACATTAACCAATACTCGACAATTTTAAAATTACTGTTTTCACTTACGCGCGGTCTGACCGTGAAATATGGTTCCATAGATAGGTTTCTAGGCACAGATAGATCCAAACAGTAATTATTTGTAAATTTTTGAGTAATATTATACTTATTTATACATCGTAAAAGAAAAAATAGCATTATTCTTAAATTACAACATTTATTTCTCACAAGTAATGTAATTTATTTTCATTACAACCTCATTGGAATCGAAATCAATTCTACCATTTATCGTTCTAATATTTTAATTCGGTTTTACAACTATACTTCTTATGAGAGAGAAGCAAAGAAAAAATATATATTTGGAAAACTCAGAATTCACTCTTTGGTAAATCAATACCTGCTAAATTTAATTTAAAACATCAGCAGCAAATGAATCCTATTAAATCACTCAACCTTAAAAACTATAATTTTATCCTTCGAAAATATCTTCTCATTATCTAATGCCTTTTTTTTATCCTACTATTAAAATGGCTATCGTTGGCAACAGCAAATCGTGCAGACGATATTTCAATGTTTTTTCACCTTCTGGACTATTTACATATTTTTCTATTTCTCCAAATATTTTAATCTATTCTTTTATTATTTTTTATATCTATCATTATTTTTTTTTCTAATCCGTCATTTCATTTTTTGAATTATTAAATAAAAAAAGCCTTTAAGATAATTAATGTGTATATTATTTTCAAAACTGAAAATATTTTAAAGATACAAGAAATCCAATCCGCTTTTAGAATGAAAGGCGAAAATTTTTTTGATCTACATTTAATTGGATTAAAATTTTCCGGGTATTTAAAATATATATATTCTTTTAAT
>JAPMOR010077982.1:21611-57867 GCA_026543865.1 Argiope aurantia
TTTTTTTTCGTGAAAAACCAGTTTAAACTGGTTTTAAACAATCAAATGATTATCAGAATAAGCATGCGTCAATAGTTAGAAAACGTTAGTTTCCTTTCTCTCCCCACCTAAAAATCGTTTGAGCAACAAAATTTTTCCCTCAGATTTCCCCCCCCCCCCGAATATTTGGTTTAAACTGGTTTGGAATGATCACTTAACTATTTTAATGTGCAATCATTCACTTTTAGAAAAGCGATGTTTCTCTCCCCCCCCCTCCAAATTTCAAAATTTTTGTCAGATAAAAAAATTGAAAATTAAAAATATACATATCTGTAACTTTCGATATCGCCCCTCGCTATTTCACATACATTCCCATCTTCTCTAAGCTTCTTCGGCCGATAACTTCTTACGACCCTGCCTTTTGTTCGCCATGCAGGATAATCGGGTAAATGGGGGACATTCAAGCCAAGTTGTAACTTTTTGTTGGCGATAAGTCGCCAAATGTGAGAACCTTTGTCATTTTTCTAATAATCCTAGAAACCAGAAACTGATGCTTCAAAAGTGATAAATCGGCAACCGAAACATGTTCTCACATGATAAAAACATTTTAAAGAAAATTACTTTAATAAATGGCTTTCTAATCTTAATCAAAATATTAAATTTTCGCAGAAATTCATATAAAGGAGTGTGCATTTCATTTCGAAAGATTTTATAGAAAGGAAAAAAATGTCATATATAGAATATGATTACATTTGAACACTTAATTTGAAAGCACAAACAATATTTAAATAAATTAGACCAGATCAAAGAATTATTTGACTTATTAAATTCAGGAAAACATTCGATTAAAGAGAAATGTAATTTAATATGAATTATATCCTTCATTTCTAAGTTAAATTATTATAGAATAGTGGTTTCGATGTTTTCTATTCATAATTATAATAAGATGTTTTTCTTAGTCTTCAAAACGTACAAAGTGTTGCATTTGTTCTTAAATTTTATTACTCTTTTTAAATCAATCTTTCTGATGATAAATATGTGATGATGTACTTAGGTTTTCATTATTTCCTTTAAAAATTCATTACTTATCTTCATAAAATATTCATGAAAAGTCAACTTATTTTTGCCTGTTACTAGGAACTTAATTTTTCAGTCACATATTTATATTTTTAAAGTTAATAATTTAATCATTTTATTCCTGGCTTTTGACATTTTTTTTCTGTTGCCTCTATGTAGGTATTTAAATTTTCTAGAGATATCAATAGAATTTGATCATAAATATGAGATGTACTTTTATCAAATGATATTATCCGAATTAAAATATGTAAATTACAAAATCCTTTATAAAATATTCGTGGATGTTACGCGTACCTTTTCATAGTAAATTAAATTCATTGGTTTTAATTCAAGTTATGGTATTTCTGTAAAAAGAATAACCTGTTTTCTAGAATCTTTTTATATTTCTTAATCATTTTTATTTCAGGGATTTATTAATTTTTCGGTAATATATACTGAGGTATTAATTATTATTCTAATAAAATATTTACTGGAATAAATCTTAATAAAATAAAATCTTTCATTTTATTAAGCAAAAAATGATGGTTTTTCTTCAATTTAAATTCTAGAACAATAGAAATCGGGGAATAAAAATTTTACTGCTTAGAAAATTAAATTTGATTAATTTTTCTGTTTAGAATCCATAGTTACTTCGTAATTTTAATCCATTATTTATAAATAATAAACAAAATGGTTTGGTACTTTACAGAGATAAACGCTTTCAGAAGTTTATATGTTCGTTTGAGAGAAAAATAATTCATTAATCCTAAATTATCAATTGAATATACACATTAATTTTTGCTCTATTCTGTAACAATTTTCCTGTTTAAACACTAAGTTTAGTTAAGATGGAATTCAAATTATTTTAATTCAGATAGAAAAATATTTCGTTTTGAAGTAACATGTGGACTATTTTTTTTGCCGAAACTAGTTATTTTTAATCGAAATCAGGTGACAAGTTTTAGGTTTAGGTTTAGTTATATTAATGTCCCGTTTGAAGCAACACTTGGGCTATTTTGGGACGAACCTCGCAATTTTGAACCGCGGTCAGATGACAAGGACGACACCTGAGCTGGCACCCCTCTCCACACCACACCACACCAGTGGGAGGACGTTTGGTCAGGACGGATTTAACGTGCAACAGACCCCCTTACACGACGGTTCTTCGGTGGAATCGGGACTCGAACCTGAAACCCTCCGGTTTCGAAGCCGAGACCTTACCACCAGGCCACCGCGGCCAATCAGGTGACAAATGCTCCTGGATTGGCAATTCTTTTTACTTTTTAATAGTAAGATAGAGTTTGGCCTACGATAGCAGATTTAACATGCATACTCTAAGCCCTGAATATACGACAGATATTTGGTGGCCAAAGGTTTCGAACCTTATAGCTTCAATTACACTCTTGATACCTTACCACTAAGCTATCTCGTCATTTCCAAAAACTATTGGAAAATATGCATTCATAATGCTTTAGAGCTTGTCTATCGTCGATTTGAAATTAAAAAACAAAAATAGCTGGAATTATGTAGAATGTTATTTTATACATCTTTTTTCCAACTGATATAAAAAATACTTAATGTTTATACTCAATAAGTTTTAGGTATAAATTTAGTAATGAATTAAAATGATAGAATATTTAATAAAAGTTGTAAAATGCATAGTTGATTAGTATTATATAATCGCTTATTATGAAAGTAGTATTACTTTTATCCTTTGATTACAAATAGCCATATATAAAAAAAAAATCAGCATATACCATTTCATATTAGAAAATATAAATTTCAGTAGTTCATTTCAGAATAATAAAGTTTTATATACACTGCGTAAAAAAGTAGAAGGACACTTGATTTTGTAACAATAACCGAAAAATATTTTATTTTTACTAAAAAATTTTATTAGAAACATTTAAGAAATATTTCAAAAATACAATTTTAACATCAGAATTATGATGTTCAAACATAAAATATTAATGGCAACAAAAATAGTTTCTCTTTTTTGAAACTTTGTAAAAAAAAGTAGAAGGACAGCATTATAATGAATAAAAAAATAGTGACTTTAATAAGGAATGGTCTTCCCATTGGCCTTTATAACTTCAAATATTCTGTTTGGAAGAGAATTGTATAGAGTTTGAATTTCAGTTTGACAAAAATTGTCCCACGAGTCATTCAATGCTTCTCGAAGCCGAGTTTGCGAATCAAATTGCCTTCCATCAGCATAAACTCGACGAACTAGCATTGTCCAGATGTTTTCCACTATATTAAGGTCAGGACTTTTGGCTGGCCTTGGTAAAACATCCACATTATTTGTTAGGAACTAATTTTTGATGCCAGTCGCGGTGTGAATGAAAGCTCCGTCTTGCTGAAACTTCCATTCTTCACCCACCCCCATGTCAGAGGCATAAGGAAGAAGCTCGGAATTCAGCACTTGAATGTAGTCTGTATGTTTTTGCCTACCATTTAAGAAAACCAGACTTGTCCTTCCTCCGTATCCAACAGCCAACCAAACCATTAAACTCCCTCCTCCCATGTTGAATAGTATTCGCCTTCAGTCCCCAGACAATGCCAGTAGTGCTGATATCCGTCTGGACATCGGAAAATATCACAGAAGTCCATTCTGTAGTCCAGGACATGTGATCCTTAGCCCACGCTAAACGGTTATCAATGTGAGCTTGTTTCCACTTAGGATGATGTTTCCATTTTTCGAAAATGAATTTTTTAGATCTTTTAATATAGTTGTAAACTGTTTGTTTCGTCACATGATTAAGTCCTGCTTGATTTCTTGTCTTTGAAATACTTCCTTTGTTCTTCAGCACACGAGTAAGTTTTCTTTCATCACGTGGTGTTAACTTATTCGGTCTACCAGTCTTCTTTTTATTTACATTTTTATAAGGATTTCTGATAAAGTTTGAAACTGCATTGGGGCTCACCTGCAACAATGGAGCAATCTCTCTGACACCTTTACCATCATTTTGATATGTGGAAATGTGTCCTTTTTGCAAATCGTTCAAAGATATTCCTTTAGGCATTTCTGAGAACGGAGAAACAACGTAACTTTTAAACAAATTAGATTTTTTTGACAGAAAAGGATAAACAAAATCACTATTTAAATAAAGAACAACTCACTAAATTAAATATATTAGCAAGTGTCCTACTTTTTTTACTCATCGGAAATTATATATACAAATTTTCTTAATAATATTAGTGGTAGATGTTTAATTTTTGCTTAAAATGAAAACAAGGGTCATTAAACTAAATCTGCATAAATATCTGGTAGTTAGGAGAAAATAAGAGATATTAATTGGCAAAAATGCACTGTCCTACTTTTTTTACGCAGTGTATGTACTCAAGCTTAAGCTTTATATTGAGTTCAAACTTTATATTTCCAAACTTAATATTAAGCCAATCTCTTGCCCAACTCCAAGCTAAAAGACTCCATTAAAAGAATTCTAATGCTGTTTAAGAGAATTTTTTTTTCTTTTAACGTGCCATAAATTATTCTTGCATGATAAGCAGTATTTAAACAATGTTTGGCTGAACATAGCTTTTAAGCGTGTTTTGTTTCATCGATAAAAAAAAGAGCAAATAAAAATCTATTTCATAATCCTTTATTTATTTCATTAGCTATGCAAAACCAATCAGGATTAGACCTACTATCCTGGGGTACTTGAAATGGGGAAAATAATATTTGAAGAATACATCTTGAGAATCAAGTTTATTTCAAAATTGGAAGAATCATGAAATCGGCTTCATTTCAAATGCATTGGAAATGTCTACCAGTTGTACAAAAGCTTCTAGCAGACGATTTTAACATCCTATTAATCCCGCGTTTTGATTTAGTGTATGATAACATGCTTTGAATAATGAAAGTAATTTTAAATGAGTTTGCCTGGAATTTGAGTCATATGTTAAACTAACCATTGTCGATTGTTTGATTTAGCAGATTAAAGCTTGGGGATATTTAACAGAGAAATTCAGTAGACAATTCCCGGTGGTTTCACTAACATCAATAAACTGCTGTTTAGAAGTAAATATTGATATTTAAGCTTTGATTCAATGTACAAAAGGTTTAGATTGTATACAAAATTTCCTCATATAATACACAGTTTTTGCAACAGATCATGAGTTATAAAATTATTACTATATGTATTAAAAAATACATTGGGAATAAATTTGCATTAATTTTTTTTTTGTTGTCTTTAATTTTTTTTAACCGACATCGACTAAAATATGTATGTCGATTTTCAAATCTCAGTTTCTTTTTACAATCTCAGGTTACCCTTGAGTGTACACAAATAGGTGGGGGATCTGATTCCTCCCATTGATGACGGGACATATTTTCTTTGGGGAGGGTTGTACTGTGGCCGGTGATGGCCCTTAGGACTCAACCACAGTCCCCACTAATTGCTGTTGCGGCGGTCCGGTCATTCAGCCTTATGGTTTAAATCCTTCATGGCAGGTCGGAGAGTCATTTGGTTAACTTACAATCTCAGGGTTTTTTTTATCACTTATATACATTCCATATTATGTAGCCAGATTGCGTGGGAAAATGTGCAGACATTTGGCGGAATTTTTTACAAAAAAAGACTGAATAAGACTGAATATGTTCTGTCTTTGCCTCTTCTCAATGACCGAAGAATTGGTGAACCCACCGAAGAACGAAGGGTAGGGGTCACCACGAGTTTGTAGATAAGGAAATTGCCAGATAAATAGGCAGGCCCCCGACTCCCCAGGTGGATACTAATATTCTGGAGTTCTTTCTTAATTTATGACAGGACGTATCAGCTACCAGAGGGTTGTGGTCGGCGTCCTCAGGTCTCAATCTCAGTTTCCCGTCTTTTGTTGATGCGTAGACAGATATTCAGATGGATCTCTCTTTTTAGAAGAAAATGAGCTAGCGTCTTGGCATAGGGGTAGCGCGTCTTTCCCGTGATCTGGGCCTCCTGGGTTCGAGTCCCGTTTCGGGCTTGGTCGTTCTTCATCTGTTCTATCTGTGAGATTTGTGAATGTACCCCCCTGTAAAAAGGGGTTGTGCAAGCGAATGTGATGCGTGAGTAGCTAAAACGCACGCTTGGCCCTAATTGGCGCTACTAAAACAAGAGACGTTGCCTTAGCTTTAAACCCGATTTCAGGAGAATTCGCTGCATATATGAACTTGGTGCATGCATATTAATTCAATCGAGAGCCCAAGTTTAGTTTAATTATATTAATGTCCCGTTTTAAAATCATAACGCAAAGCCAACCCTTTTGTTTAGAATGGTAGCAAGTAAATGCAATTGCATTCTTAGACACTATTCTAATCGTCTAATTGTGCATTATAATTGTAGTGCGCATCAGCCAATTGCAGTTCGAAATTTCACTATTAGCCCATCCTATAAAATTTGTCAAACTTAAAAAAGAGGATGCCAATCTAATTAATTGAACTATATTTGGTACAATATTACTGAAACAAGACAGAATTATTAAATAAGACAAACATTTCGGAAATTCCGTGGTTTGGTCTTTCGTCTAAATGAACCAAAACCTTTAGCCTGCCATTTGCATCTGTGAATTCCTATTCTTCAGATATAAGCAATAATGCATAAACAACTTTAAAAAACACTCATCATTTATTCATCTGTGTATATGAAAGAGGAGGATTGTATAAAGAAGTGAAGGGAAAATTTAGGAACGAAATAGAAATGCGAGCTTCGGCCGTGATATTTCATTCGAATGTGGGTTCCATCAAAATTGTATAAATCATTTGGAATTCTGGTTTATTAAATCGCTTAAAGGGGAAAGACCTCAATATTTCAGGTGAAAACCTCGTTTCCTCGCGCATCAATATTTTCAGAAAGAAAATAAGATCATTTTCTTTTTCTTTTATGGAAACATAATATCGGAAATGAAATGTTTTGTGAAATGGAAAACAAGGCTTTATAAAATAAAATCGATAAGAGTTTTTCTGTATCAAAATGACAATTATTTGTTTTTGGTAGATATATTTAGACTTTATTGTTGTTTTTTAATGGAAATAGAGTGGACGAAATATATTGTTTTTAAAAATAAATGTTAGCCCAATAAGATTCAAAATTCCTAAGGGTATAAATTAAATAATTTTGCATGATAATCGAAATAATTTAAATAATATTATAGACGCACATTTCTGTAAGGAAGGTTCCAAATAATTTAAAAATATTAAAATGTGTTGAAAATACTTTTTTTATATTTATCTATACTTATATAAAGATATGTTTGTGTGAATATGTGCGCGCGTGTCTGCGGTGTTGTGGCCAAATCTTTCGCACTTCCAGCTATGAGTTTAGTTTAGTTTAGTTTAGTTATATTAACGTCCCGTTTGAAGCAACACTAGGGCTATTTTTGGACGGACCTCGTAATTTTGAACCGCGGTCAGATGACGAGGACGACATCCGAGCTGGCACCCCCCTCTCCACACCACACCACACCACACCAGCGGGAGGACGTTTGGTCAGGACGGATTTAACGTGCAACAGACCCGTTTACACGACGGTTCTTTGGTGGAATCGGATCTCGAACCTGAAACCCTCCGGTTCCGAAGCCGATACCTTACCACCAGGCCACCGCGGCCTCACTTCCAGCTATGAATTTTGGTGAACAGATAAAATTAATACCGACTCAATGCAATTGTAAATCTGAATTTTAAAATTCCATGTAGAGAAAATTATTTAATAATTTAGTGGTGTCTCGAATGGGCTTTCGTATGTTTTTGTGCGTAATATCATTTCTAAGAATTGTGGAAAAGAATTTAGGGGAGCAGCAAAGAGAATTAACAATTATCGATCCAGATAAATTTGCTTTGTCTATTTAACATAATAACGAAATTTTAGAAAATGTATATACAAATAACTTTTTTCAAAACCCTTTTCGGAATCAAAGCTAAAAAACTTGCATTATAATTCCGACATCTTTTTTCATATTTTTTTAATATTACTTTCCGAAAATTTCATTATAATTGAAGAAATATTAATTAGTATTTTTCAATTATTTTTAATTGATTGTTTGGTTGATTACTTTAATATCTTCTCTGATTTGCGAAGAGAATTTTTTAATTTTTGCCGATTTGGCAAAAATCCAAATGAGGGGAAAAAATCACGAAAATTAATTTTATATTTATTAAATCTTAGTAAAGGGGTCTGGAAAAAAAACGTTCTTATTTAAATATATATCTCTCTTTCTTTGGCCTATATTTATTTTGAGGTATTTTGAGGCTGCAGTACACAAGAAATATCATTGCCATAAAAAAATGAACCCGGAGAATTAGTAAATATTAGTATTTTTTTTACTCCGTTTTCCTGCTTTATTTTTCGAGGTTCTAATTTTGTTGATACTCATCCTCACATGGGCAAAGTATTGTAGATTTTGATAGCAAGCACAATGGGATAGATTCGACAGTTTTTTGTTAACACTTTCAATTCAATGGAATTTCAATTCTTCTTTTGAAATTATAATTTATTTCATAACATTTTTTTTTCATAATTTCCAGAGATTCGTAGAGCAAATTTCAAGAGGTTCATAGAGCCAATTAATGGTTTTTAAGACGAATTTCACAATTTTAGGATATGATTTTTTTCTTCCTTAAATGAATTCTATGAATTAAGAATCCTAAATATACTACATTAGTTTTTATACATCTAGAGATTTTTAACATATCTATAAATTTAAATATCGAAAGTTTCAGCCACAATTCAAATATTAATGCATCTTGTCCTAAAATATTAGCATCTGATCCTGAAATATCAGACGTTGATGCAGAGAACATGATACATTTTCCAATTTAGTAGCTATACTAAAGTTTTATATTTTAAAGTTTGTTGATACAAGTTACTATTCATGTTTCAACAATGAGAATTCCAGTAAGTAGTTCGCCTTAGCTTATTATGAATGAAATAAACTAAACTTAGAAAAATCGGATTTTGATTTTCAGCAGTGTCCGTCTCGATAATATATAACGTTAATAACCGAAAGCATACTGTTTTACACGCATCAAACTTCACTTCATGTGCTATAAATATGATCGCAATAACCATATTCCACGGCGGTAATATTTAATTTTTTATATTACATTTACAAATTGAGTTGGAGAGTTTCGGACATAATTCATATATTCTGAAACTAAATAAATTGACAATTTGGTTTCTTTCTATCTTGAATTTCTTCATCTTTATAGAATTTTTCTCAGTTTTATTAAAGATTTGGAGTGTTTAAGGATTTATGGAGACTAAGATGTTTTTTCACCAAGGATTTCGGAAGGTCAGGGATTTTTTTTTCTAAAAGTTTTGAATACTCAAGAAGTTTTTCGAGAGTTTTGAATACTTAAGGATTTTTGCTGGATGAAGCGTTTTAACAGAAATTTCGGTATTCAAGGATATGTCTTTCTTTATTAAATGATTTTATGAATTAAGAATCCTAAATAAAATTGCAAAAATCAAAAGCGTTAGCATATTATTGAAGTCTTTATTATTTTGTTTCTTTGGCATATAGTATTAAGGACAAATATTTTAAAATATTATTTAAAGGGCCAAAACATTATTTGCCTCATAAAAAAATTGAAAGTTGGTTTTTTTTTGTGATATATTTTTTTTTCTGAAAGAAATTTCGCAGAAAGAAAGAGAAATATACATTACATTTTGAAACATTTTCATCTAAAAGATTTCTGTTTATATAAATTAAATATTTGCTTGAATTTTTTTTTTGAAGTACTCGAGTGATAACTTCAAGCCAATCATCACACTCTGCACATAGTGTTGAAGTAACAATGCTATTTGATTTATTTTCACTGAAGAGTTTGCCTTGATTCAGTTTAATTAATGCTCCATTTCAAATAACACGCTCTATTTCAGGACTTACTGTGATCAGTTGAAAAAAAAAGATATTTTAGCTGGTATATCCATTAAGAATTTCACATCTCACCAGCGGTAGCGTATTTGATATTCACTATAACTTCAGACATAGAAGATCTTAGATGTATTGGAATTTCGAAAATAAAAATGAAACCCTTAAATATGCACTTCGCCAGTAGATCATTGCAGTGTCTTAATTAAACGATGAGAAAGCAATTAATGACGTTAATTTATGTGTTATAAGTATACATCCTATATAATGCTGTCAACTTTTATTGATAACAATCCAAATATTTTAAATTCTGACAATATATTTTAACTTCAAGTTTTCGCATTGATTTAGATAATTAATGATTCAATTAAATGTATCATCCAATATAATTTCTAAACAATTCTTGTTTGCTGTGATTTCTCAGAAGAATATTTAGTTAGGGATTTGCAAGTTAGGATCTTCCTTCCACCTTATTTAATATGTCCTTCCAGCAGATCCTATTTAGATTAAATGAAATTAAGGAAATAGCTTTAATAAATTGTGCTAAAAGTTTGATTTTAAAAATTCAATTTACATGCAATGGCATCGCACAAGATAACATATCCTGCACAACTTGATTCTATTTGTGGGGGATGTGTATAAGATGCACATTCGAAAGATCGAAATCTGAAAGATCGAATTTTGTTGAATTGTTTAGCTAATAATTTTATTGACTTTTTTTTTTTGAAAATTCATTCGGCTACAATGACTAGGCAGTAGACAGTATTATTTCTAATTCGAAGATTCCTGGTGAGAGTTTCTACCTCGTCTTTTTCTAACTGCGAAACATTTCAATCAAATGAAAATCAGATCGATTAAATGTCATTCATTAATTATGAAAATGAAGACTGACATTTGAAATAATGGCTCTTGTAATGCCTTTTTATTTGATCAAGCAAAATGTCAAGGCCTTATCTATTAACCCTCAATTTATTTTAAAGCATTCCATTCATTTTTTATATAGCTATATATTGTTTTTATAACGCTTATATTTAAAAATTTTCTTTTAGAAACTTGATTTCCTCAGAGTTTTTATATTTCTATGTCGTTGTTTTGCCTTTTCGAAGTTGTTTTTGTATTTTTGTGCTCAAAATTCTTCGCCATTCGAATCAGTGTTCTACACGTTTTGGGTCGGCTATATTAGTAAAGACAATTATCATCTGATCAGGAGGATTAAAGCATATTTTATTGGAGTTTCAGCAAACTTCATATTTTTAAGAAGTTATAAGAAAGGTTTTTTAATAAAATTTAGTAATCTATAGCTTATAGTAACGAGCTTTTAAGCATGAATATTTAATAGTATTGTGTGCATTTGTTTGCAATAAATTATTTATTTCTAAGGTTTTGTATTAAAATTTATTTGGTTACATTTTAAAATTTAGTTTTGATATGACAGCGTTTAGGTTGAATATTTATTTTATATTCCTTTTGTGCGATTAAATGATAGCAAAAATTAATTCTATTTTAATGTTTTTAATGTAACTTAAAGCTTACAAGAGCATAAATATATATTCTATTTTGAGAAATGATGCTCTTAGTGTATTACACAAAGACATTTTAATTCTTAAAGAAATAAAAAAAGGAAAAAAACATCTTAAAGGAATTTAACCTGAAATTTTGGTAACATAAAAAGGATTCATTTATTTATCTTTCTGCAGGGTGTTATAAAAGTAACACAATTACCCTCACACACACAAACACACACAAAAAAACAATAACAGCTCTAGGAATTTAATGCTTTCATTTTTAATAAATTTTTGCTTTTTAATAAAACTTTTTTTAAATAACAAGCAAGAATATTCTAAAATGCATGAAATTTATATTATCAGCGTTCTTTTTTTATTGTTATTATTTCTTGTTACAAAATAAAAAGAATTTAAGATATATCTTGAATTCTGGAGGGTAAAAAAAAGATTGTTCACAAAAAAAATTGAGTTAAGATTTATTTTGTGTCAGAAAAGAAAGTTTGAACAAGTAGGATGAAAATGTGCCAAAAAGAAATGCACCATTAATCATCCACCAAAACACTTTTGTCGATTTGTGGAGTTCACAAAAGTTTACACTATGTTTGGTACTGAAAACCTATTCTTCTCTGAAACTTAAGAGAAAACTTTCAAACAAATGTAGTTGAAAATTCGGCTTTTGCTTTTTTCCAATGTGAATGAATGTTTTATTGGCTTAGTAAAGTTGTCAAAAAATATGCAAAATTCGCAAAAGAATAGTAGCGAAACTTTGTGAATGAAAACCTTTTTCTCTATTACAAATTTTTTTTTTGATAATAAATAAATAATTTTTGAAAAAATATTGTTACAAAAATAATTCCGCGGAAATATGACGGGTTCGCTTGTAATGGTTGTATGGTGTAACTCTATCAGCAGGTTTCAATAACATGAAGACACGAATACACAGACGACAAAACACAGCCGAAACATACACAAGTAACACACAGCAACAAACTTAGAACAAACAGCAACAAACTTAGAACAAACAGCAACCCAAAAGTAATAATCGGTAGAAAACAACAACCATAGCACACAAGGCGGTCAAGCAGAACTCAGCAATAGAAGGGAATCGATGTAGTTTTTCACTAAGATATCTCCAAACGCCTGCTATCCTCCACTGTCTTATCGCTTTAACTGTACCCAACTTAAGACTCACTATTATACGATTGGCTACTCCACATAAAACTCAATGCTGCTTTAATACTTGCCTCCAAAACTCGGCGCACGGTACCAATTCTCAATCCCCTAATTGCTTGCGTTTCGCTAGACTGATCTAACTAATTCGTCGTTGACTCACTTTATGACTATCTTCGGCTTGGATTGACTGCCTGCCTTTTATAGTTTATGGAACAAGACAGAGACGGTTCCGGAACAATCACGCATATCTCGCCTCCTATTAGTTCTATCACTACAATTCCTGAAGATTCCAGCACCATCCATTTTGTAGCCAAATTGGCCTCCAAGTCACCAAACGGTTGTCAAGTTTGTTGCCAAGTCCGAAAGTCATTGATCCTGCATCAATAAAGCTGATCATATGATAGTCTTTCTTACGATGGAACAAATTGTGCAGAGAAGCAATATTAAAGATTCGTAACTATATGTTTTTCTTCCATTCAAAACTGCTCAGTGTTAATTAATATCCCTTTTGAAGAAAATGAATGCGATTGCCGAAGCATTTCGCGAAGCTTCAATTACTTGTACGCGACTCTATGCCAAACAGTATTAAGAAAAGGAAATAGAAGAGATGACCCAAATTTTCCAGAATTTCATCCATTTTTTAAAAAAAAGATCAAAATTTTTAACCTGTCATTTGCATCCAGACCCCAGATTCTTTAAAGATATATAATCCGAAAAGCACTCACTCAGCATTCATTCGTCTTTCTCTGTTTGGGAGAAAGGGGTGAGAACAGAAGTGAAGCGACAATTTCGAAACGAATGGGAACAAAATAGGAACGTGAGCGTTCGTCGTGATATTTCATTCGAATGTGGGTCCCATCAAAATCGCATCAATCTTTCAAAATTCCGGTTTATTAAATCGACGAAGGAAGAAAGACTTCAATATTTCAGGTGAAAACTTCTTCCCCGCCCAAATCAATATTTCGGAAGAGGAAGGAGAGGAAACGATTTATTTTTCCTGTTATGAAAAAGTAATATTCGAATTCAAGCCTCCTACAGATGAAATATTGTTTCGTAAAATAAAAATAATAATACAAAATAATAGTTCCAAGTAGGAATTAAAAAGGAAATCGACATTCATCGTTTTGATGGCAGAGATCAACAAAATTAGAATTATAAAGGGAGCACAAATGAATACTGGTTGATGTTTGTGTCTACAAGTTTTCATTTAACATATTCTATATATATTAATAATAATTTTTGTCATTATTACTTTTTGCTCATATGCTGATGTGCCAGTTTTTGACTTCAGAAGTGCAATGTATTCCTGATATCTCTAATACAAATAAAGAGGAATGTTTGTGCCTCTCTAGGTCGGTGCTCTACAGATCAGACATATTAACCTAAAGTATCAAAAGGCATATAGAATGAGAATGCGCATTTAGGAGCGATTTTTAGGAAGTTTTAATTTTAAAAAATTAAACGAGATTTTGGTGTTTCGTCAAGATAATTTCCGTAAATATCCCTGCATACAATTTTTTGATTACCCTGAAATTCTGAGTTTCAATGATACCAATTTAATTGAAACAATTCTTCAATATAAATTTATTTAACTGTTTAAGATTTCTTAAAAGTATAATTTATAACAATAATTTCATTGTTGAAGTGAAATTAAAATCGTTTACTGTTTTACTACCAATATATAATTCTAACTTTTTGTTTCTTTATTGTTGACTAGCCGCCTTTGGCGACCAGCCGGTTCGCCAGTATTACCGCTCACTACAATTTTCAATTAAATATTTTAAGTAACTGGTCTCTTAATAGATTCTCAAACAAAACATTTTTAATCAAATTTTGATAGTCATACCAAATTTATACTTTTGTTTAGACCGTTTCGTTCAATTGCAATTAATATATAGATATTTTTAAATAAAACCAATCGTTTTATTTTATTTATCATCTTTATTGTTATTTATAAATTATTATTATTATTGAATGTGAGTATTGCAAACAGAATCGCTTGGTATTTAAGTCTTATGTGAACTACAAAATATTTTTCATAATTTATGTAATATCTAAAACAATAATTCAACAAAAATTTCTCAGATTCAGCATAAAATTCAGTTTTTAGTTTTGTTTTCAAAAGAATTGAAATGAAATCAATAATAATATTTCGTTCCGGCCTATAAATATATTTCAAAAATTATGAAGTCTAAATTTAATGAAGTAAGGTATCACATTCTGAGAAATATTATGGACAAACCAAATTTTAAATAAATGAATGAATGTTTCTGTTTTCCACGATCAACTAAAACTGATTTATGAAGTTTTGAATGTTAAAAATTTAGAAAAACTCAACATTTTCATAATCTTAGGCCAATTAATCTTGAGAAACCTGCGCGCTGATTGGCGTATTTTCTTTGAAACGATTAATGGAAAATCTAAAATAATCCTTTTTATTGAATAGTGATATTCAAATTTTCATAAATCAGTCAGTTTAAGTGACTGATTGAATGGAAATTAACTTTTTTTATTTAAAATATCAGTTTTTCAAGAAAATTTTGTTATTCGTAATTTCCACAGCAGACGCTTAGTGTAAAATCAAAAATTCGTTATTTATTAGAGCATTTATTAAATCAAGTTACATAAAATATAATCATTTTCCATTTAGACCATTTTAGCAGATCTGTGACTTACTAAAGGTTTACAAATCAGCTGTGTGGCCCTGATTTGAATGGATATCGTGTTCATATTAAACAAAACTTGAATTAAAATATAACTGATTTACTGGATTAATAATATAGAGAGTGTAAAAGATCATAAAATAATTGTTCATGAACTTATTTTTTAGAAAAAATAATATTTAATATATGTTTCCTTTTTAACAGACACGTGCCGAAAATTATATTTATGCAGATTTTATTTCCAAAAAGATTTAATTTATTTTTAGTTGGAGCTTTAATAATGTGATGGCAACACTTTGAAAAAAGCTAATTTTTTTCCCATGAATACGAAACGTACTCGAGCAGTTTAAATTTTATATTTATATTGTACGAAAAAAATTGTTGAAAAATATATTTAAAAATTCATTAAAAATAGAAATTTAATTTTAAGGTTAAAACATTGGTATCATATAAAAGATAAATTTTTGATCTTTAACTTCTTGTGAAATTCTTTTTTGTACGGTAATATTTTCTGAAGTTATATCAGAAACACGCCAAAATTTCACTTAATTTTTAAATAAATAAAATTCTAATTAAAAATTCGAAAAAATAACCCCCAGGTGCACATTCCCGGCCTCCAAGGTAAACACGTGCCAAATTTGGTAGCTGTATATTGAATGGTCTGGCCTGCAGAGCGCCAACACACACACACACGCACACATTGAGCTTTATTATAAGTACTAGCCGCCTTTGGCGAACAGCCGGTTCGCCAGTATTACCGCTCGCTACAATTTTCAATTAAATATTTTAAGTAACTGGTCTCTTAAAGGATTCTCAAACAAAACATTTTTAATCTCCAAATTTTGATAGTCATACCAAACTTATACTGTTTAGATCGTTTTGTTCAATTTACTATATATATTTTGCTAATTTGTTGTCATTTCCGGTAAAACTTCAACTTTAATTTAAAATGTAAATGACGAAATTGCAATTAATATTAAGATATTTTTAATAAAACCAATCGTTTTATTTTATTTATCATCTTTATTGTTATTTATAAATTATTATTATTATTGAATGTGAGTATTGCAAACAGAATCGCTCGGTATTTAAGTCTTATGTTAACTACAAAAATTTTTTCATAGTTTATGTAATATCTCAAACAATAATTCAACAAAAATTTCTGAGATTCAGTATAAAATTCAGTTTTTAGTTTTGCTTTCAAAAGGATTGAAGTGAAATCAATAATAATATTTTGTTCCTGCCTATAAATATATTTCAAAAATTATGAAGTCTAAATTTAATGCAGTAAGATATCATATTTTGATAAATATTCTGGACACACCAAATTTTAAATAAATGAATGAATGAATGTTTCTATGTTCCACGATCAACTAAGACTTATTTATGAAGTTTTAAATGTTAAAAATTTGGAAAACCTCACCATTTTCATAATCTTAGGCCATTTAATCTTGAGAAACCTGCGCGCTGATTGGCGTATTTTCTTTGAAGCGATCGATGGAAAATCTAAAATCCCTTTTTTTATTGAATACTGATATTCAAATTTTCATAAATCAGTCAGTTTAAGTGATTGGAAATTAACTCTTAAAAGTCAGTGAATTAGTTGATTGGAAATTAACTCTATGACCACCATAAAATCTGTGCTTTCTCTTGTGGTGTATGTATTCTCCTTAATATCCGCTCGAATAAAACATCACATACAAAATTACTACATAGAACAAACACATCAAAAGTAAACATAACATTTCAATAGTTGCCAAAAACAAAAGAGAAAAATGCAATTAATAAGCAGACGATATTTAGAAAAGTGCAGATATTTAGACTGGAAAAGGAAATTATCTGAATTTAACCACACGCGCAGACGATATTTACAAAAGTAAAAATATTCAAACCTGAAAAAGAAAACATGAGTTATTCCATCAATAAATGCCATAAGTTTGTTTTTATCCTCATTATTTTACGAGTCATTAAACATCAAAATGGGTCCGGGACTAAATAAATACCCTGTATAGAAAGTAAAAACTCATAAAATAATTTTTCTTGAATTTATTTTTTAGAAAAAAAGTATTTCATATTAGTTTCATTTCCTACAAGCACGTGCCGAAAATTATATTTTTGCAGATTTCATTTATTTTTAATTGGAGCTTTAATCAATGTGATGGCAACACTTTGAAAAGCTAATTTTTTTCCAATGAATACGCAACGTACTTAATTATAATTTTAATTTTTTATGAAAAAAGTTATTGAAAAACACAGTTAAAATATTTATTTAAAAGTTCATTAAAAATAGAAATTTAATTTTAAGATTAAAAAATTAGTATCATTTAAAAGATAAATTTTTGATCTTTAACTTCATGTAAAAATCTTTTTTGTGCGGTAATATTTTCGGAAGTTATAGCAGAAACACGTCAAAATTTCGCTTAATTTTTAAATAAATAAAATTATATTTGAAAATTCGAAAAAATAACCCCCAGGATCACATTTCCGGCCTCCAAAGTATACACGTGCCAAATTTGGTTGCTGTAGGTTGAATGGTCTGGCCTGTAGAGCGCCAACACACACACACACAAATTGAGGTTTATTATAAGTACAGATTAAGATTTAATTTTTTTACTTTGATTATTTCCTAATTTTAAGTATTTAATTTACAATACATTTTAAATATAATGAATCTTGGAACCAATTATAATTAAAATTTTCCATAAGGTTTTTTCATTAATTTTGAGTGAGAATTTCATTAAATTTATCTAAAAACTGGCTTTTGCATTCCGAATACGTTAAAGCTATTGAAAAGATTTAACCCTTTAAAGGGACATGTTTTTCTAGTCATATTATGTTAAAATATTTTTAGACTTTAAATTGGAATAAGGAAAGGAATTCATTTAGCTTATTAGATTAATTTAATTTGATTTGATTAATTAATTAATTTGGTTAATTATAATTAAGTAATAAATCAAGGCACATCATCATGAAGCATCTAAGTTTCTGACTTACTAAAAAAATTTGTTAGAACTTATGCCAACCTACATAATTTCATACAAAGATTAATAAATTTGTTGGGAAGCATACTTCCCATGGCCCTAGAAAGGGTTAAAATAAAAACATTGATTTATACCTTGTTCACTTTCTAGCTTAGAAGAATGAAACTTCTTTTAAAAATTTTAGTGTGGCAAAAACGGTTTAATAAAAAGGCTATTACAGCCGAAGAAATGAATAAAATTTTATAATTTGTTTCCTAACTAATATTAGAAAGAAAGAAAGAGAGACAGACACTGACAAAGACAGAGAGTCAAATGTAAAATATTTTTTTACATTAGGATTTTTACTTATTCGTATACAAAGACAAATTATGTTGCTCATCTAAAGATTCGAACTCGTGATTTTGACGAATCTCCACGTTTCGGACCCATCTTAATATACAATTTTGGGATTATATTTGTATGAATAAAACCTCCATTAAATGAATGGAGAAATTTAGTATATAGACGTTACAACAAATTTATAGATTTTTATCAAATTTGGAATGAAATTCATACAGAAAAAGTTTACCTATTATAAAGTAAATTCTATAATTAAAAAAATTTGACAGCGTAGATTTTTATACGTATTAAATTTTATATACATATTGATTCGTATTTGTATTACATTTTGTACGGAATCAGTACAAGGGTTTTTGTTGGTCTCTACAAACATCTGTAAAACAATATAACTCAAAAGCGAATAACTTAAAAAAAATGAACATCGGTTTGCAAGCATACCACTAAAATTACATTTCTTTGTCAAATTTTTGTTTTAATCGCACGAAAAAAAGAATCCAATATTCTTATTCCTTTTCTTCATTTTGATAGGAAAACACAATCATGTGCGGTTTCTGAAAATAAAAATATGAGCACTCGCGCCATTCACGGCTGTGTGCACGGTCTACATTTTTTTTACACCGGAGAGGGGTATAAAATCTTTATTATAAATATACTAGGCAAAACATTTCAGTTTGTCTCGTATATTTCTAAATATACGTAAAAAAATTAACTCTTCTTGAAGTTTGCCATCGCCTTTCTCCTTGTTCCCAATTGAAACTGTATTTCTAACAGTCTGAAAATGATCTATTGGGCTACGATTAAAGTAGACATTCTGTTTATAAAATGAGAGAACGAATCATGGTAATTTTTTTCGAATACTGAATATCGATGTATTGCATTAAAACAATAAAGAAAGAGTAAAGAGATAAAAAAAAATATTTCTGTCGACATCCCAAGATTCCATCTGCATTCACGAATAAGTTGAAATCTTGAACCTGTCATTTGCCTTTCGAATGCATATTTCTCAGTAGCACAAAGACATTATCTTCCAAGGAACCCTTACTCTACATTTATTCCTTTTTATGAATAGATGGAAAGCAAAGAGAAGTGAAAGGGTGATCGGGAAATCGATGTATTTCTGGAAACAGCCTACCTTATAAAACAAAACAAAAAAATAATATAGAAGACTAATAAGTATTTGTAAGCTTTGGATAAAACTGTTTTGGAAAAACTTGCCGTTATTTATTTACAATAACTTTAGAGTTTAATTATTTATTTGAATCTGTGGAATAGACCTATGGAAAGAATCAAGTAATTTTGAGTCAGTTGCCATGTAGCCTTCTCCCGAAATACATGAATTAATAATAAACATTAACATACTAAAATCTTCCGAAGAATCCAGCACGACGAACAAGTAATTTTAAGTCAATTGACGAGTAATTTTCTTTGAATTGATGGGACAAATAGAATGAGTACTCACCAATTAATTCAAAATTATTTTAGTCTCCCTTGATATTTATTTACAAATTAATAAATTAGATGAATATTAGAATCTACAAGGGAGAATTATGGAACGAACCAAGTAATTTTAAAATTAGTTGATGGATAACCTTCCTTGCTATTTTTCTCTGAATAAATACCATGGTGTCATACCCTATATGAATCCTACAGGACAAACCATGTAATTTTAGTTATGAATAACCTTCACTGCTATCTCTTCAAAAATTAATAAAATAACTCTACAGAAGATACAAATGAAACGAAACAAGCAATTGAGTTAATTAACAAATAGCCTTTCTTGATACATTTTCATGAATCAATACAATGCACTAATTCAGTATTAAAACCTGCAATGAGGATTAGACAAGCTAATCTTCACTGCAATAAATTGAGTAGGTTGACAAGTAATCTTTCTTTCAATTTCTTCACGAAAAAGGTAATTTGACATTCTTCTAACATTTTGAAGCATATCAAGGGCACATCACAAACAGGTTTATCTGTCTATATCTATACTTATAATAAAGCTCAATGTGTGTGTGTGTGTGTGTGTGTGTGTGTGTGTGTGTGTGTGTTGGTGCTCTACAGGCCAGACCATTCAACCTACAGCTACCAAATTTAGCACGTGTATACCTTTTCGAATTTTTTCGAATTTTTAACTAGAAGTTTATTTATTTAAAAATTAAGCGAAAATTTGACGCGTTTCTGCTATAACTTCCGAAAATATTACCGCACAAAAAAGATTTTTACATTAAGTTAAAGATCAAAAATTTATCTTTTAAATGATACTAATGTTTTAATCTTAAAATTCAATTTCTATTTTTAATGAACTTTTAAATAAATATTTTCTGTTTTTCAATAATTTTTTTCGTAAAAAATAAAAATTAAAATTAAGTACGTTACGTATTCATGGGGAAAAAATTAGCTTTTCAAGGTGTTGCCATCACATTGATTAAAGCTCCAATTAAAAATAAATTAAATCTTTTTGAAAATGAAATCTGCAAAAATATAATTTTCAGCATGTGTTTATAGGAAATGAAACTAATATGAAATATTTTTTTCTAAAAAATAAATTCAAGAAAAATTATTTTATGATCTTTTACACTTTCTATACAGGGTATTTATTTAGTCCCGGACGCATTTTGATGTTTAATGACTCATAAAATAATGAGGATATAAACAAACTTATGGCATTTATTGATGGAATAACTCATATTTTCCTTTTCAGGTTTGAATATTTTTACTTTTGTAAATATCGTCTGCGCGTGTGGTTAATTTCAGATAATTTCATTTTCCAGTCTAAATATCTGTACTTTTCTAAATATCGTCTGCTTATTAATTGCATTTTTCTCTCTTTTGTTTTTGGCAACTATTGAAATGTTATGTTTACTTTTGATGTGTTTGTTCTATGTAGTACTTTAGTATGTGATGTTTTATTCGAGCGGATATTAAGGAGAATGCATGCACCGCAAGAAAAAGCACAGATTTTATGGTGGTCATAGAGTTAATTTTCAATCAACTAATTCATTAACTTTTAAGAGTTAATTTCAAATCACTTAAACTGACTGATTTATGAAAATTTGAGTATCACTATTCAATAAAAAAAGGATAATTTTAGATTTTCCATTGATCGCTTCAAAGAAAATACGCCAATCAGCGCGCTGGTTTCTCAAAATTAATTGGCCTAAGATTAACAAAATGTTCAGTTTTTCTAAATTTTTAACATTTAAAATTTCATTAATAAGTCTTAGTTGATCGTGGAAAACAGAGACATTCATTCATTTATTTAAAATTTGTTATGTCCAGAATATTTCTCAGAATATGATACCTTACTGCATTAAATGTAGACTTCATAATTTTTGAAATATATTTATAGGCCGGAACAAAATATTATTATTGATTTCATTTCAATCCTTTTGAAAGCAAAACTAAAAACTGAATTTTATGCTGAATCTGAGAAATTTTTGTTGAATTATTGTTTTAGATATTACATAAATTAGGAAAAATATTTTGTAGTTCACATAAGACTTAAATACCGAGCGATTCTGTTTGCAATACTCACATTCAATAATAATAATCATTAATAAATAAGAATAAAGATGATAAATATAATATAAGACTTGGTGTTTTTAAAAAATATATTAATATTAATTGCAATTGAACGAAACGATCTAAACAATAGTATAAATTTGGTATGACTATCAAAATTTGAAGATTAAAAATGTTTTGTTTGAGAATCTATTAAGAGATCATTTACTTAAAATATTTAATTGAAAATTGTTGTGAGCGGTAATACTGGCGAACCGGCTGGTCGACAAAGGCGGCTAGTGAGGAATAAAAGAGCATTGGATCCTCAATGTATGGAACTTGAGATTTTCGGCAAAGTCCCATTACCGATGGGATGAAACTTATTTGTTTAGGTCATTTCAACAGTAAAAGGATGCTGACATCGCAAGAGCATAATATCTGAATTGCATCGGAACATCGAAGAAAACAGTTAAATGATCTAATTATAAATGATAAGAGCAATATAAAAGATTTCGGCGCCAAAATTTGTTTCCGCATTTCAATTTTCAACATGAAGTATAATCGATTGGAATTTACAAGGTATCAGATTGTAATCGAAATTAACAGACGACATAACTAACGAAATAGCTCTAAATTTGCTTAGCTTACGTATATTTGTGAGTGCTTTTATTTAAATTGACTTATCACATATTTGTAAATTATAGAATTTAGTATTCTAGCTTTAGATTAAAGATGTTTCGACATAGATCTTCTCTATATAAGTTTTCGTTTAAATTTTATACTGTTACATGCTCTCGATAAGATTTTAGTGAAGGCCTATCATAAATCATATATAGTGTCTCACAAAAGTGATGGGACACTTTGCTTACAAAAGTGCTTTACAAAAGAAAACTGTAATAAAATAAATTTAAAAAACATGTTCAAATTTTTTGTGGGTGTGTTTCATACTTAAATTTAATAACAATTATTACATAACATATATTCTCTCAAAATATTAAAATATTAATTTAATAAAAATACATTTGTTTAGAACGGAGCAAAAAATAGCTCACATAAGTGATGGGACACCATTAGATATGCAACAAAAATCGTCTGAAATAAGCAATAAAAATATTTTTGGTGATTTTATTTTTACTTAAAAGCAATTGGCAATAATTTATAAAATCGTCTGTAGTATTTCTTTCCAGTTTGTTTTGGAATTTGTGTTTTTTAGCTCTGTGCAAATATGAATGCTAAAAGAAAAGAAACTTCGCCTGAAATTCGAAAATTAGTTATTAATTTGCATATTGAACGTGCAAAATCTATTAGAAAAACTGCTGAAACAGTTAACTTGAGTCATTCAACAGTTTTCAATATCATTAAACGATATAAAAAGAATCATATTATTCATTATAAAAGAAGACCTGGCCGACCATCAAAGCTATCCAAGGGAATAAAACGAATTATGGCTCGAAATATTAAAAAAAATCCAAGAAAGAGTGCTCCTAAAGTTGCTGCTGATTTACAAGCATTATATGGAATAATTGTTAATCCTGAGACTATTAGAAGGATAATTCGATCTACTGGATATCACGGTAGAGTAGCCAGGAAAAAATTCTTCGTAAGTGAAAAGAATAGAAAATTCAGACCAGCTTTCGCAAAATCCAGCATAAATAAGAATTCTGATAACTGGAATAAAGTTATATTTGCTGATGACAGTAAATTTAATATATTTGGTTCTGACGGTAGAATCTTGATGTGGAGAAAACCCAGGAAAGAATTTCGCAAACAGAACGTGGTGCCAACAGTAAAACATGGTGCAGGAGGAGTTATGGTATGGGGGTGTATGCCGTCCGCTGGAGTTGGTAATCTTGTTTTTATTGACAGTATAATGGATCAGTACAAGTATATTGACATTTTAAAGCAAAATTTGAAATCTTCAGCATGAAAATTGAACCTTCATAACGATTTTAAATTCTACCAGGACAATTACCTCAAGCACACTGCTTTGAACGCTAGACTCTGGCTGCTGTATAACTGTCCGGAAATAATAAAAACACCACCACAATCTCCAGACTTACATCCCATAGAGAAGAATATTTGGCAAGAATTGGAATCAAGAATTCGCAAATAAACAATTTCTTCAAAACAACAATAAAATCGGTACTTCAAGAAGAATGGAGTAAAATCACTCCCGAAATCGCAAAAAAAAATTAGTCGAATCCATCCCAAAAAGATTAAATCTTGTTTTAAAAGTAAAAGGAAATCCAACAAAATATTAAAACTTTTTAAAAAGTAAAATTTTTGGATAGATATTTGATGTAAAAGTAAGTGTCCCATCACTTATGTAAGCCATTTTTTACTCTGTTCTAAACAATTGTATTTTTATTAAATTAATATTTTAATATTTTGACAAAATGTATGTTATTTAATAATTGTTTCTAACTTTAAATATGAAACACACCCAAAGAATTTTTGTACATGTTTTTTAATTTATTTTATTACAGTTTCTTTTTGTAAAGAACAAGTGTCCCATCACTTTTGTGAGACACTGTATATCTATTATAAATCATATCTGTAAACTACAGGCTCCGTTGAGGCCGTGTGACGTAATTGCCGCTCATCATCCGGGTATTGCTAAAACGCTATTCTCTCTCCTTCCCTTGGGAACTCTCTCACGCACTGCCTCGGCGAAGCTCGTAGTAAAAATCAAATGTTTTATTTACAATTTAACTAAAGAAATTAAATTATTTTTTTAAAACGTTGCAATAATTGGAGTCACAACAAATGCACGCAGCCCTAATTACGACAACATTGTATTATTTTGATAGTTTCAAAATTGAAATATATTTGAATTGAAATTAACTTTGAAGCTTTAACGAACTTTGAATGAAAGATTTTTCTTATTCAAAAAAATAGTGATTAAAGAAAAAAATCATAAACCAGGGAGCAATGAATATAAATGCTTTAAAGAAATTTGAAATTTATTAATATAACAATTTTTAATAAAAGTTTAATAATTTATTTTCATTGTAATCTAATTCTCTTGTTTGAATTGCGCTTCGCTTTTATGATTTTTGAGCTTTTAGATTTTTCATTATAACATTCATTTTCATAAAAAAACTATTTTTTCTAATTTTTAGTATTTTTACGAATCTGAAAAAGAGATAAAGTTTCGATACCATATGGATCCTAAATGGAGGGCAAGTCAAAATGTAGGAATAATGGTGATATTTTTTATAAGCCGAGATTCAGATCCTTAAATAATGATATAATACCCGAGTTTATAAGCAGAAACTTTGACACTTGGCAATTGTATTATCTATTTAGACAGCTGATCACAGAGCGAGCTCTCAACCCTTTTTACACTAACCGTTATTGTGCTTTAATCTTATTTAATTAGCGAATAGATGTATATTATTGTGTTTTTGATTAAATATAGCCTTTGTGAAAGTGTCGTTTATGATTTTCTACCTGTGTTTCATGATTTTTTTTAAAGAGTGTTATCTTTTATTAAGGTTAATGATCGTAATGTATCTGCATGTATCTGAAGGGTTCCCGTTAAACTATGCTAATAAAAGTGTTCTCCTTTCAAAACTTTCTTAAAATTATGATTTTTATTCCTCAATTCCTAATTAGATGCAAGTATTTTAATAAAAACCTTAATAACGATTCCGAATTTCGTTTTAAGATTATATCTTTAATATTAGGATTAAATAAGCATTAAAGCATTAAAAAGCATTAATAAGCATTAAAAAATTTTAACCAAGATTAAGCGAAATCAATAAAGTTCTAAAGAAAGTAAATTGTTGTATTATTGGAAATTATTATTGATTAAGTATAGCCTAATTATTGTTGTATTATGGAACAAATAAAGTTAAATGTGGATATAAGAATGGCGAAGTTATATAAAAGAAATGTTTTAACATGAATTCTAAAATTTATCAACTGAAGAAATTCCGCACATTATAATACAAAAAGTGACTGAACATCCTATCATGGTAATATTTCAGGCTCCATTCGAGCGTTTTTATATTATTTTTTAAAAAAAATATTGTCAGTTATATAATATGAAATGCAATTATATTATCAAAATACTAGTTTATTGCGCATGTCCAGTAAAGAAAATCTAAATAGAAAATGAGCAGCTTAAAATATTTTTAAATTTTTATCAAAAGTTGAGACAAGAACTGTGTGGAAACAAAATTGATATATCAAATATTTTTAAAATTCAAAATTATCTAAACATATTTTTTATGAGACATACTTCGAAGTTTCTGAAATTTCATTATGTCATTTTAATTTAAAATCTAATAGAAAATTTCAAAAAAATTATAGGGTATTTACGACCAAAGAAAAACCTACGAGGTGAATATTTTACGTCTAAATCTGTGAAGTTCTCTTGAAAAATTTCCTCATGTATGTCTCATCTGAAAATTTCAAATGAGTTAAAACGTTATTATATTAAAGATTTAGGATAAAAACTGACAGATAATTATATGACCAAATAATGAAATGCAAAAATCTTTAATTTACATTAATGTCCAGATTTCCGAGAAAATCTTTCGGCATATGATCAATAATCCAGGCAATACAAATAACAGTTCATTGTAGGAAACTCCGATAATAATTAAAATGCACTGCCAAGATTAGCACAAGAACAGAACATAGCGCACATAGCTGATAATCACAAATCAAATAATAGAGCAATGCTATTAATAATGTTCCGCGTCCAAGTTTCTCTGCCAGTTCAGGAATCTGGCTCCAAATGAATTCTCAGGCTGAAGTTTCTCGGGTTTTTATAGGTTATCGACTAGGCAATTTGTCACATGGAATTTTCCATAAGAATCTACAGATCTCGGTTCCTAATTAAGATAGCGTCATTATTCTTGTTGTTTTCTTTCCATAACGTTCATTTTTGCTGCCAAATTTGTTGACATCAAGGGCATAATTTCTATAATCTTTCTTATTATAAGATTAACATGCCAGAAAACAGTAGTATGGATTCTTACCAATATCCAAATGTTACCGAAGGAAATGCATCGAATGCACGGAAGTTGTGTACCGAAAAATCATTAGTATGATCTTAGCATTTATAAGAAATGGAAACAATGTTAACATCTTTTAAACTGTTTCTGTTAGGATTTCACGCTAGTTACAAAAAGAAATATTTATGTTAATTACTTAAATATTATTTTAAAATATTTAAATAAATGATAATCGAAAATATCTTTGCATTGTACGCTCATTCGGTACTTTGATGTACCGAGTAACGATTGCTATGATATCGGCATCTTTAAGCAATGGAAAACAAGAAATACTTTCAAACATTTGAAACTTCCATCTTTTATAATTCTAGTGTAACTTTTCCTACAAGTTTCGAATCTGTTTCTTGAAAGTTAAATGATCTGACCGCTTAGAATATTAGTATCTTAAGCTCAGTGGACGACGTAAAATAACTTCCATTACGAAAAGCTCATGCACCTGCTTCTCAGAGAGAGTTTAGTTGTATTAATGTGCTATTTTGAAGCAACAATGTAACTATTTCCGGATGAACTTAGTAATTTTAAACCACGTTCAGACGACAAAACAATCCCCTCTTGAAAGCTTTGCAATACACATATGGAAAGACATTAGTTACAACGGAATTAACATGTTTACTGCCGAGCTTATACTCTTACAATGTAATTCAAATGGGCCTTTCACATGTCACAGGTGCCCAATACAGCAGTCAACGTGTTAATAATCGTAAAAATCACTTACGTGATGTTTTTACATAGGAACTGAGTTTTGAAACTGAAATTCTCCATTCCTGAAGCTGGTAAGAACCGCCATCAGACCACCACCGTGTTTCTTCAAACAGATGTACGATCTTTCATAAATGAATGGCAAAGGCAACGATTATCTTTTGCTATGGTGTCAGCAACAACCTCTACTGTATCCAACAGAATATTGAGAACCAAGCATCTCATACCTATATGTCCTTGGAGAATATTCCCTGTTTCATTGGGTCGACATCTTCAACTTGTCTGTATTTCTCAGACAGAAATTAAAAAAAAATGATTAAAGAACTCTTATTTAATGAGTTTTCTTTATTTTACAGTGGTGTGTGTTGTAGAAGAGAACTGGCACTAACAAAATATTGTTGCTCAGCTGAGATATTTCATTCGAATGTGGGTCCCATCAAAATCACATCAAGCATTCACAATTTCGATTTATGAATATTCGCCGAAGGGAGAAATATTTCAAAAGTTCAGTTGAAAAACCCTTTTCCATCCAAAACAATATTCGAGAAATGACGGAAGAAGGTTTTTCTTCCATTCCTTTTCATGGAAATATAGAGTCTGAATTCTAATCTCTCAGAAGTGGTATTTTGTTTGGAGCAAAGAAAATGTTACGCGAAATACAATCACAAGTCTATATTCGTTGTTTTGGAAACGCGTAACATTTTGAATTATCTAATATCAAATGATAAATTACTTTATATCTGATGGATGTGTTCAAATTCTAATGTAATTGTTTGAAGGAAATGGGATCTGCGAAGGATCTAAGAGAGGAAACTCTAGTAAGCATTTAACCCTTTAACCGTCAGATGGTGGCAAGATGCAAGTTTTTTTTTGTGTGTGTTCATGCTAAGGAAGCGTGATGCGGGTAATATATTTGTATATTTCTAGAAAAATATTTTAATTTAATAATTTTTGGGATTTTATTTAAATAAATCGATTTTGATAATTAAAAATTATTCATTAATTTTAACAATAGGATTTTTCTTCCTTTATTTTAATTATTACTTAGGACTCTTTCTACGAAGACATGCTTACAATAACTATGTGAAGTATCTGGAGTTGTGGACCAAATAAGGGTTAATGATTAAAGAAAATGGAAATTTGAATTATTTTCTGTTCAGAAAGCTTTGATATACTATTTGCGATATTTATTTTCTTTAAGAACATTATATATTGATGAATATAAAACTACAAATATGTAGAAACCTTTAATTAACATAAAAACAGCGGCGTTGTTAACTTAGCTGCTATTAATCTCAATTTTAATAACTGTTTCGATATTTGTTTAAAATTCTAGCATTCAAACCTTAAGTTTTATATTTCTTGCACATAAATATGATTTCATTTCTAAAAATCATGGAGATCTTGATAAAATTTCAGCATCCTCAAAATGAACTCAACATCCTGAAATTGTAATAAATCTAACTATAACAATACTAGGTGACTAACTATAAAAATGTAGGATTTCAATTGATAATGATAGCGCAATCATTTTTCGTAATTTTAAGTTTGTTCGAAAACACATTTACCGGAAATGCTAAAGATTTTTCAAGTAAAATCTTTCAGCAAATTTATTACGGAACAATAGCAGCAGAAGTAAATATGCATCCAACCTCTTGTAATTTTGAAGAAATTTTTAACAGAATCGAAATCGACAATATTATTAAAATACATCCCAAAAAACAAATCCCCTGATTATAATGGTATTGATTTTACAGCTATCGCAAATACTCACAATATTTTTTTTTCAGAATTACAGACCACATTGATGAATAAATGCGTTGAATTTAAATTCCTTTAAAACCTGGATTAATAGTTCTCTTTCATAAAAAGGGCAAGGAAAAAAATAGATTAAAGTCCTACAGACCCGTCTCCCTTTTTCCAACTTTAAGGAAATTACTAGTAAAAGTACCACCTCGAAGAGTTAGTGTTACATCCAGACCAGTTTAATTAGAAAATAAATCAACAAATCATTCTGTCTGGAAATTGCTAGATATCGAAGAATTATTGAAAGAGAACATTATGTAATTTTTGTCGCACTAGACATTAAAGGCGAATTTGACAATTTAAAATATGAAACTATAAAAAAAAACTTTATACAAAGTCAAACATATCAGAAAACTTAGTAGATATACTTTCTGATCGCAAGGTGGCAACCAAAAAAAGGGCCAGTGTTTTGGAGGTAAAAGCAAAGCTACCAATTATGATTTTACACATCTCCAATTTTTTGAGATACAAAATACAGATGAAATTTTAAAAACTGATTGGCCAAAGAATTCATTTTCAAGAATATGCAGACGCCTTCACTTTGTTGTAGATAGGAATTAAAAAAAAATGTGTGCAATCTTTGCATATAAAATTTTTAATATTCGCATAAATAAAAAATGAATTCAAAAACAATAGAAAAATCTTATTTGGATAGAAAATTTGTATATGTGATCTATTTGTAGATGGAATACTAGCCTGTTAAAAGAACGGCTTGTCTCAAATATCGTGGATTAACATGAGAAGCCAAATTAGATTGTTCATAGTCAAAAACAAGTTTATAAGGCTATCAACGAAAACCGACAATTTTACCGCATAGAAAGTCCTCGATGATGACTAAAAGATTCAGTAGGATTTTTTGTTTTTATTATTTCAAAAAACATGCTGTACAGATTATCATTCTTTATATTACTGGATCTGAACAAACAACAATAACAGTAGCTTTTTGGGCTATAACAGGTTTCATGCCAATTTCCCTAAAAGCTCAAAAAGAACTCATCTACACTAATATCAACTGTTTAAGTTAAGAAAATGAATGTGAAGGTTTTACCTATCATCCAAGAAAATTTGAAAAAAAATATTCAAGAATCCTTCACCCTTCTTTATTCAAAGCAGGAAAAAATTTCAAAAATAAGGCCCCTGTCGATGAAGAGATGTATATTATATATAATATTTCAGGCCGTATTGTTAAGACTGAAAAAAATTTATTCGAGCAAGCAAAGAATAGGAAAAAATTAAAACTGGATATAACAGTTTCTCGAGTTTATCGATAGTATAAGATAGATCTCTTTACTCCTTATGAACTTTTCCGAGGCATCCAATCTTTTTTTCTTCCGAAACCCAAATATTATCTTAAGATTGAGTCAAAGCATATGTTGGTTATCGGGGTAACGAGGGAAATGGCATTCTCTCCAATGTAGCAATCACCGAATGTATATCAGTAGAAACGATAAAACCTCTTTGCCAGCTTAGGCTGCGCTTACAGGAAACATTTTTAAGTAAATAGTAAAACTTGGGGAAAATGCATACATTGGCCGATGTGCTTATAAAATTATCAGAGCAGACAAACTGCAAACATTCTTCTGAGCTAGTGAAGAAATTATGGTTGTCACAGGGCATGTCCCATTTCTTTCTTTTCTTAGCCTTTTTCACTTTTCAGATGATAGCTTCTGCTCTGAAGGAGGAATCCTCCACCCCATCCACTTTATGATAAGTTGCCCATTTACTCTGTTATGGCAACTTCGAAACTTTTGATTTTTGCTAGAAAGCCTTTGGTATAAATGAGTCCTTAGCATTCTCTCATTAAGAAAAATAATTATGAATATTATTAAATTAAATGATAATAAACAATTACTCCGACTAGATATTCATACCAGATTTTTCCGTACAATGTTTTAATATTCTACTCATTTTATTCATAGTATTCCCTTAATCTGCCTTTAGTATCTCAATTTATATTGCTTTCTTGCTTTTGACCTAACTCCGGGGTCTACTTGTCACCTAAGGCGGTAAAAGATTACGCAGTGCTTCACCTCTTCACTCAGTTTGTACATTGCCATATTTTAAATTAAGTATTTCTGTACTCCAGGCATTATTCATTTTAGTTTTTATCATTGTTCTCAATTTTATTTGTAATCAAATTTTTAATCATTTACATATATCTTTGCAATTAACTACAGTGTTTTTTTTGTTTTAATAAAGTCCACTTACATTCGTGCCAAACCAGATTGGAGACATAGGAGCTCTAGAAACAGAGATATTGGATTAAGTTGTAACTATTGCTAATGATTTTGAAATAGCTATTGAGCCACGTTCAGAAAGGAAACAGCATATAAATGTATCGATATATGTGTATACTGAAAAATATTCTTACAGATGTATTCTCTTCTAATTAGTAAGGGAAAAGAAGTGAAGTAAAATGAAAATTGGAATTTAAATGAAAGGAACGAAACAAAAAGGCAAACTTTTGTCTTGGCATTTCCTTTGAATTTGAATCCCATCACAATTTCATCATTCTTTCAAAATTCCAGTTTATTATATCGATAAAAATAAAAAGACTTCAATATTTCAAGTAAAAAAACCTCTTTTCTTTCCAAATCAATATTTCAAAAAAAGAGAAACCAAAACGCTTTTTTCATCCTCTTGCGGAAACGTAATATCTGAATTCTGACGTCCAGGAGATGAAATGTTGTTTTCCGGAATATAAAATAATGATACAGAATAACGTCCCAAGAAAGGATATTGGAAGTTTAGTGGCGATGTTTGGGGCTTCGATAATAGAAATCAATAGGAGTTATCCAATATTGCATGATATTTCTCTTCAAGTTGAAGGATATCATTATAATCTATTGACATTATATGACGGAAAAGAAGTTTTCAAAAGTTTGAAAGGGTCAAAACGTTTATCTAATAGGGGCAGATAGAAACTGAAAAATAAAAGATATTTTGATGGTATTGCATAACAATTTGAACAAATAGAAAATACCTTTTTTTTTACTCTTTAGAAATCGGAAAGATAAAATACTTAAATGTATATAAAAGTAAGACGTTGAAAACTAGAGCTTTCCTCTTGAAAAATTGAATTTTTTATAAGGAGTTTTCGCTAAATGTAATCATGAAACTTTTTATTGCATTCTAAAAAAATCGATTTTTTTCGATCAACTTTTCTATTTTTTTATATAGATGGGTCTAAATGTGGTGATCATGTCGGCTCAGCAGCAATCTTACGAAATGAAACAATATCTGAAATCTTCATCCTTTCTGTTCCGTCTTTAAATCCGAACTTTATACAATATATCTAAGCCTTCTGAAAGTTGCTATGTCTTTCCTTTTTAAATTTATTACATTTACTGAGTCTAAAAGTATTATTACAGCTCTTAAGAATGTATCGTCGGAAAGTCATCCCTTAGTTCCAAATAGCTTGCACATATATATTTCCCTGAAAAATAATTAGGCAATTAAATTCTGCTGGATTCCTGCTCATGTTGGTATTTGTGGAAATGAAAAAACTGACAAGACGGATATAAGCTCAAATCTGTTGAAAGAAAATTTTGTTCCATTACCTGATGCATTGCAAACAATAAAAATAATCCAAAATTAATTTTCGCAATCTATGTGGGAAAGGCTATCTATGAATAAATTATTTCAAATACAACCATCTGTCAAAGGTTTCAAAAGTAAAAGTCTAACCAGAAAGAAAGATGTTATAATTACGTGATTTCGAACAGGCCACACCTGTTTAACTCAAAAACATCTTCTGCACTCTGATCAAACACCACTTTGTAATAAATGCAATTCTGTTCTAACGGTTAAGCATATCCTGTGTGAATGCCAAGATTTTACTCAATGACAAGTACATTTCGACGTTATTGTTTTTAACTTAAATGACATTTTAGGTAATACCTCACATTCAAATATTTTTACCTTTTTAAAAGTTATTCAAATTTTACATCAGATTTTAATTGTAATTTTTTCTCTAAGAATTCATTAAATTTTGACACGAAAACCATGTCTAACAAATGTTTGGCGCAGAATGATCAAATTTGGTCCTTGCGCCATAAGGACAAACCAAACCAATCTATCAATTGGACAAAGTGATACAAAAGCTGCACAAATTTGAATTTAATCACAAAGTGGTCCGTGGTTGCAAGTATTATTCATTTCATAAAATCTGTTGGGGAAAATTTTCAATTGTAGGAACTATTATAGGAAAACAAGAGTGAATTTTCCAGTGTAGGGAAACAAGAGGGAATTAATATCTAAATTTGTTTTAAATAAAAAAAGAAAGCCTTGCAAAATTCTGTATTTTGATTTCAAAAAGTAAGGACAGTATTTTCCTACACATTCAAAAAAAAATTAAGAAACCCACTTTTGTTACTCATATTACATAGAGATGTCCATTTTAATAAAAGATAAAAACTTGAGAAAGTACGTAAAACTTTCTACAATCTACCAAACAGACTAATGATGGATGACATGGTAGCAATGTATCCCATTGCTCAAATTTGTAACAGGTGGACAAAACGGAGACTAACTATTGGGTTTGGTGCATAATTATCAAACGTTTTTAAATGATATTATCAGGCGTTCTTGAACATTATTTATAATGAAAAAGGAAACAAAAATTCAGCAGTAACATTTTTAAATGATTAATCTGGAGTGCAGTCACCATTTACTTCAATAACAGAATGATGGTTGAATAATCCACATTGAAGTTGTCGGCCAGCATTATAGTTGTCAAGCTTTCGTCTCCTTCCACGTCTGCCTAAAGTGCCTGGTGGTCGAAATCCGATGGTCGGTCTCTCCCCGACTTATTTTCCAAGCTACTGCCGCTAGGTTTGAAACAGACAAACGTTCCCTGCGTCGACTTTTGCTGATTGTGCCCTCACCGAAAAGTTCTTTGAGATCGCGAAATGGCTGCGCTGCTTTCCATCCTTTCTCAAAGTGGTACAGCATAATATGACGAATTTGTGTATGGTTATCGACACGCATTTTTATAACCTAAAAGAATATTTTCCTTCATAAATTTATAAAATATTGTAAATTATCATTAAAATATAGTACGTCAAAGAAACGCCTGATAATTATGCACCAACCTAATATTTATTTAAAAGTGAAGGCAAGTAATGAAGAGCAGGTAAGTAAAATCCTCTTGCAATGAAGGCGGGAAATTTCACGTAAAAAAACATGCCTCCCTATTTAAAATACATTGAATAACAAGTTTTACGCATTAATTTTTCTGTAACTGGAATTCCTTATATGGATTATATAAAATAGACTAGTAACAGGAATACCTAGCTTCGCTGACACTTTTTTTTTTTTGTAAAATCGTAAATGAAATCCTATCTGATGGCTCGTTTAAAGTTATAAGCGAAATCTAATAGAATTGCATACGCGAAATCAAAATCAAAATGCATGGGAGTCTGAACCTCTACTCCATCTCTGATACACTTATTCAGGTCACGCATATCCACATGTCAATATTTAGTTATAAAAAAGTTCTTTTTTTGATTAAAATCACTTTTTTTTTTCAGGAAAGACATGTATATTTAAATATAACCTTATCTAAATAAACCTTATCTAAATATAAAATTTGTTTCATTTCGAAATGCACAATATATATAAGAATTGCTCGCTTAAAGTTACAAGATATAGCTAAACCTCTGCCTAGCTTTTCTTTGACAGTAAAATAATAGATTGTGTTGTAACCGCTAAGTAATTTCCTGTTATATTCTAGAATCACTAAAAGAAAAAGTTTTTCCAATATTCAAAGTTTTGACTTGTATCGAAATATTATTAAAATCTTTAACTTGTCATTTATATTTTGATGTATTCATTTCTCTCTCACATAAGTTCAGAATTATATTCTCTCTGAACTTTTATTTTTGTCTCAGTAAGAGAAAAGAAGTCAAGATGAGAAGTGAAGCGATGAAGTGGAAACGAACTCCACGAAAAGTTTTAAATTTCCGTCGTTTGCTGGTTCCATCAAAAAGGAATTATTAAAATTGAAAGAAAGGCTTTAATATTCCAGTGAAAAACTTATTTTCCAGAAAAATTTATATATTAAAAACTGAAAGAACCGAGACGAACACTTTTCTTTCTTTTTATTGAAAGTAATGTCTGAATTTGTCCCTTTTGGAGATGAATTATTTGAGAAATGGAAAATAAAATGCTATAGAACAATGGATGAAAAAAGAATAATGGTATTTTTTTTCTTATGAATCCTGAAGATTTGGTATCATTGTGTATGAATTGAAAAATCTATGCATATAAAAGATTAATGTTTAGTTTGTATGCTATACAATTCTAAAATACTTAAAGCATTTCGAAAGCTAGTTTGCAAATATTATTAAGGGAAATTTTGAGTTCAAACTCATTGAGTTCAATTTCGTTGCAATCCGTTCGCCCGTTTGCGTTGTAGGATGCTGTTTATAGGGAAAGTTTAATTATAACCACACTGTACTTTTTGTAATCCCACTAGCTAGTCCAGATGATTTTTTTCTTTTGCTTGAGTTTGAAAAAAAGGCTTTTTATTCTTGAATATTTTTGACATGAATAATATATTTAATTGTTTGAGATTTGCTACATTTTCGGAGTTCATACTAATTGCTATCCATTGAAAAAGAAAATGAAAAATTAACTGATCAGAGGAAGGAGACAATTTCTCTGAATTTTAG
>JAPMOR010078011.1:8764-49040 GCA_026543865.1 Argiope aurantia
TTTTTTACACCAGATTGTTTGAGATCTCAAATAGCATCATATATATATATATATATATATATATATATATGTGTGTGTGTGTGTGTGTGTGTGTGTGTGTGTGTGTGTGTGTGTGTGTGTGTGTGTGTGTGTGTGTGTGTGTGAGTTTGCGTGTGTGTGTGTGTTTGTGTGTGTGTTTGTGTGTGTGTGTGTGTGTGTGTGTGTGTGTGTGTGTGTGTGTGTGTGTGTGTGTGTGTGTGTGTGTAAGCATTATTTTATGTGAAGACAGTGAAGAAGAGACTTGCTATTTCATGACGTCGTTTTATTTCATTTTTAAAAAGCAGGCCTATGTACAAGCGATGAGCACACAGAAAAGGAATGAGGAAAAAGCTCTTGGACATTTTATCCCTGGTCTTATATAACTTATGATTTTGATAGAGAAAACCTTTCTTCATAATATATTACGAGATTTCGATAGGGATTTTCGTTACACGTGCGGAGAAGGCAGGGGAAACACAGGGAGATTTTAAAAAAGAATTTGCCTCATCAGCGGTATTTTGCCTCTTCACGCGGAGTGTGGGAAAGTTAGACTTTTAGCTGATTCTGCAATTTAACAAAGCCTCTCTTGAATTAATTAAGTAGAGACAGTGGAATTGGATCACGAAATAAGAGAATATTTTAGAATAAAGTTACTATGGGCTAAATTAAGATAAAATCTTGAAAATTAATTAAATTGAAATTAGAGTTAAAATATCATTACATATATATATATTAAATTTTTAACTTCAATGCGCAACTGAAAACTTCAATTTCACACTGCTGCTTTTATATTTGTTTATATTTAGAACACAGTTTGAAAGTTATCTACTATATAAATTTTGAGAAAAATTTTTTTTTTTCACTCATGGAACAATTATTTTTCATATCTTGGCTATATTTCGTTGTTAATAATGTATTTTCTTACAGTAAAATATAATATTTGTATTCTTGAATAAAAGAAGTTGCATTTTAATTCCAAGTTTATTTAATAAGAATATTTATATATTAAATTGCGACCTCCATGCCCTTGGCTGTTTAGAGCAAGAATGCAAAGATTTTTAATAAATGCAAAATTATGAAAATTTTGACAGAAAAAAATGTTTTAAAAAATTAGATCAAAAATTAAAAATAAATTTCGTTCAAATCGAATTTATAAAAAAAAATTAGTTTTTTTTTCTTTACAACGTATATACGCAAGTACATTTTTGAAATGCATTACCAAATTTAGACTTATAAAAAATTGTATAGAAAGAATTAAACAAACACACGAACAAAATGCTTGGAAAATGATGGCAACGTTCAAATTAAACATATTTTTAAATTTAAATTAATTAATTTTTAATGAAATTGTAATGAATATCTTAGATGAATGCTATAAGTTTTTTTAAAATAAAGTCCTTTTTAGCATCTGTTTCTGAACAATTACATTTGGAGTTCAATTATTAGTATGATTTCAAATAATTTAATTTAATTCATAAAGTTATTAAAAATTATTACAGAACTGCTTTACTATTATTTCTGGAAGATATTTCGCATGTTCTAAATATAAAAAGGCATACAAAATTTACTTGAATTGAAAATATATATGAAATTAAAAGATACATAATTCTTTGTTCTTATTTAAATTTTTGGTGGTATGTTCCCGATAGGGAACAGAAAACAGTTTATTCCAAAATGACATGCTTAAAGCAAGTATTTTTTTATATTAGAATATGGCTATATTTACAGAAATATTAACAAAAATTGAGTACGAAGGTGAAAAACATCGAAGACAACAAAAATAAACACTAACCGGCAACCAAAATAAAATCGAAAATTAATAGTGAACATCGATTTATTGTAACGCGATTCATCGTAAACCACGATTCACGATACCAAAAAATTAATATTTTTCATACACTGAAATTAAAAAAAAAAAAAAAACGATTTTTTTGATAAATCGGAAATCGGCACAGTCCTAGTCTTGAGTCTATGTAACAAATTTCATCCGTCTAGCTTAAAGCATTTTTGGGTTATATATGAAATTAAACAGACAGACATAATGACAAAAAAATGCGTTTTTCAGTCAGGAAGATTCGAAATTTGGAATTACAACAAAATCTCAAGTCCAAATTTGATTTACAAATTTTTGTATTTTTGGCGATTGCAGTACTTTTTTTCTACTTCGTATACGAAAAAGATAAAAATAAGTTTCACATGAAGTGTATTAAACTCTTATCAAATGCTGAAGTAAATAGAATTATCTACGTATTAGAAAACTATCAATATTTTTCTAAGCATTCAATGCTCTAATTAATAATCTTACGAATTTCAAACTACAGAATTGTATTTAATGAAAAATTGAGCGCCATTATCTATGAGAGCTTAAACAACAGATTTAAAAAGCTCAAAAGTATAATCTTATTAAAAATTAATTATTTCTCTATGATTGGAATAATTTTTGTTGTATATTTTGAATTTTAATTTCAAATTCAAAGCATCACCACAGCAAATGTTTCGTGAGTATGATAAGAAAAATATTCTTAATTACATTTAATTCCTACTAAATATCTCACATTTATTTCGTTTTAAAGAACTATTAAATTTTTAATTATTTTCCTTTGTTGATTAGCTTGTTCCTTCTGATGGCTGACTTTTTAGGCTTTTAAATATTAATATGCATTGCAATTTTTTTTAAAAAAATTCACATTGTTATTTTATAAGACTGAAAGGCATAGTTTAACAAACTAAATAAAAATGAATTATAAAACGTGGAAATTAAAAAGTGTATATATCACGAAATAAAAGCGGAAGTGGAAATCCTATTTCGGAATAAGGGTTTAAGCGTTGACTTAATCTTAATTTCAGCATTGGTATATATTGATAGATGAATTTTATAGATGAATTTGAATTTCATTATAACATTAAAAGGTTTTACTAACTGAATATTACATTAAAAATTACTAAAAATAAAAAAATAACATTTTGCAGAGATAGATAGATATAAACATCAATTTCCATAAGTAATTTATGGCAATCACCAAATTGGCAATTGTTAAGCCTATTTCCGAGCTCGATTACACTTTATTTGATGCATATTTCTTAATTTCTTTTACATCTTCCAATTCTGAGTGAACAGAGTTTTTGGTAAGCTCAATCCAGAGTATTCGTAATATTATTTTGTAGTTTCAGTAATAACCAAAGAGTTGACTTAAATGCTGCTGTAAAAACGCTGATTGAAACAGTCTGAAACTTTCGCATAGTAATTTGTTTACATTTGGCAGTTGCCATTAGACAATTCGTGATTTCTTTGTCAGGTACGTTAGCATTTCAAATACATAGATATTCAATGAAAATATATTATATGAAAAATGCTAATCTACATGTAATAATTTGCTCTGAAATTAGAAAAAATTACCTTTAATGATCCTTGTGGGCCAGGTCCATATGATGTAAGAACACTTGCAGATTGTTCTGGGCCTTGTGTTCCCAGTCCAGATGGTCCTTGAAGTGATGGAGCCTGTGGTCCAGGTCCTGATGGTCCTGGCCCGAAGAACGATATGGAGCTCACAGTAGGTCCTTGAGGTCCAGGACCGGATGAACCTTGAGGTGATGGAGCTTGTGGTCCAGGTCCCGATGGTCCTAGTGATCCGGGTCCATAGGCCGATACGGAGCTGAAAGTAGGCCCTTGGGGTCCAGGACCGGATGGACCTTGTGGTAATGGCGCCTGCGGTCCAGGTCCTCCTGGCCCTTTAGGTCCTGGTCCGAAGAACGATATGGAGCTCACAGAAGGTCCCTGAGTTGCAGGACTGGATGATCCTTCAGGAAATGATTCCTGTGGAATAGGTCCAGATGACCCTTGTGGACCAGGTCCAGATGATAGAATACCTACAGACGGTCCTGATATTTGCAATCCGGGGCCAGATGGCCCTTGTGGTAATGGTGTCTGTGGTCCAGATCCCGATGGTCCTTGTGGTCCAGGTCCATAGTTAGATACGGAGCTGAATGCAGTCCCTTGAGGTTCAGGACTCAATGGCCCTTGAGATGATGGTTCTTGTCCCGTTGTTTGTGGTCTTTGAGGAGTTTGGCTGTAAGATCCGGCTATGCTTACAGAAGCATACGTTCCTCCTTGTCCTGGTGTTCCGTAACCTGTGGCTCCAGTTGGCGATGCACTTGTAATTTCATTTGATGTTGCTTGAGCAATCAGGAAAATCAAACTTTTGATTTCGGAAACAAACTGCGCATTTATTCTACCTGTTGTTTCTAAAAACGCAGTTTTTAGTGCATTTCCAATCGCTTCAGTTTTTTCGTTAATACTAAGACCCCCTTCCTCCGCCACAGCGATTTCTGCCATAGAGGAAGCAAATGCCATGTCTAAGGCTTGCAATTTTGCTTTAGAAGTTTTACTGCTGCTAGCAAGTTTTTCAATTGAAGTGGTAAGGGTTTCACCAATAGTGGACATATCATCTAGCTGGTTGGAAGAAAATGCACCACTTCTTGCAATCGCTCTAAGAAAACTCTTAAGGAAACTTTCTGCCAGTTGTGTACTTTCCCAAGGAGAACGAGCTGCCTCCACGAGAAGGAGTGCTTGGGTGCTGAGCACCAGCAGGCATAACAATGAAAATGTCTTAGACCAATTCATTTTCTCTGTCTCCTACTGTTTTCGGAATGATACTAAAAAGTTCGAGGCCCTTTTATATCAATGTTTTACGTGATGACTGCCAGCTAGTTATACATTTAAACTTTAACTTCTTTCTTCCTTTTTTATTAATGCCATGAACTAAATGACTCAATTTCTCTTACATCAAAATTTTCTAGAACAATGTCATAAATTCTACGCGTCACCCTTTCCACCTGTTTGCGTGACTACGGTCGCACAAGACTAAAAATGTTTTTCTCTTAAAATAGAAACACTTTTTCTTTGGGGACTTTCAGATTTAATTGTTGAATTTCTTTTTAAACTTGTTACATTTTCTTCGTATTATTTTTAATTAGAATTTATTACTTTTCATATAAATTATTTTCAATTTTGGTAAAAGGTACCGCAACCGCTTCAAATAACTCATTGCAATTAAGAATAAGCAAAATTTTAGTTTCTTTACGAGATTTTGTGCAATTTTCTTTCATTAAATATGCTTATTGAAACAGCAATACTTGTCAAATATATAACAATTTAAAGGATAGCATCTCATTTTGTAGCATTTTAATTCCATATCTATACATAGTATAAAATGAAGTCTCCTGAAAGCATCTGTATGTTGGAACCCTAAAAACTCGAGAAATACTTAACTAATTTTGGAGATATTTGTACCATTTTGTAGGGCATTTACTGGGGAAGGTTTTAGTACTTTCAAGTCATATCAAAATAAAAAAAGGAGTTTTATAATTGCGATTTAATTATTCCGCGTATGTACGAAAATCTCAAATTGCGCATGTGCAAATATCAAGAGCTATGGTATGCATAGGATATACATTTCTTTGTTTACTTCTGTTTGTTAGTCAGTCACATCAGAACGGAATTGGATGAAATTTAGCACAGAGATAGATTATAGTCTGGAATAGGACATAGGCTACTATTTATTCCGGTTAATTTTTTATTAATTAAAAACTAACTTTCCCGCCAAAAATCTTTTCATTTCCCCACCGCCAAATGAGTAAGGTTTCAGTCTTTTTTCCCCAGCTAATGAAGTTAGGCTTAATATTTTTTCGACCGATTATTTCAAACGATTCTGTTTATTTTCTTAGTGCTTGATGCATTTAAAATTAAACATTGTTAATTAATCGATCTTTCGGATACATTCTAAAGTACTTTTAAATTAAAATAAAACAGAATAAAGGAAATTAAAAATTTCTAATCTGCATTGCGCTACCTTAACTGGCGTAGAAAATTCACGCATTTGCGTTTCTCCAATTGATGTCGAAAATTCACGCATGCACAGTTTGTTCTTATTGTTGACAACTGTATTTTCATTTTAATTAAAAGTTTAAAAATTATGTGTATTATACTGTTATAGCTAATAAATAATCTCAATCAATAAATAAAATAGACTTGATTTAAAAAAACACGGACTTGATTTGAATCTTCTACTAGCCCAACTCCGCAAGGCCGCAATATAGCTCTGGCTGTAGCTTTCTCGGGCATTGATGCAAATTTGCTTAACAGTGGCAGGACGTCACATTCCGTTTTCAAACTGCTGCTTAATCTTCCAAGAAAAGATACCCCAACATGCAGCATCACCAAAAACAGCGGCCGGGGAGTCTTTTTGCAGCAGTGCAAGTTAATATTACAGGACGAGTGCACAATGTCGCACAAGTATGCATTAGAGGCGTTAAACCGCAGTCTGCAGGACATCCGCGGCAACCAGGCAGTGATGGGCGGCGTTATCGTTTTGCTCACAATAACCTGTTTGCAATTTTAGTGAGCACTTGCGGACTATCAAACCCCCCTCCAGCTATGAGATAAATACAAGGACGCTTTATCAGAAGATATTGTGTATAGGCTGGATGGCACTCACAATGATCTAATCGTTAACGGAGCTTTAATATTGATTGAGGCGCAAGATGCCTAGATCAGTTCTTATACATATACATCAAAATTTCCACGCGAACGAAGTCGCGGGTATTAGCTAGTTTATAATAAAAACGATGAACATAGCCCAATTGTACCCAATTTTATTTTTAATAATAAATCAAAAAATAAAGCTGAATATCAGGACTTCTTGTAAGATGTTAGAAGTGTTAGGATAATAAAACATTTTTTGTGGACAGAAAGAAAGTTATTATCAGGATTGAAACCACTATTGTTACAAAAGGTGGAGCTTAAATTTAATTATATATGGAAGACAAAATAACATGAGTAAAGAGTAAGAGTAAAGAATAAAGAGAAAGAGAAAGAGAGAGAGTCTAGTTATATTAATATTCCATTTTGAAACAATAAAAGGATTATTTTGGAATAGGAGTAATAATTTTGAATTGCGGTCAGATGATAAGAATGATATTTGAATTTGTACACTCACCACTCACAAACTTCAGGACCACACTAATGGGAAGTAGTGTAGGGAAGAGCAAAATTATCTTGCTATTTTGAAATGCCAATAACATTTTATTTATTTTTGATCTTAATTTCTGCCTTTTTTATTTTTATCTTCATTCCTGACTTTCTTCTTTTATTTTGTAGGGGCCGCGGTGGCCTGGTGGTAAGGTCTCAGCTTCGTAACTGGAGAGTTTCAGGTTCGAGACCCGATTCCACCGAAGAACCGTCGTGTAAGGGGGTCTGTTGCGCATTAAATCCGTCCTGACCAAACGTCCTCCCGCTGGTGTGGTGTGGAGAGGAGGGTGCCAGCTCAGGTGTCGTCCTCGTCATCTGACCGCGGTTTAAAATTACGAGGTCCGTCCCAAAATAGCCCAAGTGTTGCTTCAAACGGGACGTTAATATAACTAAACCAAACCTTTTATTTTGTAGAAAAAACTTGGGAAATTTATCATGAATAGATATGTCATTAAGATAGCAATACCTGGATAAATTTATTGGGTAATAGATACCCAAACAATTCAAAAAAATTATAGGTACCCAACTTTTATTTTGAGAATTAAAATGCGAAGATTCAAATTTTCTGTAAGTAGATCATTTCTCTGTTTAAAATTTACAAGCATTCATTTCGTCATTTTAAAATTTGTATATTTATCTTGTACTCAAATCTGGCAATTTTTTCCTTAATAAATATGTTTTTTCCCCGTGATTATCTTATGCAAAATTTGAGAAATGATTAATATAGTCATTTACCTTTGTTAATAGAAAGATCTGATAGTTTAGTAAATATGATTTCATTGAATACTAGCTGAGACATGCGATTTTTCTTCAGATAAAGTTCTTTTAAAGTTTAAAGGTTAATGACAATTATTGAAATGATTTTTCGTTTTAAAAGGGGCAAATAAGCTACAACATTACAAAACAAAGAAATCAATAATCATTTATATTCAAACACAATCCAAATATTTAAAGATAGAAGCCTTTGGCGACTAGCTTGATCGCCTTTTTAGGCTTGACGATTAATATGAAATGCATTTTTAAAATTTCAGAATTATTTTATACGACTTAAAAATATGATTTGAATTGAATAATTCTGCAACAAATTAATGTGGGCACAAATTAAAAATGTTCATACTATGAAACATAAGCGGAAGTGAAAACCCCATTTCGGTATTAATGATAAAAAACAACAACAATTTTTTGATCTTAATTTTCACAATGGTTAAAGCACACGATTGAATACTTTGATGGATGAATTTAAATTTCATAACATTAAAAACATCGTAATATTCGTTGTAAAATAAACTTGAAGAATTTATTAAAAGTAAAGATAAAACTGTACAAAGGTTAATTCGATTAAAGGTTAATTCGTACAAAGGTTAATTCGATATCATTAAAGAGATAATTTTTTGAGTTTTTAAGTTAATGCAAAAACCCTTTTGGGAAATTAATAGTTTTGGAGGTCATCTATTTTCATTAGTTATAGTGAGTATAAATAGGGATGGTTAAGTCTATTTTCACACTTGGTTATTAAACTTTCCGATTAAGACTTATTTCTTAATTTCTTTTACATCCTCTAACTGAATGAAATGTTTAACATGACGAGCAAAATTTATAATGTAGTAATTTTATTTAATTAGCGAAGAGTTGAATTAAGTGCAATTGTAAAAACGCTGAATAAAGCAATCTGCTGAAACTTTTGTACATTGATATTGTTACGGATACCGTGGCGTTCTTTTCTGATTTGTTGGTCGATGAAATAAACACAGTCCTTTTAGAAACGGACGACGACGTTTATTGAAAACGGAGGCACTAATACAAGGATAACAAATATACAGCCGAGACGAATACAGGCAACAGACTACAACAAACAGTAGCCCACAAGTAGTAATCGGTAGTAATAACGGCAGAAAATAGAAAGCAGCCGGACAGAATTCAGCAGAAGGAGGGAATCTATGTAGCTTCAATCTAAATTCTTTCCAAATGTCTGCAATTTACCACTTCCGATCCACTACCACACGACTGGCTGCTCCACGCACGACTCGATGCTGCTTCTACAATAAACACCAGGACTCGGCATACAGCTCAGTTCAGCAATCGCTTGAGCTCCACACAATGCTTGTGCTTCACCGGACTATCCGCTATTCCGCCGTCTCTTAGCACGATTCAATACAAGACTCAATAGCGACGGAGTGCAGCTTGAGACTGCCGGCCATTTATAGTTCCTGGGCAGTGAGCAGAAAAGATTCTGGACCAATCAGACGTATCTCGGTTCCTATTGGCTAAATTGCTAAAATTCTGAAAATTCCAGAATTTTAATAAGTAGCAAGTTATAAGTATTACTTCCAGTAATATCTATGTTATCACCAAATGGTTACCAAGTTTGTCGCCAAGTTCTGAGATCACTGACGCGGTACCCGATCAGCACCCATCAGAGCTTATCGTAAAACGGTCTTTCCAGTGATTGAACTAACCGTGCTGGGAAGCAACATTACAGGTTTGGAACAATATGTTTACATTTGATTGCTTTTATTTCGTAATAAGTAATAAGAGCGATTTTTCTAAGCCATGTATGTTAGCATTTTTTATACATAGATATACAAACTAAATCAAAGAAATAATCTTGCAGCCCCAACTAATGATTCGATTCCGCTTTTTTTTATTTCATACTACTAACCTCAGGCTATCAGCTAGTTCACCGTGTATATCCGTTACATTTGATTTCAGAATATGGTTTGGATAAAATGGTAAAAGTCAGTTTAATTTTTAATTTATTAAAATTCTAAGTAAAAAATTAAAAGAAATTGCATCTAAACGCACATTCTCCCCCTCCAACATATAATGTGCCAAATTTGGTAGCTGTATTTCAAATGGTCTGGCCTACAGAGCACCAACACAAGCATACACACACCTACCTACACTCATTCATTTTTATTACATATGAGGATAAAGACAAGTTGCCTTCAGCAACAAATGGTTCGACAGGGATATTTGTTTATATTTAATTTCAATTAAATCATTTAAATATACCTTCATGTCCATAATTTCCCAAAATTTCTTTAGCTTAAAATCGTGTTATTTTACCTTTAGTTCTGTTTATTTGTATATGTTACGGCCAGTGTGAATAATCGGTTAGTATTAATAATAACCGATTATTCACATTGACAGTAACATATATAAATCTTTTTAATGGAGATAGTCCCATAAAATCATAGATCCATTAATAAATATTCATCTATGTTCTAAATATAGCGATTGCAACTTCATTTTTTATCTATCTTGTAAACTATACAGATATTAAACCGAATCTTTCATCCCTAGCTTTCAATAATGAAGGAATATCCAGTGAATAAATATTTGATGAAACAATGAAAACGACTTAAAATGCAAGGCAATAACGTTATTTGTTGTTGAAAATGAAGCAAAAAAATATCAGGAGTAATTTGTATGAATATTAAATTAATATCATTCAAAAGATAATTTTTTTTCCATTTTAAGATGGCGTATAAATCATTTTTGTGATTTAATAATTTCTTAAATTGTGATGGAAAAATGTAAAAATTTACATTTTAATTACATTTTTTTTAAATCGCTCGGAGATACACATTTCTACTTTGCAAGGTATATATGTTCCAAATTTGGTAATTGTAAATCAAACACTCTAGGCTGTAGAGTGTCAACACACACCTTTATTTTTAGTGTAGATGAAAGCTCATGACCCCTAGATAAATTATGATCATTGGCTTCATATTTGCTTCAAGAACTCGAATGCATGTCGCTAATTTTATCCTCCAACTTATTTCACCACTTTTCATATATAACTAAAAGATCAGAATTTTTTATATAACTAAAAGATCAGAATGTTTTATGTAACTAAAAGATCGGAATTATTTAATACTATTAATATGATAGCAGCTAGGTACCAAAGACATATGCCAAAATATGCACAAATGATCTAAATGTGTTTCAATATTCCTAATGTTTATTGTCACGCAAGAATGGAATAAACTTAATGTTTAATGTAGATAACATAACTCTCACCCTCTTTATTTAATGGATTATTAAGCTGAAGTACCAAATATTTGTGAAATTTAGAATACATTTCATTTGTTATCGATGAAGAGTTTTGGCAAAATGGTTGATGCATTCGATATTACTAATATGAAGAGTTATGAAACCAGCGGGAGTGGTCAATCTGAAACTTTCTCACATTCTCTCTAATAAAAGTGGTATAACCCTCTCTCCGCATAATAAACTTAGGGCAATGACGGGAAAGCCACGAGATCTTTATTCCACACATGATAGTTGTGCATTTCGTAGAATAGTAAGATAGACTATAATTGCGCAAATAAGAGCAATGGGAAACAATAGTTGCAAAACATCGATCTTCGGCAGTTTTTTTTTTTGACAAGTGACATGGTTAATATGTGGTTAATCAGCCAGGTATTAGAAAATCGAATTTGTATTTTGGAAGTCTTTTTCCTCCATTTTGAAAGCAAAATTCGAAGTAGAATTATGATTGTAAATATAAAAATAACATTTTAAATTTCTTTAATTTAAGTCATTGCGTTTGCATGCATGCTAAAATACAGACCGAAGGATGGTCAACCCTAGACAATTTGGCTCCAAATTTCATACAAATCTATGTTATAGATGCTAAATCCGTGTGCAATGTTTCATCTATCTTCTTTTTATTATGTAGATATGTCGTATTAGGACAAAAGGACAAACATATTTCCTCTTCTGGATTTTGTTAAAAACTTGTTAGAAATCTGCAAATGTTGTTTGCAGATCACATACTACATAAGGATAACTCGTGTTGCTGGGTTATTATCGTGTTCACAGACAAATAGACAATTCGAAAAATGTGTTTTTCGAACTCAAAGAAGTCCGACAAGTAATGTTTCGCCAAAATCTCTAGTTCGAATTTTTTTTAATAATTACAATACGTAAAATGTATACAATACGTACAATGCAACAGAATGTGTACAGTACGTCGAATCTCTCTGTATATTTCATATACAAGAAAGTAAAAAAAGTAGAAAACATCGTATAAATATCCCTTGAGAGTTAGCATGTGTCTTTAAATCACGTTAAAATTCTTAACTGTTCATCTTCTAAAGTTTGCGCATATCTATGACTCACGTTGTTTTTAAGTGGCATATGTAATCTTTTAAGATTATCATCAGCGTTTTTTGGGGTTACATGTGGCACTCGCTCTCAAATTACTCACGCAACACACGTGCTCTCAATCTGTTGAAGTGCTTTAAACTCTCTCGCGTGTCAGAACATTTAAAGAAATATGTTGTGTGCTGTTGTGTTTAACTTGAATACATGTGGTATCCAAAAAGTTCTGTAAAGAAGACATTTGCGTTTATCGAATTCTCATAGTTTGCATCTGATTGAATAAGTGAGTCGAAGATTTTGTTTTCAATATTCAGACAACAAGTTCGCCTAGTTAGCTGCAGTTTTCAATTTTTTTTTGTTATAATTGTTTTTAACTTTATACAAAAAAATTAAAAACAATTAGAGACACAAAATGAGAAACTAAATGAAAGGGTATAAATACACTGCGTAAAAAAAGTAGAAGGACACTTAATTTTGTAACAATAACCGAAAAATATTTTATTTTTACTAAATTTTTTTTATTAGAAACATTTAACAAATATTTCAAAAATACAATTTTAACATCAGAATTATGATGTTCAAACATAAGATATTAATGGCAACAAAAATAGTTTCTCTTTTTTGAAACTTTGTAAAAAATGTAGAAGGACAGCATTATAATGAATGAAAAAATAGTGACTTTAATAAGGAATGGTTTTCCCATTGGCCTTTATATCTTCAAATATTCTGTTTGGAAGTAAATTGTATAGAGTTTGAATTTCAGTTTGACAAAAATTGTCCCACGAGTCATTCAATGCTTCTCGAAGCTGAGTTTGCGAATCAAATTGCCTGCCATCAGCATAAACTCGACGAACTAGCATTGCCCAGATGTTTTCCACTATATTAAGGTCAGGACTTTTGGTTGGCCATGGTAAAACATCCACATTATTTGTTAGGAACCAATTTTTGATTCCAGTCGCGGTGTTAATGGAAGCTCCGTCTTGCTGAAACTTCCACTCTTCCCCCCCCCCCCCCATGTCAGTGGCATAAGGAAGAAGCTCGGAATTCAGCACTTGAATGTAGTCTGTATGTTTTTGCCTACCATTTAAGAAAACCAGACTTGTCCTTCCTCCATATCCAACCAAATCATTAAACTCCCTCCTCCCATTTATCGTGTTGAATAGTATTCGCCTTCAGTCCACAGACAATGCCAGTAGTGCTGATATCCGTCTGAACCGTCTAAGTTAAATTTCTTTTCATCGGAAAATATCACAGAAGTCCATTCTGTAGTCCAGGACATGTGCTCCTTAGCCCACGCTAAACGGTTATCAATGTGAGCTTGTTTCCACTTAGGATGATGTTTCCGTTTTTTGAAAATGAATTTTTTAGATCTTTTAATATAGTTGTAAACCGTTTGTTTCGTCACATGATTAAGTCCTGCTTGATTTCTTGCCTTTGAAACACTTTCTTTGTTCTTCTTCAGCACGCGACCAAGTTTTCTTTCATCACGTGGTGTTAACTTCTTCGGTCTACCAGTCTTCTTTTTATTTCCATTTTTATAAGGATTTCTGATAAAGTTTGAAACTGTATTGGGGCTCACCTGCAACAATCGAGCAATCTCTCTGACACCTATGCCATCATTTTGATATGCAAAAATTTGCCCTTTTTGCAAATCGTTCAAAGGTATTCTTTTAGGCATTTCCGAGAACGGAGAAACAACGTAACTTTTAAACAAATTAGATTTTTTTTTGACAGAAAAGAATAAACAAAGTACAAAATCACTGTTTAAATAAAGAACAACTCAATAAATTAAATATATTAGCAAGTGTTTTTTTTACGCATCGGAAATTATATATACTAATTTTCTTACTAATATTAGTGGTAGATGTTTAATTTTTGCCTAAAATGAAAACAAGGGTCATTAAACTAAATCTGCATAAATATCTGGTAGTTAGGAGAAAATAAGAGATATTAATTGGCAAAAAGACACTGTCCCTCTACTTTTCTACGCAGTGTATTCATAGTTTTGACTGTTGATTTAATTTAATGAAGGAATTTTAACGTTTACTTTACAATTCTTTTAGTATCTGCAACCAGTTTCGCTAAGAATACGTTTTTTTAATTAGAGACAGTCACCCCGTTATTTCAAAATTAAGCCTTATAAACAGGGATTATTGTGATTGGCTGTTATGCCAAACTGTCCAAACTTTTGCATAAGAAAAGAACAGTCAACAAAAATTCAAAGGATCTTCAAACTGTTGGTAAAAGACTAGAAATCTTTTCCATCATTTCTTTTCCAGTGTATTGTAATATTGTGTTAAAATTACTATCCATACTGTGTCTTCCTCTAATTTCTTTGAGTTCGACCCATTCTGTAATGTTGGATTGAACATATCCCCCCCCTCCCCATATATACATGTGTTATTTTGCATCCATCCGAATCTATAAACATATTCATTCCATGTCCTAATATAATTTGCACTAGCATCGGGTGAAATATTCTTTTTATAATTTTTACTTCTGGTATGAATTCATATGTTATGCGGCCTTTGCATGACATTATCTATTTATTCTGTCATTGCATAGTCATTTCTCTTCTAATTACCATCTTTAACATTTGGAATGATTTTGGGACTACAATATCTATTTGGTCTTTCTGTGCAGCCTTTTTTGCATTTTCATCTGCTCTCTCGTTTCCGCATATTCCGATGTGAGCCTTAATTCAGTTTAATCTAATCCATTTGTTTTCTTTAGCCTTTCTCAAGTTTTCTTTAATTTTCTGGATTTTTTGTTTTTGGTATTCGTGGATTGTATTGTCTGAAGGGCTGATATAGAGTCGGTGAATAGACAACATCTTTGTCAGTCCTCCAGCCCCTCACAATACTGGTGGTCTTTTAATTGCAACTAAATTTCTTAAGCCTAATTTGATGTTCATAAATCCCTCAACAAAACATTTTCAAACACCAAAATACTATAAGCATTAAACCTATATTATTTTAATAAACTTAAATTTATTGCATGAAGCTTGCTAATGGAGTCGAGACCGATGTCTTTTAGAAGCATTAAAAATTTAAGGGTACGAGCATTCTGTTTCAAATTTCAAATTGTCTTTTACTCTAATATCACTTTCTTATATAAAGTAATCACAAAAATAATATAATAATCACTTTTTGATTCCTTATTTAAATTGAGTAGCATCTTTGTTTCTTAGATTTTAACAACAGAAGAAAAATCTCGCAAGATTAAACATTTGCTGAAATAATAAATTCAGTTTGAATTTAAAAACAACAATGATTTTTTAAATGCAATTTTTTATTAAATTCAGGAAATATTTGCACAATCATATGGCATGATTAAAAAGGTAATTTTCAGAACTTTAAAATATCAGATTTGCATAATAATATTTTTGAGTTATTTTTTTTGCCAAAATCTTATTTAAAATTTTAATTAATCAAATTTTTAAAAGATTCAATGAGGTGCACATTCTCACCCACCAAAGTATATCTGTGCAAAATTTAATAGCTCTAGTTTTAATATCTCCAATCAGACATAACCATACATCCTCCTTTATTATTACAAAAAATTGAGTGAAAATTTGAAGTAAAATAGAAAATCGAATCACATGTCCTATTTTATATTAATTTAAACAGTACTTCGAGGAAACCAGTTTACTATGCAAGTTGAAAACTAAATGTAAGCATAAATTTCCACCTATTAAATTTGTTGATATTGAATTTTGTGATATTTTTATGTGAAGATAATAAAATAAATCAGAGCACATAGAACTGTTAAACTCGAGTCGTTCTGTTATTATATTGAATTTTAGTATCAGTGACAAAATTATTTATTGAGATTACTGGTATGGGATTAAAAGATAAAAGTTGAAGCTGCTTGAGTTAATATAAGATGTATATGTTGTTGGTATATATGGAAGTAAAAGTTTTCAAATTGGAAGAAAAGGATAAACGATTTAATATGTTGTAATAAAAAATCACGTATATCACCATATTGACAATATACATGGTGCTCGTAAATCAATATTGAGGAACATATGTATGAGAAAGTACAGACCAACAAATGGTTAGTTAACAATGATTAGGTACAAATCAGTCTTTTAACAGATTTTTTAAAAATTTTATATGAATCTACATTTTAGATGCTAAACCTGTGCATCAAATTTTATTTATCAATCTCTGTATATTTTGTAGTTATCGAACTGGCTTATATTCTAACACTCGGCCAGATAGACTTCTTCAGAACGAATTTTGTTTAAAATTTGAAAGAAATCCGCAAATTTGGCGTCAAATCCATATACATAATTTCATCTGTTTAGCACAATGTGTTTTTGATTTATCATGAGCATATACAGATAGACACACATAATTCCAAAAATGGGTTTTTCGAACTCATGATGGTCTGAAACTTAGAGATCAGGGTAAATGTCGAGTTCAAATTTTTTGATGACTGCAAAAGTATTTTTTTATATACTATAAAGTAAAGATTGAAAGCATTATAATACAAATAATTTGTGAAGTTTGTATTCATTTTTATATTTTGTTTTTGTGGGTTGATAGCAAACCTGTTTTTCTGTTTAAATGAAAAGAATAATAATGATAATGAAAAGAACTGAACAAACAATTACAATGCATAAAAATGTAGATTTTATAGATTTTATGTCTAACATAAAATCTATACATGTTTTCATGTTTGTGAAAGAGATAAAATTACTGAAAATAACATAATTCTGCAACTGAAACTGGGAGAAATATGGCATCTATTAGAAGGACAGCAGTAACAGTTTTAGTGCGAAATAATGATGTACAAAAAATTATTGTAGTAGATTAAATTAAGAGTTGTTTTTTTATAATGCTTTTACTTTGAAAGCTTAATGATTGCAGACCATACAGACCATATGATGTTGAGACCTAAATAAAAGATGAATACGGAATGGCAGCTAAAAACAGCTTGGAATTATTACTAAACTACTAGCCGTCTTTGACAACCAATTGACCCGCCGGAAATATTAACTGTATTTTGTTTCGACTAAATTTCTTATTTAAAACTTAATATACAGATTGATTCTTGATTCCTCAGAGAAGTATTTTTAAGAATTAAAGTTGTGTTATTTTAATAATCTTACATCAAATTTTATTTGTTGTGCAAATTCTTCCTAATCAAGTCAAGTCCCATAAAGCCATGCAGTCATCAAAAAAGTAATTGTTCATGTTGTCTTCCACAGTACAGTGTGTTTATATTCTGATTTCACACGTAAACCGCTTTGAAAATAAGCAGATTTTTTTTTTTTTTACTTAGCTTTCAACAATGAGAAAAATCAAACGATTAACTGTTATATGAAACAATAAGAAATCTTTGAAATTTTAATTAGAATTTTTATTAATTACAAATTAAGCTAAATTTTAGCTTTTCTCGTGGATATTACTGCACAAAAATAAATTTTACACTTTTTCAAAATTTTAAAATTTGTTTTTTTAATCATATTAATTTAATATTTATGCGACTTTTTCCTGGATTTTTGCAATTTTTAAAATATAGGTTTTGTCTTATTTTTAACAATAGATTACATTGAAACCCTTAACTTCAGACCATTTTTATTGTTTCTTCAATTATTTTAGCGCCTACTTCACTTCCATTGTTGAAAGCTAAAAAAGAAGGATGCTGTTTACTATTTGCATTATTTATAAGGCAAATAAGGCTGCGAAGTTAAAATATAGTAGAAATATATAGATTTAGAAGGTATTCGCATATTTAATAGCGATCTGATATTAAGGGACAGTCTCCATTAGAAAGGTTCATGTACATAATTAACATAACTTATATAAAACAGTTAAAATAACACGGCTTTAATGTCAGACGATTTATTAACATTTGATAAAGTTATATCTAAACTTTTTAAATGAAACTAAATATAACGAATATCTCAGGCGTACCAATTGATCGCCAAAGGAGACTAGTACAAAATACTGTTAAAAGATTTTAAAATTCAAGAAAAGATTTTGAAAGTGCTTGGTTAATAGCAATAAAAAAGACAATTTTTTGAATCTTAAAATGACACGAAAAATTTTTTTTGTTTGCTATAATATTTTTGGATAGCTATCTTGGAAAACATTGAAAATTTCGCATAAGTTCTAATTAATTAAAATTTTCAAAAAATAGTTTCGAAGCGTATATTCCCACTTTCTAAAGTATATTTATGCCAAATTCTGTTTTATATTTAACAGTTTGGTCGGTAGAGCGAGAGCATACAGAAGCATACACATATTAGATTTGATTATTAGTAAAGGTAATATGAGTTTGGCCTTTGTAGATGTGCCTTTTTATTTAGATTAATTCTCCTGAAAGCAATATTTACAAACTGTATTGGTCTCAGAACAGGACTGAGTAGATGAAAGTAATTATTATGCAATGCGATAATTAAAACAATTGACAAGAAAAACATATATACTGATCTTATTTGAGCTAATTGTAAATGTTCATTGATAAATTAAAAAAAAATTTAAATGGTATGAAAAATTTTGAAAATAACATAACAATATAAGAAATATTATTTATTAGATGACATAATTATAAAAACAAAAACAAAATTATAATTATTATGTCGAAAGACTTTTCATGACAAGCGCGCGCGCACACACACACACACATTTTAGCTGTTACATGGCCAAACAAAAGAAATGTTTGAAATGTGTAACTTCGATTTTTTTTTCATTCCGAAGGCATAATTTATACAGATAAAAAGCGGTTACATCAGTCTACATCGCAAAACAAGAGCAGAAGAAACCAAAATTTTTCACTTCAGTGGTTTTCTAATGAGATTTTGATAGGAATTTCTTTGACAAGTGTAGACTTAGGTAAAAGAAATTTAGAAATTTTAGAAGAAAAAAAAAATTTTTTTTAAGAATATTTTAAGCATTCGGAATTTTTTTATCCCTTCATGTCAGAGGTAAGAAGTTGCTGATTCAGCAGTTTCACATAAAGCGTGCAGAATTAATTAAATAAAAAAGTGGGAATTGTATCAGGAAATAAGAGACCATTTTAGAATGAAGTTAATAGGGTTAAATTAAGTTAAAAATTAGAAAGTTAATTAAGAAAAATTAGATTAAGAGATATCATTGCACACACACAATATATATATATAATGCTTTATGTTATAAATTAAATATCATTGCTTAAATTGAGTAAAACTCCTTAAATGACTTTTATTAATCGTCAGGTAACCGAAATATAGATATGCTTTGAAAAACAGCTTTTTTTTTCTAATATAGTTAAATAACAACAGAAAAGAAATAAGATTTCTTGAAATTAATGGTATACTTATAAATTATTATCGCCATATCCATTGATAAATAAGTTGTAAATTTGCTACCTTTTGCTTTTAGAAATGTCTCTTGGATTAAATATATTTATTGTAACAGTTTGAGGTTTTGTGACAAATTGACAACCATGCCTTTTCTCCCTTGCTTTATGTTATGGAATAGGTATCATACTTAATTTTTCTGGAAATCTTTAATCGATTTTTACTGATTATGATGTACCCGATATGCAGATGATCGGGTTGAAAAATAACTTATTTATGAATAAAGTGGAAAAAATTTCTTAAATATAAGACACATAACACAAGCATTCGCTGCTTCACGTGCTGTTCATTTGCTATATTTAGCTATACGTGTTAAGATTTTTCTAGAAATGTTTATCATAACCCATCTGTTTTGTCAGAATTCCCGAAATAGCAAGCATTTGCATTTTTCCAAATGAAGTTTTCTAATACGAAAGCAAACAGAAATCCAGTGGTTTTAATGCTTAAGTCATCCAATTTGCTTGGTTAGCTGCTTAACTATTCATTTTTTTACGTCAGAAAGGCAAAATGTAGATAAGTGATTTTAAATGAAGAATTCAAATTCCAGATGAATGAATGGTGGATTTTGAGCGCGTGCACAGAACAAAGCTTTTAACGTTTTAGTCAACGAGTTTGCTTTATTAGCTGCTCAACCAACAGTTTCTTCAAATAACAATTCTTGGAAAAATGTAGGGTGCATATTTTCATTGGTTACATGATAAATTATTCATTTTTTTCCGTCGGAAAGGAAAAATGTAGGTAAGTGATTTTAAATAAAATAACTCAAATTCCGATTTAGTAAGTGCTGGATTTCGACAGCTTGCTCTAAACAAATTTTTTAATGCTTTAATCAATGAGCTTGCTTAATTACCTGCCCAACTGTGGTTTCTCTCAATTGATAATTCTTGAGAAAATGCAAGTTACATTTTTTTCTTCGAAGAAAAATACTGGATTAATTTTATTAAATTATTTTTTTAAATTCAAAAATTACATGGAAAATGCTGATTTAAAAAAAATTGAATTAAAAGAAACGTATTACAAATTGAATAGACAACTTTAGAAATAAACAGGAGTCGTTTATAAAATGATGTTGTCCCCTTAGAGAGTTTAAGCTTTCGAAGAAAAATGTCAAGTGCATTTTTTGAAAGACTGTTCTTAGAAATTTTTGAAAAAAATGTAAATAGATTGAAAAATTAGAAATTTTTGAAAAAATGTAGATAAATTGAAATTTTAAATTAAAAGATAATATTCCAAAAGGAAAAAAAAATTAAAGGTATGCAGAAGTCGTGATGCGATTTCCCTAGGAAAAACAAGTGGGAGTGGTTTTCTCAAACTTTCTCACATGGTTTTTAATAAATGAATTAGTATATTATTAACAGCATGCCATAGACGAGCAATAGTAATGATAGTATCTATTAACGTGCCATCTTTGGTGTTGTTTTTGCGTAATCACTTGTTTTGGCAAATATCAAAAAACTGAATGTCATTTTGGACGTCTTTTTCCGACGGAATAAAACCAAAATTTGAGACTAAATTACAGTTGTAATCTCAAAATCACGCAGAGAATTTCATATATATTATTTCGTCTTTAAGTATCGTGCTTACATGCTTTTGAAAATACAGACCGACAACTGTAATTCCTTGATGCATTTTCTTCCAAATTTTATGCATGTTTATACTTTAAATATTAATGCTTACTAAATTTATTTCATCTAGTTCTCCTTATTTTAAAGTTACCGTTTTAACTTATACTCGGATAGACGGCCTTACTCTGAATGGATTTCATTCAAAATTTGTCAGAAATCCACAAATTTGGTGTAAAGACCACATAGCAAATTTATCCCGTCTAGCTCAAAGTGGATTTTAATTATCGCGTTTACAGACAGACATAATTTCAAAAACATGTTATTCAGATTGAGTGGGGTTTGAAAAGTGCAAATCCATCAAAATCTCGAATTTGAATTTCTGAATGATTACAATATTTTCTTTTCAAGAAAATAAAAAGTCATCGAATAATCATGTGAGTTTGCTACATATTATAAAGCCTTCGATATGACTATCTGAATTTATCCCATTTTATTTAACACTTTCATTTTCATAACATTATTTCATTTTCATAGCTTACGATAACAATAGCATTAATTTAGCATTGCCAGCCAACTTTGATGAGCTACAACTTATGATATCAAGTGAAAATGCTATTTTAAATTATGCTTGCACAATAAACGTGGAGCATTTTGATTTTTTAACTACATGGTAAAATTAACCAATGAATAAAGTTGGCAAAATCGCCCTAATTATTAAAGCTAGGGCTATTCAAAGATTTAATAAGTGATATCTTTCGAAAATGGAGAGAACAGATAGCTATTGCTAAAATATAGACGTTATTAACTTTGAACTCAGATAAAAATTTGGCGAAATCAATGAAGTGGTTGGGGCTGGTGAACTCTGCCGAGGTTTTCCTACTTACGTAACATTCAATGAAACTGTGGATGTTTGGGAATTGAGGTGTGAAGGAAAGCAAACATTGCTGACATAGGAACCATAAGCTTTCATATGGAATAAAAATTAAGGAAATCAGTTCAGTGGTTAGGGCTGGAGAGCTATCGAGATTTTTTTCTCATCGAAGATATAAAGTGAATAATGTTGAATAATGTAATCAAATTTTTCGTAAGGGTTTTGTTTATAAAATGAAGAATTTTCAACCAAGCTGTACGAAACTTACAGAAAACGTAATAAAGTATTTTTAAAACATTGTAATAAAATTTGAAATGGATTTTATAAATATCCAAGAAAATATGAATAATTTTAGTATATTGATGTGCATCGCAAAATATAGCATATCTGCAGTCTCAAAGCCAGGTACATTAGACAACTTACATAAAAATTTTAGAATATTATCAAGTTTCAGGAAGATATCGATGTTGCAGTGAGTTGGATTTCAGTTGTTTTCGAAGGGAAACAAAGGATTTCTATTAAGGTGTACGTATGCCCTTGAAACTTCGAAAATCGCTCAAAATATCGAATATTTTTTTATTGCTTAATAATGTTCTCTGATCCTTCAGCGCTCAAACGATACCAATATGTTGTCAATATTCGAAATATTTCTCGCGTTATAATTATTTTTGTTGAGGTTCTTTCATTAAAAACTATAGTAACGGTTTTTTAAAAACTCATTTTGTGAAGAATGATATTTTTTCACTATGTTGCTTCATTCAAACAATCATAACTTAACAAGAAATTAACCAAATACAATTATTTATATATCGAAATAATCTATATGAAACAGTGGATGTCTTATGCCTAAATCAAAGTTATATTTATAGAAATAAATTTTTAATAGATATTTAAAAGTTAAAATTACAGAAAAAATCTCGCTTATTCTATTCATCGTTGATGAAAAAAATATTAAAAAAAAAACTATTTATTTTTATAACTTGATTGAAGCAGACAACATGAATACTAATATTAGGCATAATTTCCAACTAGAATTGTGTGTCTGTACAAATTATCATGTTTCAAAAATATGCTAATTAGCTCATTAAATATTAATTGATTAATTAATAATTAGTGTAATATGGTTTTTTCTCGATGAAATGAGTGTAAGCATATATTAATGACCTACTGTAAAAAAACTGGATTTTTAAAGATAAAATTTAAAAAAAATCTTCTAGTGTGTACGTACACCTTAATTGATATTCTTTAAACTTAAATTTTTCTCTATAGAATTATGCTGAATTTTATAGAGGAATAGAAGCAAGCAAAGCAATTCATATTCATAAATCAAGTTCGTCTCATAAATCGCAGGAAATAAGGCATCACAAATCACAGAAAATTTTATTACGTCATTCTTTGTTACATGAAAAAATATTAGGAATTTAACATTATGTTTACGAAAACATCCGAACACTATTATGCTTTGTTTATCTGGCACATGTCTGAATTGCTAAGATGAGGTGGCATTATCGTTTACTGCAATGATGACTGTTATTCTTTCAGGGAAGCTACTTATTAGTTTTGCGAATGTTACTTCTGGTATTGCACTCCATTTTTGCAAAAGAAAACTGAAAAGCCATGTCAATGATGTGAGAAGTTGTGGTGCAAGTTGACTTCGAAGTTTTCCAATACATCCTACAGGTCTACAGGTATTAAGGAATTTGGCTGACCTGCACGGAGTCCGGCCTCAATTCCATGAAGCACCTGTGGTTATATGGAACGCGAAATTCTAGCTAAACCACAACGCTAATATAAAATGATTTCTTTTTTTAAAAATTTCTTTATTTAAATGATATAATATTAATAGTTTTTAATAAAGTAGAATTTTTCATTAGAAAGGAAAATTAATTTTGTTGTCGAATTATGATTAAATGATGGGTTTTTTTAATGGATCAGTGAATGCCACATTTATTGCATAATATTTTCTTTAGATTTTTAGTAACAGTGACTAGTTATTCAAATGACAAAAGGCAACATTTTAAAAACTGTTTTTTTTTCTGTAGAAAATTAACAACAGTAATTTAAATATTTCAGATTTTCTTTAATATATAAGTATTGAAAACTGCATTATTTATAAAAGACAACAATATTTTTCAAATCTGTACATATCGAGTTCTTACATACCGGCACAAAAGTATAGACATTGTTGTTTTTATAATTAAAAAAAAATATTAGACAAATTATAACAGGCTTGTGCGCTTTTATTTTCTTGTATTTTGTATTTAATCGTCAAACAGAAGATTTTAATTGCTCAATTTATATTTTGCAGAAACAAACAAAAATAAAGATAGAAGTGTCTCAATAGTTTAGACAAATTATCAAAAACCAGTTAAAACAGAACAAAATACACGATTTTTAATACTCCGTTGGATTCCCATTTTTATTAACTAATACGTAAATACGATTGTTCATTGAAGAAACCAAGATCGGCATAACTTTTGGTTCGATTCTAAACAAGGTACTTTCAGTCGAAACTCTACTCTAAACAGTATAGAAGTAATGCCTAGTGTTTTCATAAATTTTATGACACATAATGTCTCAAACATTTTCGATCAGATTTAAGTCCGGGTTTAGCGATGACCCCTCAATAACTTTAATATTTTTCAATTTTAACCAATTTGTTGCATTGAAAACGGTATGCATACTCGCATTATCTTTTTGAAATTCTATTGCGGGTCTTCTAAAAGTTCTGCATATGGTAGTAAATTATTTTCCAATGTCTCTTCATAATTCTGCATATGGTAGTAAATTATTCTCCAATATCTCTTCATAGTTTTTTGCTCTTGGCGACAATCAAAGAAACCCACACCTACTTGGCCATTGAAGCAAAATGCATCGCAAACCATCAATGAGCTCACACCTTGTTGCCGACTATAGAAAGTCCTTGGTTTTTGGCACAAGTCATACCAACAGGATCGCCAGCTATATAGCCCATCTTACTTTTTTTTTATCGCTGATTATTACTGTGCAATTTGAGTCACACACACACACAAAAAAAAAATACTTTTGAACCTATTGCATCTGTTGGATTTTACGTTGTGCTTTCAGCACTGGTATTCGATTTATTTTACGATATACTATCAACATATTCAATAAGTTGGCGAATCGTCTCTTTTGATATTTTAATACCTGTGATTATTAACCTCAGTTAGTACCTCATTAACTAATTTTAGTACCTGTGAGGACACTAATTTCAGAATTTTTCTGTTAGCGAGTTTGTTTGCGATTCGTGGCCTTCGAAATCTTATTTTTGATTTGTGTTCTTCATTTGTGGATAAAATTCGCTAAATAACTTCTTAAACCTATTCAAAATACTCTAAGTTTTGTCAACTCGCTTACCTTTTGATTTCAATACACACACTTTACTTACTGTTTACGGATGAATTTGTTTGACTCACAATATCTTCATTAATTGTTGTTATCGAATCTTAAATTTTAATAACTCGAACAGGTAAGTTTAAATTTTGTACATTTTTGCATGTTTTTTTTTCGAAAATTCGCCATCGTGTCTATACTTCTTAGATAATGCAATTTTTTAAAATATTATTGCAAAACTAGCTGACCCGGCAAACGTTGTTCTGCCATATAAATTATTTCTAGTGAATATTTTGGTTGTTAATAAAAAAATATAACGAATGTATTGTAAGTGTGTGGGGATGGAATCTATGATAGAAAATGGAATAGAGCGCCGTAGACGATGATCGTCGATAAAAAAAACAAAACACCAACCATCTCTTAAAAGTTAAACGTAAAGTGAAAAAAGTAATATATTTTTCATCCTAAAGTATAAAAATGAAATAAAGGAAATCAATATTCATGTCGAAGAGTGTACGATATTTTTTGAGTATATTGAGTGTACGATATTTTTTGTCAGTCCGTCTTTAGCCAACACAAATAAGCTTGATGGTTTGCCCACGCGAGAACATGCCACGTATAATTGTCCGTGTGAAAAACACGGTGTGCCCAAATCTAAGCCGCAAACAGACATCGTTTGGTCTTGCGACTTATTGATTGTCATTGCGAATGCTAATCTAATAGGAAATTGAACGCGTTTGAATTCAATTGGCACGTTATGGAATTTGTGGCCGCAAAATATTTTTAGCTCGGAATTTGCCATTCAAAATGGTGGCTGAGATAACGTTTTTCATCAATTTTTTAATGACCAATCGCGTGCCATTGCACAGTCGTGGTGGGTTCAAATTTAGAAGTAAAATAACTGGAGATCCAACTTTCAGTCATAGAAAGTGTGGTGACATGCCTGGCAAATCCAGTGAATTCAAAAACTCTGTTGGATAATTTACAGCTTCGTTAGCATCGCAAACTGTATCGATTGATTTGTATGATACCAAGTCGCCTGACAACGACTGCTGTATCTTGAAGTTTAAATCATCGACGTCCACATTTTTTGCTGCCAAAATGGCTCTTTCTAGCAGCCACGCATCATTTATGTATTGTACATCGGGAAATATGCGATCAATGAGAGCATTTTGCGAATCAACGATAGTGCAGAAATTAGTGGGCAATTTTATGCATCCAGTATTTTCAGAAACAGAAACTTTTCCATCGCCAATATCTAACAATTGGTTCGAGAATGTCAGCAGATGGATCTTGTACCATTTGGACGCGCATGTTTATTTTTAGCTGGACTTTTTCAACATTAGGCCACAGTGGCGATGAATTCAAGCAAGCGTTGATCTCATCAGCGTACGTTGAACGTGGAATGACGGGATAGGGACACCCTAATTACCTAGCGTTATGAAATATACTTTACGACTTATTCTCATACCTATCAAGTACACATAACAAATTTCATAAATATCGGTCAAGCCGTTTCGGAGGAGTACGAACACAAACACCGTGACACGAGATTTTTATATATTAGATATAAACTGTTTAATTCAAATTTCCTGTTAGAATAATCAAGAATGAAGTGTAACAAAATTAATATATACAAGCGTTTACTGTAATTCATTCAATATTTCTTTATAACAGCAGTGTCTGAACTTTTGTGCTTGGGGCTTAAAGCAAATCATTGAATACCGAATAAAAATTGCTAATGTATATTTATTTAAAATATAAAACTTATATATCATTTCTATTATATTTTCTTTAAATATGATTAAATATCTTATGAAGGATTTAATTCATATTTGATTATGCAAAGAATGCTAATTATTGTAACTAACTTGCACAGGAGCCAACTAGTTATCATGCGGAATATAGAGAAAAAAGTATTTGATTTTTCTATTGCAGCTTGAATTGACGATGTTTACATTTCTGCGTTTCTGAATCTGAAAAACACATTTTTGAAATTATGTCTGTCTGCCTATTAACACAATATATGAAAAGTTCGAACCAAATCTTTCAAGGGGTTGATCATCTTTTGGTCTATATTTCTGCATACATGTAAATGCAATAATTCGAAAACTCAGTAGCTTAAATAAGTATTTGGCATGTGATCCTATAACTACAATTGTATTTCCATATCAAATCTTGATTTCAAAAAATGTGCAGAATGCATATTCAAATTTCAGATACTTGCTTATTAACCACATGCCAGTGATTAAACGTAAAAATTACCAAAGGAAGTAAGCTAGATGCACGCTAAAGTTCGAGATTTCATAAATGTTGTTTTATAATGTAATGCAATTAATACACAAATACCAGTTTTCTTTACTATACTACGAAATACACAAATATCCTCTGTGGGACTCTTAAAATAATAATCTGAGCCTCGTGGAATTCATGGTCTTTCCTAAGAATCACAATTTTATGCGAAAGGAGCGGGAAACACCTTTAATCAAGAGTATGCGAGAAAGTGCTGTGGAAACCCCTCCGCTGGTTTCGATTATGTAACTACGAATATTTATATTAAGCCAGACTGTGCACAATTTTGTTGAATATGATGGATGGCATTAATATGATAAATAAAATTTTGCTGCAAAATGACGGATTTAATAGAACTTGAGGCAGTTTGTTGCTATAGAATAAGATGCCTTTCTGTATAATTGCAGCATTATAGACAATTAGCCACTAGACATGGACAGAGGGAAAGAAACCTAATTATTTTTCAAATGCTGTGAATTTACACACACACATACATACACATATCATAGCAAAACAATGAAAATAAATAGCATTTCTAAATGCATAATGACAGTTCTTTAAAGCAAAATCATTTATGAAATTCATACGTTTAATTAAAGAATTTTGTTGAAGATTAATAAAGATTTTACATTTAAAAAACTGTAGTAAAAGATTCAGCGTTCTTAACTTTTAGCAGATGTAAATGCAATGCAGTTGCAGCTGAGTGATTCAGTGCCTAAAAAAATAAACCAATTCTGATTAGGATCAGATTATGCAACGTCAATTTGTATAAACACCACTCAAAATTCCTATGTTTATCTATTACAAATAAATAAATCATTGAATTTATTCATGACCTATGCTTAATAATTTATAAGAAATACATTGACAATCCATTTATTTTCTTAGTTTCAAGTTTGTATTAATAAAAGAAGCTCAACTTAATCCGTTTGGGTTCTTTTAATGTGCTATCTGTTACAGAAAATTAATCAACATTTCATTAAAAATTTTTATTAAGTATGACGTGGTTTATATTTAAAGTGCATATATTATCTCTATCTAAATGTAGATAACATTGCAAGTCTAAATTTAGATAGGCATAGAAGATTTTATATTCAAAAGTAAAATTCGGAACAATCAAATAGCTATTAAAAAAATATATATTAAAAAAATAGCTATTAAATATATTCCCGAATAGCTAATGTGGAAAGTTTTTAAAGTATATCTTGTAAATCAGAAATAAAGAGAAAACAAAAGAAATAAAACAAATATTGTGATTTTTTTTTTACCTGGAATGCAAGTTAAACATTCGTTTTTCATGCCTGTCATATTAATGGGTTTTTTAGTTAATTTTCCACACACGAAAAGTTTCTAAAAGAGTGCAACTTGCAATTAATATAGAAATGAATACCTGCAAAAATATTTCAAACAATATAAGAAAAAATCTGATGAATGATCTATTTCATTTTCAAACAATTTTATTCAACTTTTTTCATATTTGAATGACTGAAATTTGAAATACATTTTTACATAAGAGTTTTTATTGCATACCTATAAATATTTTAATATTGACAGAGCTAAATTAAAATTCACTAACTGTGATTCTTATCGTCAAATCAACTGGAAAATTATTCTAAGCAATTAACTTCAGATGATTACAATATTCAAAATAAAGAATTATAAATTAAAAATGAATGTAATTATAAAAAGTTAAAACCAAACTTAAAAATGTATTACAATAAAATGTACTTTTATTGAAGATTACCAATTCTAACATGTGGAAAATAATATTTAATATATAATATGAATTTTTTTTTATTTCTGCATTATTTTGTCAGAATAAAAATATTCGAAATATAAGAACTTTATTAAAACCAATGAAAGGAGCAATATTAGAAATGCCTATTAATATGATGCAAATTTCAAAAAATTATTAGATAAATAATAATTTGTGAAAATTAAAATGTCGCTGTTATTCTATTGGGTTGTTCGGAAAGTAATTTCGTTTTTTCTTTTTTTTGTGTGTGGAAATGAAAGACAGTTTTCGTATAATAAACAAATACTTTATTAAATTATGTATTGGCCGTTCTGGTCCAACACCTTTTGCCATCTTTCTGGTAGTAGCATAATTCCACGCTCATAAAATTTTGGTCTTAGCTGCCAAAAAACGGATCGAGGTGGTTTTTGACCTCCTCATTTGAGGTGAAGGTTTTACCGTCTAAAAAATTTAGCGAACCAGTTCTGGCACTGGCGTACTGTCAACACACCTTCTCCATACACATCGGTCCATTTCTTTCTGGCTTAAACAGCATTTTTACCCTTTCTGTAGTAAAACAGTAAGATATGTCGAAAATGCTGCTTATCGCTCCCCATATTTAAAAGGGCACCAACCAAAAACGACTGATTAGAATTAATTGGAATTTTTCACACACAAGCCTTGCTATATGAGCTCTCAAAGCATATAAAAATTATGCGGCTTAAATGTGAAGTTGGGTGCAATAAAATACAATTAAATCCTCTGTCGGGAAAAAACGAAATTACTTTCCGAACAACCCAATATATCCAAAAGGAAAATTATATATTCTTTATTCAAAAACGAAATACATATTCTAAAATTAACTTACTTGAAATTTTCTTTAGTTCAAAATATAATTCTTTTCAAACATTCTTGCTCTCATCTGATATCTCGAATAATATTCTAGAATACATCCAGATTATTACAAATAGAAAATTTTGGTTTTCTTGTTTTTTTATGGCGTTTTCTTATTCCGAGTATTTTTGGCGTTCGCATCCGTATTATTGGTTATGGAAAAACTAGCAAAGCAATATATAGTGAAAAGAATAAAAATAAATAACAATTCTAAGCAAAAAAATAATTAATAAATACCGAATAAATAATATTAAGATGCTGATTGATAAGCAAAATATATATTATGCTTACTAAGTTTCGTCTCAATCGCACAGATAGATCCAAGCGAACACGACCAATATGGCGGCGATGATTTTGGTTATAGTCCTCGGCGCTGCGATCGCTTATCAGGGAAACGTCTGATTTTCTGTTTTATATTCTACCCCAAGTTGTTAGGTGAAATATTACAAACATGCCTACGGGAATTTTTTAATTTTTGTATAATTTAAAAAAAAACAGACGATATTTTTGCGTCCAATATTATTGAAAAATCAGAAGATAAAAATTATTTTATTGCATAAAGATTATTAAAGCAGATTATTTTCTTCAATCGTTTTTATATCTACATTTAATCGAAAGAAGATTATTGCAAACGATAATTATTTTCTTTACTTACGTTAAAAATCAGACGAATTCTTATTTCTCATGAGCTGGTATAATCTTTTGACATTTACTTAAAAACTTTTAACATTTCTGAATATTATATTTCAAACTTTGAAACAAACTTACTAATAAAGACCTAAAAGAAGAAAATAATTGAATGAATTAACCGAAAATCGATCTCTAACAGATGAATGGAGAAAATACAGTATTCCCGCTAGACACTGCAATGTTAGCATTCAAAGTAAATTTTTTTAATTTGATAAAATTATACTTTTTAAATAAATAATAAAACTTTAAAAAACTGCTTTTATTTATATTTGTTGATTTATGCCCATTTTTCTGATTAACTGTTTAAACTGGAATCACCTTTCAGAAATCAAAATTTGCAACTAAATGAAATAGAATTTTAAGGAAATCTGCACCAATTCCGAAAGTATAACTAATATTAAAAACAAGGAAATAACTTGACATTCATAGTTTACATTTTCAATGGTTTAATGATCATCACGTATTACTCACACATTCCTTTGATTAAGAAAAGAATTTTTGGAATATTCTGTTAACGATTCTCTCCGAATTATAAAGTATTTGTTATTTTGTAGTAGTGCTTACCTGAAAACATAATTTCGAACTTCTAGCTTAATATAACGTAACATGATAATGTTTGCGTCTCCTTCGTTGGTTTTATTGCATCAGTCAATGCATTCATTCGATAAGTAAGGATTTTTTTTATCACTCTATTTACAGATGAATCTTCATCACCCTATCTATCAATCTTACAACAACTCTTAATAGTATTATTTTCTCTTACCCATTTTTTTTTCCAAGAAATGGTTTTTGCATTATGTAGTTTTTTATGATGCATTACACAATTTAACTAAAGCATACTAACACATAACACTTAACATATACTTGATATAAAAACATCATGTAATTTTTCAAGAATTTTCAGCCAGTTTCTCGCTTCAAGAAATCATAAATCAATGCAAAGGAGAAACTATGGCGTCAAAATTAGAAGAATTAGCCTTTTGTATTTCAGAGTAATCACATTTGAATATACTTATATAGATGGACTGACAGATTGTAAATCTTTTGATAGAATTGCTTCAAAATTTAGCATTGATTAACAAGTTAAACTTCATGACAAAAGCATATAATCTGAGATTTCATCCATCTAGCTTTCTTTTATTTATCATCTTCCAATGAATTTGGATAGAAGGACGGACAAACAGATTTCCCTTAGATGGAAGCCGTCTGAGAATTGGCTCACATCTATTAAATCGGTGTGAAGTCTTTACTTTATAAGACGTTTCATCTCTCATTTCGTCTATTTCATCTCGGGTGGTATGATTTATAACGTCTACTCACAGCGTGGCATAAGAGCAAAAGGCAGCGAAAAGGGGGCAAGGTTATTTATCCCTGGTCTTATATACTATGAGATTTTGACAGGGATTTCTCTACACCCGTCGAATTAGGTAAGGGAATTGTAGGGATCTTTTAGAAGAATTTTTTTAGGTCAGCAATGTATTATTCCTTCACTCGGAGCGTGGGAACATTTTACAAGCTTCGACGAAAACATTTTACAAGCGCTGACAAAAGCATTTTACAAGCTTCTTTTGAATTAATTAGATAGAAAAAGTGGAATGGAATCAGGAAATAAGAGAACATTTTAGAATTAAGTTAATATATGCTGAATTGAGCTAAAAATTAGGAAATTAATTAAGTTTAAATTATATTTTAAAATATCATTACACACACACACACAAATATATATATAAATGGATTCTGGGTATTCTAAAATATGAAGATGAAGAAGAGGATTTAAAATCTCGAAAAATTATTTGACGACTAGTGTGTTCCCCTATATATTATATTTCACATGCGGATTTTGATTACTCTATTTCAGACCTTCCTATGCTCAAGAAATGCATTCTTCGAATTATGTTTGTCTGTGAATGAGATAGATTCAAAATAACTAAGATAACTTAAAAACTCTTTGAGCTAGACGGCTGAAATTTGGTACGTGGTCTTTACACCAAATTTGTAGAGTTCATCAAATTTTGAACGATCACCATTTAAAAGAAGTCTGTCTATCCGGCTATCTGCTAAGTCTGTCTATCCGGCTAAGTTAATGCGTTAATTACAAAACAGAAAATGCTAAATAAATAAAAAAGAATTGCCGTGTCTAATTGTCTCTCAATGAAAAAATGAGCGTGGGTTGAATTCCAAACTTCCAATTCATATCTTGTCGATTCTGATGAGTTTTTCGTATTAACTATAGGTTTTGGAGTACTACTGCTCCACTGCCCAATCAACGTCGCCATTTCCTTGAGACATCCGTGGAGCGATGAGTCTTTTCCGAAATGAAAAAAAAATTCTAGGAACAAAGTTTCAAAACTTAAACGATGCATTGTTTAAATCTGAATAATTGATAGTTCACAGTCCTTGTAAATCAAATAAAAGGACAAAATAAAATTTCTCTAAAAATATCAAGAGAAAAAATGTTGCCTCTCCCCAAAGCTGTCTGGCGCCTGGACAGTTTACATTATCTAACAAACTGTTTATCTAACATCTAATCCTCATTTCATCCATGTTAACAAAATATGCAAGACAACCACGTTGTTTCAAATTCACGTGCTAAAATTTTTTAAAGGGCATTAGTTCTGTTAAGAGAGAACATATATGTTTTTCTAATATTTATAAAACAAAAATCTGCACACACCTGTACGCGTGAAATTTGAGATTGCATTTAATAGGGGATAAATGGAACGACCGAATTCTTTTGTTTATTCCATCAATAACACTGCTTGTTTAGCTGCCAAGCTTGAAATTCTATTGCATTTGATCTAAATTTTTGTTAAAAGAAAAAATAGAACAACCGCATTCTTTTGAAGATTTCGACAAATACTTTGCTTGATCACCTACCATGCTTGAAATTATTTTGGAGTAGTTTCAAATTAAAATAAAAACAGAATAATTAGAACCAACGGATGTTCTTGATGATTTCAGTAACAATTTGCTGCTGTTGCTATCAAATTAGATTTTTACTTTTTCGTATTCATATAGAATAAATGAAGTAATCGTCAAAAAAATTCGAATTTTCGAATTCAAGATTTTGATGAATATCCACATTCAGATCTCCGACAAACACTTTTTTAGAAATGTCCATCTGCCAGTCTGTCTGTGACAAAAATAACTCAAAAACGTTTCTGAATTATATGATTGAAATTAAGTATATTGTCTGTACAAATTTGCAAATTTCTATCAACTTTTGTGTAAAATCTGTTCAAAGGAAGTCCGTTTGTTCGAATATAAGTTAAAACGATAATTACAAGGCGAACAGATTTTGAATGATTAAATTATTAGCCTATAAAAGAATAAGATTTTTTTACTTGATGCCGGTAAGTTTTAACAATGAAATTTCTAATTATATTTAAATTTAATTTAAAATAAACCTTAAAAATAGACATTTTACATTATTTTTCTTGCAAATTTATGTAACTGTGAATGTATAAAAACAATGACAAATACGAAACTTTAAGGGAAAAATGAAAATAAATGTAGAGATGTTAATTTGCTACTTATTTACAAAAATATTTAATAGTATCCTATTTTTTAATTAATTTTTATTTATCAGTAATTGCACTTCCTTATTTTTTAACATTTATATACTAATTATTCCAAATTACAGAAAGAGTTTTTTGCTGTAAAAAAATGTTTAAAATATGTTTCAATATTTATGTTTAATGTTTTAAATGTTTATTTATACCCCACCTAAGGATGGGAATAAGTATTCGGGACAGTACCTTTCTACCCAAATTACGAAGCAGAATGAATGCCCTTCATCCCTGATAGTGGCCAAGGGATCAATTGGTAGCACACTTTCTACAGCATCTTTCTGAGCACTCTCTAGTACACTTTCTTCACAAACTGGACAGTTCCCTTAGTTAATGCGAACACAGCAGCAGAAATATTAATTTTTGAAAGTTTTCTCTTCAAATACAAAAGATTAATACAAAAAGATTTATTACTTTTTCATCATGTTTCTCATAAATATTGAAAGCTAAAAGGAATGCTGTTAGATTGCTTATGAATTTAAATATAGCTTTCGAAATTATATAAATTAGTGATTATATTTATGCACTAAAAATTGAGATGCTGCAATTTCATAGTACTTATACACGAATTGACCTGCAATTAAAATATATTTCCAGACGAACCGGTCTGGTTCATTGGGATATATATCCTAATGAACCATATATGTCTATATAAATCGATACCATATATAGACATATATCCTAATATACATGTTTTCCGTAATTTAACGACTCTATTTTAAAGATGTCTGCAGAAGAAACTGTAGTAATAAAATTTTATGTGGGACATAAAACGTGGGAATGTGTTTGAATGATTAAAAAAACGAATTGAAAATTTCGGAAATTTATTGCGAAAAACAATACTTTCCCCTACATTTAAATTACATTTTCCTCACTATTTTGTTACGTTGCAAAAATGAAATACTTTAATTACAAATTGATTTGTGCCATGCATGCACACTGGTGCCACTCAGGTCTTAGGAAAGTATCGCGTACATTTTTAACCATTAAGCTTATTTATATTGGACATTGCCAATAGCTTTTAAGAGCGATTGATTTGTAATTCTAACAACATGATTCATAAGTTTGCACTGTTGTTGCGAATATGCTCGTTCACGGCAGCTTACAAACATTCATGTGTGTTCAGAAGAACGAGGCCTGAGGCAACGATTTAGCTGAATGCATAATTAAACCATTTACTTGTTCACCTAAAAAATAAATATGCGACAAAACATTTTGAGGTGAAAAGATGATTCAATAAGAGAAAATGTATTTATTTTGAGAACTGATTACCATACATTCCATATTTATAATCATTGATATCATGCAATCTTTGTCCTTTCTACAGGATGTAAATTTGCTCAACTGTTAGTGTTTGTGTGCCAAACAACCATCGGAAGTTAGTTGAAGTTTATGAAGATTTTGTGAAAAAGGTAGCATATTTTCCCTCTACGTTTGAAGTTGAGTTACTTTACTTGTAACTCGAGATGGGAGTCGAAATGACTCCGCGTTGCTCATTGGCTTGATAATCTCGTGTTTTTTTTTTTGTTTTTTTGTCCTTGAATACAATCATCTCCTCAGTACCATCAAGTATTACTTCTAACAGTATGTTGGCAGAAGTCCAAGCTTGAATACATTCATATAACTGAGTTATTCTTTTTCAAAATTTTCGATGCTATTTATGGTGTTATTGACTGACTCCACATCTCTAAAACAGTGATTGAAAAAAACATGTAACGCACCAGTTAATTTTTACATATTTCGCATTGCAATCCGTATTGTATTCTTCATTTTTGTTTGTTAAATTCTAGCAGTTATTGGTGTTAGTGTCTTCCCATAATATATAAACGAAGTAAGTACTCATCAAAAGATTGTTTCGGTTTTTCGCATCTTTTCAACATTTAATATTATAACATTTAACATTTTTAATATTAATATGTTTAATATTTTTGGTAATTACATAATTTACAGAATATATAGCGTTTCCAAAATTAATTCCAATATTGTTTATAAAAGACAAAAAACGAAAAATAACAATGGTGTCTTTTTGACTCCATGTCTCCGGCCGCGTAAAAAAATGCGTTTCCAGTTACGGGTTTATATTTTACGTTCCTGCTATGCATAATTGTGCAATTATCTAACAAAATTAGCTATGCCAATAGATAGAAATAGTACCGATTGAGATAGTTGTTTTACTCTATTGCTTTGCTACATATTTAGTAACTGACATATATTATAGTATAGCTAAGAATCTATTGGCTTAGCTATTTTTCGATATTTTTTTAGAATGCATAGCTTGCGAAAATTCTTATACCAAAAACTTGTGCAAAAACTAATATATTTTCAGAAAACAAATATTTATTCATTGTTTTGTTCTTTTATATTTTAAGCTTCTGGTATACACAACTGACTCAAATACCTAGCTTGTTATATCAGTTGTTGACGGAAAAAAAATATTTATTCATAGTCTTATTCTCCATGTTTTAATTATCTGATATACATTTGTTGGAAACTTCTGAGGATTTTATGAAAATAAATTGCGTATTTTCTAGAAATAAATACTTTTTCTTGTGTTTTCATCATGCGTACTATGCAAGAAAAATTAATTTGCTTAACTGTTAATGTTTATATATCAACTAAGCTTGATGAATCATAAAGATTTCCAAAGTAGTGTATTTCCCCCAAACATTAATTAACTGCTTTTACTCTTTGTGTTTTTAAGTCTCTAGTATAATATTTGACTTTTATATCAGAAAAAGTTGTGGGAAATATCTATATAAAAGGTAATACATTTCATGAAGCAAATATGTATTCATTAATTTACTGTGTAACAAATATGTGGCTTGTCGAGCGCTTTTGAGGATTTTAGGAGAAAAAATAACACATTTTATCAAAACTAATATTGAATTTTTTTTTTTTTTTGCTTTACGCTCTAAATATTAATTTTCTGTTATACTTAGTGTATACATTTTAAAAATTCGTCTTCCATACTTTGTTAAAAATTGACTTTTAATATGTCCTTCTTAGCTGTAAATTTTTTTTTATTAAATTTAAATTTCAGTGGGAGTATTGCATCTATCCACTTCGACCATCTCGTATCAGCTAAGGTTTGTTTTTAGTACTAAATTTAAAACATGGCTTTTTAAAACAGACTAGCAAGTAATCGAAATGGGGAAAACATTGTTGAACAGCCGAAAAATGTTTTTGTTTCAAATAATTTGTTGTTCGCAGCGTCCTTTAAGACAAGGTTCAAACTATGATTACAGCAGGACACAAAAAATGCTGTAGAGTTGATATATTAAATTATTTTTTGTACTCCGTTATGTTTATCCTCCATGTTTGAACAATTGTCGCATCCTTGATCGCGAAAAGTAGTAAAGTCTATATCATTTTTAAAAGTCTTAAATAATAATATAATTAGTTCTTCACTGGTAGAGTCCATTGTAGGCCAAAATATTAAAAACCGGTCTTCAATACTCACTGTTGTGCTTTCCAAATTAAGATACCTGAAACAAACAATATTTGCTTTTAATCGTTGACATCAGGGGAACAATCAATAGAAACAGAAAAATACTTTACCTGTTTGATTTTATTTATTTTAAATAAAATAATAATTTTTATATTACCTCCAATTACCTAATTGTTCCATTTTGAATTTTATCTTCAAGATAAGGAGGCAAATTCTTTTGAGTTTCAGTTCAATTAATATGAATAAAGATGATGGGATCAAATCTTACAACCATTTCTATAAATTTTAAAAATTATCATTATTTCTTTCGAATAATTTATTTGTGGAATCATGAAAAGCTAAACTTTGTTAAGTTAGAAATGCTAACTGGCATAAACAATTTTTTCAAGAACATCGCATCAATATTTAGTTTCTTTTTTTAAATACATTTTGAAATTCCGAGTCAGCAATTTTATTCTTTCGTAATCGTTCTAAAAAATCGGGCCAAAGGCGTAAATTCCAGAAATGTATTTTATTTTATCATTATTATTTTATTTATTTATTTATTTTTGTGAAATTTCAAGCGCTTCCACCTAAATAGTTCCAGTCATTAAATACAGAAATATTCAATTTTATGTTGACAAAACCGTTAAGAAGTTTTCAACAAAAACTGTTAACAATTTTTTTCCCCAACTGAATATAGTAATCAATCCCTTTTAATTCTTCCCTTTGTTTGGCAAGATCCAACAAAAATGATTTTTTTTTCGTTTTTTTTTAAAGAATAGACTGAAGGATAGCATGAACTTACATGTATTGATGGCGCGGACCTGCATACTATTACTCATTTTTTATCACTCTTGTTTAGCTAATATATTCCAAGCATTTATTTGTCTGCACATAATTACACTCATGTCCATAAATTACGGATAATGCAAGTTCAGGAAAAGAAAGAGTCAGAAGCAAAACAAATGTGACTTATTTGTAAAGCCTATTTATTAAACAAAAGGTAAAGAGCAAAAAAGGTGCTATATGTTTGATATCATTAATAAAAATTACAATTTTTTGCTCCCTGCAGCAAATTACAAATAAAAAAAACTATTTAGAAAAACCAATATTACATGGTTGGTATGATGGTTAATACATAGTATTCTCCCAGACGATGCTATACAGTCCGTACAACGCCTAGGTATGCTGAGTATCAAATTATCGATCTGATCTTGGGGAATATTACACCACTCATCAAGCAATGCTCTCCGAAGTTCCAATAGACATGTAGGAGGTGGTTGACGGGCTACAACTCATCGTTCAAGCATGTCCCACACATACTCTACTGGATTCAAGTCCGGTGAGAATGCTGACCAGTTCATACGGGTGATATCCTCCGATCGAAGGCATTCGTTTACGATGTTTGCACGGCGAGGACGGGCGTTGTCATCCATAAACACGAATTCTGCTCCCATGACGCCCCGAAACAAACGAACATGTTGTTCCAGAATGACGTCCGGATAGATTTGGCCGGTCATGGTTCCAATTTGAACATGCAGGTCAGTTCTGGAACCCATAATAATTCCTCCTCAAATGAGTAATCTGCACCACCGTATCAGTGTCGTTCAGTGATGTTCTCTTGGTGGTAACGGGTACCTGGCGCTCTCCATATGATAGACCGGCGAGAATCAGATTGCAAGCTAAACCTGAAGTCGGAAAACATCACACAAGCCCACTGTTTCGGTGTCCACAATGCATGCTCTCTACTCCGGGCTAACCGCAGGCGACAGTGAGTTGCAGTAAGTGGAACGCATCTGACAGGTCTACGAGCATATAGACCAATCTGCCCTAAGCATCTGTCACGGTCTGCCTTGAAACTGTCGTACCAGTTGCTGAAGAGAGCTGACGAGACAGATCTGATGCTGTGCTCCGTCTGTTTCTTTTAGCAGTAACTGCCAAATACTGGTCCTCATTCGGCGTTGTAACTCGGGGGCGATCTGTGCTGTAACGTCTACTCACATTACCATTATCTTGGAATCGTTGCCAAAGCCTGGAGATGACACTCTAGGCGATTACAAGTTTTTCGGATACTTCCAGCTGGGTACGCCTACATTCCAGACGGCCGATAATTCTACCAAGTAAAAAATCATCCAAATGCGTCCTTTGTGTCATAACTATGCGGTTATTGCACTGAAAGTCTTATAAAACGCTTGCGCATAACTTTGCCTGTATTCCTTATACATTACTTTCTTACACTCTCGTCATTGTGATGTAGTCTCGATGTCATCTGGTGACTTCATGCAATTTGCATACGACTTTTGAAGATGTGTGTAGTCATTTTGCGGGTGATATATATATATATATATATATATATATATATATATAT
>JAPMOR010078013.1:0-12622 GCA_026543865.1 Argiope aurantia
TCATTCCACCATGGTCTCGGGAATTTCCTCAGACGTGGGGAGCTTTTGGGGATGGTATTGTTCGCAGCGTCAATTAAGCAGTCAACTACATTTTGTATAGCTTCTGTAATATTAGTCGTCCTCCGAAATTATTGCCTGTTGCGCGAAAACAGTCCAGTCTGCCCGCTGGAATAGGAAATGCGGGGGAGAGGAAGTCACGCCGCCTCTATCAACAAAGGAGACTATTAAGGGGAAGTGATCACTATCATAGAGATCACTCCCAACTGTGAAACTGAGCAACGGAAAGAGATCGGGAGAGCAAATAGCCAGATCCAGACTGTGAAATGTACGTGTGGGTTCATGGAAATAGGTTTTCTCGTCATTATTGAGCAGACAGAGAGAGTTATCAGAGATAAACTGTTCAATCTGTCGCCCACGAGAATTTGTGCTTTCCGAACCCCACAAAGTACTATGAGCATTAAAATCGCCAAGAAGCAAGAAAGGTTTGGGTAGTTGGTCCACTAAACTATTAAGTTCGTGTTGGTTAATGACAGCATGTGGTGGCAAATATATACTACAAACTGTGACAAGGGTCCGTATATGGACTTGAATTGCCACAGCTTGTAAGGGAGTTTGTAAATTTAAATGAGAACTCGGGTAGAGGTTAGAAGTTAAGATGCAAACACCACCATAAGGATTATTTCCAGTGTTAGCGTCTTTCCGAGCACAGTTATAGCCACGGATTTTCACAGCAATATCATGTTTCAGGAATGTTTCCTGAAAAGCAAAACAAGAAGGATGGAGCTGATTAATTATATGCTTTATGCCAACAACTTTGGACCGAAGACCACGACAGTTCCAAGAGATGAAAGTTCCCATTAAGTAACAGAAGTATCGAGTTTATTGGAGCAAGTGTTTCTAAGAGTTGGCGAAACATCGCAACTCATTTGTAATTCATCCTCCTCGTCAGACGGATGGAGGGAAATGGAATCGGGACTTTTAGGTTTGCCAAAAATGGACGTTAAGTCCTTATTAACATTACCTTGTGTCGCAAGTCCCAAAGCGACAGAATTTTGTGCTGTAGATTTTTTTAACTTTGATCTTAAATCTTTTGGCGAGAGTCCCCGTTTTGAAAGCTTTAGCTTAAGTGATCTTTGCGAATTAGAGTTTGATTTAGATCGAAATGGTTTGTTAGTTTCAGGTGCACTGGATGCTGTATTTTCTACCTCAGAATCTGAAGATTTTTCAATAGTTGTAGTTTGGGGGTTATATTTTACACAATTTGTGCATTTACAATTGGCACAGAAAGGTGTTTTTGCAACGGTAGCATAACTCACACCAGGTTTGGGTGTTTGAGCCAATACTTTTTTCCTTGCTTCAGGATACGAAATAGATTATTGAAATTTAATGGAGGTTATTTGTTTTTCCACTTTCCAGCGTTCACAGGCTCGAGAAAACGAAGTATGGGAGCCTCCGCAGTTGACGCATTTTTCGGGGGCGTTACACTGTTCACTATCGTGGTCTTTTCCTGCACAGCGGGCGCATGTTTGTCTCCCGCGGCAATTAATTTTCGAATGGCCGAAACGCTGGCATTTAAAACATCTCAAGGGATTTGGGATGTACTGTCGCACCGGTAGTTTAATATATCCAGCATATATGAATTCTGGGATTGTTGGTCTATGGAATGTAAGTATATAATGCTTCGTGGGAAGGAGCTGCTCATCCCGCCTAATGGAAATTTGGCGTACGTAAGTCACTCCTTGGGGTTTCAATTCAGCAGTGATTTCTTCAAGGGGAACATTGAACAATTCACCACATGTTATTCACCCTTGGAATAATTTAAAGATGTGTGAGAGGCAGCGGTTACAGGGATGTGAGCTAAAGCTTTCATTTTTATTACTTGCTGTGCTTGCTTTTTCGTGGAAACCTCGATCAGCAAGTCACCAGAACGCATTTTCCGTAAGGCAGCGACTTCACCAATTGTTGCAGAGATTGCTTTCTGCACTAGAAAAGGTGATACGGAATTAAAATTTTCGTTTTTATCACTCATTCGTTTAATTATAAAATAGCGGTCAAAATGTGGAAGGTTAGTAATGAGATTAGGTATTTTGCGATGCCCACTGAAGGGAGATTTTTTGGGAGGAGCCATGCGATATTAAGAAAGTTTCGGGCCCGACGGCACAGCCCACCACAGAGCCCAACAAGGGAAGGCAGCCACCGGCTCTGGAAAGTTCCAACCTCGACACTTACCCTAGTGCTAATCGGTACCTATACGCTGGGAGTTACCCCCGGGGACAGTGACCACCCTTAACGCCAAGCCCAAGGAGTAACCCTTCGCTTGATCCCTAGCAAACTAGCCATTTAGGTGGTTAGGTACCAGCCGATTGATACACCGGGGACCACAGTGCACCACCCGTCTGTCAAATGGGTTGCCACGCACGGCAAACACGTGGGGCTTTGGCTGTCCATGAGAAGCAAGAAGCAAACAGAGCGGCGACAGCTTCTCATGGAGAGAAAGGAAAGGAAACAGCAGAAAGCAGAAGGCATAGGGGAGTTTGAACATGAAGGGAGTAAAGATCCCTGGGTACCTCGGGATTGGGACACCCGTACTCACCTATAGTAGGTGAGGCCCTGAGGGGTAGGCGCAATTGAATAGCGTTTTTGGAATGAACCACAAATGGGTGCGAGTTCACCAAAAAGTAAATATTTATGTGTAAAATGAGTATGCCCGATTCGAAGACTTGTCAAAATAACGTCCTTTCTCCTAATTGAGGCACTAGACCATTTGCTAAGTGTGGGTTTTAACGAATGCAATTTGTTATTTTCCAGCAAATCCCATTGTTGCTGTCACATTTTGTAAATATGTTTCTTAATGTAGTATTTAACATCAGCCAAAGAGACTAATCTGTTAAGTGGGATTGATGCAGATTTAACCACAGTATCTGCCAACTCATTACCTTTAATGCCCACTTGACTGGGTACCCAACAAAACATTATGTCAAATCTTTTGATTCTCAGATCCCCCCAAAGAAGATTGGATGTGATAATTCTGTGGCGCAACATCCTTTTCTAGGATATGCTGCACCGAAAACACAGTTCACTTATCGAGTTTCTATTTAGTTCCATAAAATTCATCGTAAAAAACTGATAAAACAGTAGGTAAAAGTATAATAGTAAATTTAAATTTCACTAAAAATTTCGATTTTCTTCAAGAACGGAAATAAAGATTTATGGGGTCTTTCTTCTATGAGGAAAGACAAGTTAAAATCAAATGAGTTTTAAAAGCTGATACGGTCTCTATAAAAATCAGAACACTCAATTAAAATATGACGTATAGTCAGTGGAACATAGCAGGATCCACAAACAGGTGGAGATTCACCGAATAGTAAGTGACTGTGTGTAAAACGTGAATGGCCGATATGCAGTCGAGTTTAAATTACATCAAATTTTCTGTTGAAAGTTGAAGTCCATGTAGTATCTTGATATCAGTATAATGAAAAGGTTGGTTGGTTAGTTTGGGTTTTTTGGCTCAAGAACCATACTTTATTATGCTGCGCAAAGCAAATGGTAAAATCATAGGCCAAACTATAAAGCAAAACATGATAAAATATAAAAGCAAAAGTTATCAACATACAAATTCCAAAAACTAAAGTACAAGGTTAATAAATTTAAATGAAACAGTGGTGCGTGAAACGCATTACAATGAAGCAATGTAAAATCAAGAGTGAACGAAAGTTAAAAATATTAAATACAGGTGTAAAAGCCAATGGATTTTAAAAATTTTAAGATGTTTGAGTGGAATTTTTCACCTACCAGGTCTTTTAATGTTAATGACAATGACTTAAAAAAGTATAAACGAGAAGAATTAAAGGAGGGGCATTCGATTAAAATATGGTTAATGGTAAAATCCACACGACATACGGGGCATTTAGGTGCCATCTCGCCAAAAATGAGATGTTTATGTGTATTCAGAGTGCCCAAAATGCTGGCACTTGAAACATCTAAGTGGGTTTGGGATATATGTCCGGACAGGTAGCTTGATATAATCTGCATATATGAAATCTGGCAGTTTTCGCGACTTAAAAGTGAGGATGGGATGCTTAGTTTCAAGTATTTGTCCTTCTCGCAGGATGGTAATGCGGCGAACTATTATTATGCCTTGTGGTTTTAACTCCTCTTGAATATAGTCTAAAGGGAGGTTAAATATTTCACCGCAAGTAATGACGCCTTGAAATATATTTAATGATGTGTGAGGGCTGATATTAACAGGGATCGTGGCGAGAACTTTCACTTTTTGAATATTTTAGGCTTGCTATCGAATATTGACCTCTATAAGCAAGTCATCAGATTTCATTTTTTTTAATAGATGCAACTTCCCCAACTGTTGCGGAGATAGATTTCTGCACTACGAAAGGACGCACTGTGTCAAAAGATTCGTTTTTATCAGATACACGTTTAATTACAAAAAAATCGGTCAAACTGTTGTTCAAAATTGGGAGTAATTTGTACTTTATGACGCCCATTGAAGGGACCACGTCTGGAGGAGCCCATACGATATAGAGAATGATTCTGGTCCGACGGCACCGCCCACCACGGAGCCCAACAAGGGAAGGCAATTACCGGCTCTGGTCATTCCCAGCCTCGTCATCCACCCTAGTGCTAATCGGTACCTATACCCTGGGAGTTAACCCCGGGGACAGTGACCACCCTTAACGCCAAGCCCAAGAAGTAACCCCTTCGCTTGATCCCAAGTAGACTTGCCATTAAGGTGACCAGTTACCAGCCGATTGATGCACAGGGGACCACAGTGCACCACATCTTATGGGTAGCCAAGCACGGCCAACACGTGATGTTTTGGCTGTCCATGAGAAGCAAGAAGCAAACAGAGTGGCGACAGCTGCTCATGGAGAGGTCTCTCGCCTACCCTCGAGGGAAAGAAAAAAAGGAGACAGCAGAAGGTGTAGTGGAGAGTAAAGCATAAAGGGTGTATAGATCCTGGGTACCTCGGGATTGGGACACCCGTACTCACCTATAGTAGGTGAGCCCCCGAGGGGTGACAAAAACGCAAGCAAATGAAGTATGAGAAGAGCATTTTGAACCATCTGTGAACACTGGAATGCAATTTTTGTATATTCCTCGTTGATGGGCAAAAAGATATTTTGAATTGGGTGTACTATGTATATTATCCAAGTTTAAATTTCTTTGAATATTAAAAGTTAGAATAAGACGTTTCTTATTATGTAACTGTCCATCTCGCCGGATAGCAATGCGGCGGATATGCGTCACTCCTTGATTTTATAACTTCTCAGAAATCTCTACGAAAGGAACATTAAATAATTCCCCACAGGTAATAACACCCTCGAGGATTTCATAGAGCTATGCGGATTAATAGTAACAGGTATGGGTAAAAACAGATTTTAGCTTTAGAATTTTGTGGGATTGCGGTCGCGACGACACTTCAACGAGTAGGTCACCCAATCGGAGCTTTCGAACGGATACCATTTCTCCAACGTTTCCAGTCAGAGATTTTTCGAACAAAAAAGATGATACAGAGCGAAAAGTTTGTTTATCCGTTAAACCCGCTTAACAATAAAAAAGGTATCAAATGGTTTTTTTACTGTGTGATGCCCACTGAAGGGAGAAAGGTTTTTGTTGCCCATATGATATTAATGAAGATTGTGGCCCAGTGGCATCGCCCTACTATGGATGGCAGCCGCCGGCTCTAGATATTCCTAGCCTCAGCACTTACTTAACTTAATGCCAAGCCGAAGGAGTGACAGCTTCGCTTGATCCCCTTGAGCAGCCCAGTCACGTGGCTAGGATACTGGCCGATTGATACACTGGGGACCGAAATGTACCACCCGTCTAATGTGTCGCCACGCACGTCCAACACGTGGGATTTTTGACTGTCCATGAGAAGCGAGAAGCAAGAAGTAAACAGAGCGGCGACAGCTTCCCATGCAGGGCTCCCTTGCTTGCCGTCTTGGGATGGAAGAAAGCAGACAGCAGGTGGTGTAGATGGGAATAAACATAAAAGGATTAAAGATCCCTGGGTACCTCGGGGTTGAGAAGCCCTTACTTACCTATAGAAGGTGAGCCCCTGAGGGCTGATTAAAATATGAACAGCCGTTTTTGAGTTATAAATGGTGTAACTAAACTGCTCATTGATTGTTAGGCGGTATGAAGTTCGCCGGATTAGCTAGTTATATATATGTACGTAATAATGAAATGTTAAAAATTTATTATAATTACATATAGAATAAAATTCTATAAATGTAAAAACACTGAAAATCAAAAATATTACATCACTTTCACTACAACTGTGTAGTCTTACAAATGTTTGCTTTACTTAAAGCAATTTATATTTTAAATTTCTCAGAAAATTACTACGCATATCTAGTTAGAACATTTTTCTTTTGGTAGATTCTTTTGAAGAGATCTTTCCAAAAACAGTGCTTTAAATAGCTCAGAATTTGATTTGGTTAGGTGTTCTTCAGGCGTAAAATCTAAGATGTTGATCATGCTGCGCCAAATAGGGAGATAAAATCATAGCAATATGAGAGTATAAATATTTTAGTAAGATTATTATTAATTTAATACTTATTATCGAAATTTACATTAAGAATTGTCATTATCCAACAATATCAAATTTAAAAAAATCACAAATGATTTCACTTACTAATAACTTTAATTTTATTACTTTAAGTAAATGTAATGTGTGATAATGACAATACTATTATTGTAAATTTAAAGTTGAGATATATCTTTTGCTTAACTTATAAAATAATATTTTCTAAAGTCTATTTGTTGAGATCCTTTTTTTTTCTTTTCAAACACTAGAGTAATCAATAAATTATTGTACCATAATTTTGAAATTAACCTTATTTGTAGGTAATTAATGGTTTTATATTACTGGTTCTATCTCTAACTCTCACAAGGCACTCTCTCGAAGATTTTTTTACAAAATAAACAAAAAGTACATAAAATCAAATATTATTCACAAGTTTTTACCGAGGTGCTTTTCCCAAGAAAATTAAAAAGTGGATTTTTCAATTTATGAGGGGAAATAATTTCCATTTCTTCCTCGTTTAACTAAAATACAATATGACGATACATAAAGTAATATACATATATTAAGGAATGTTTAGAATAAGATTTAAAGAGAACAGTCGATGACATGTTAAAATATTTTCGAACTGCTTTTGAAATAAAGATGAAATACATATAATTTCTTCTGTGGTTCAATGAAAGGAAAGATATAAGGTTATTATTTCAAAAGTTTATAAATACTTGATACATTATTTTTTATTGATTATTTTATTATTATTTTTAATTATTTAATTATTATTTTTAATATTTTAATCCTATCAAATGCAAAGTGAAATAAAATTTTCATCACTTATTTTTTAATTCTTTTATCTCTATCCTTTTCAATTCTCTCTCTTATCGGATAATAGTTTTAATATTTCAGGTTTTAGAAGAAATTCATTCCCTTCTTTCCCTTATTGACTTTACTATGTGACTTAAAATCCATTATCAACAGAGCAAGGTCTTGTAATTTGAAAGATGTGGGCTTTAACACGAAAGCTACATTACGGAATGATGAATTACCGATTGATTAAGCGCCGGCTGTTTTTCAGAAAAGAACTAAAAAGTAAGCGTATTTCCATTGTTAGACGAGTTTTTACCAGCCAGAACTAATTAGCCCAGCTTAATAGTGAAGCAATACCCAAAATTGCTATTGTTATGAATGCTATAGTCAAAGAAATATATGCAAGCTTTTTCAGCTTTTTATCAATTACAACTCCATGTTGTTCACTGCAAAATAGGAAATTCAGCTTTCAAAAGAAAAATAAACGGTTTGTTACACTCCCATGCAATAAATTAATGTTGGAAATTAAAAGGGAAGCTAGGATATTTTGTTATTTGCACAAGAGTCATATTTGATCAACTTCGCTAAACATAGGATAATTGTACAGGCTTAATTCTATATATAAAATTGAAAATCTTAAAACACCGACAAATATCTTTAAAAAAACAAAATTTTAAGAAATCTAAATTTTTTTTAAAAATAATTAGCAAATGTCGAAAGTCTTTCTCGAATTATGAACTGCTTTTGATCTTTAAAAAAATGATTATACTGTCTAAAATATTTTAAACTACAAAAGTAAAACTACGGAAAATATTTTAAAATATTTAAAACTACGTAAAATATTAAATTAATTAAAATATTAAAAATTAAATTAAAGTAAAATAATTAAATTAATTAATATAAATTAATTTAATATAAATTAAATATATATAAATTAATATTTAATTAAATTAATATAAAATATTAAATTAAAGTAAAATATTTTAAACTACGGAAGAGTAAAATAAAAATAAACTAGCATAATTTCTAATTTTCGCTTTTTATCTTTATAAACTACTTATACATTGTTAATATGAGTCTTTAAAAGGGACTTTCATAGTAAATTTCTCTTTTTTACAAAACTCAGCAAGTCCGTTTGCAATTTTTAAGATAAATGACGAAGTATCATGCAAAAAAAAGTTTCCGTACGCAATATGCAAATTCCTCCTGACGTGCTCTACAACTAATCCACAGTAAATATTTGAAATTTTATGGTTTGTCAGAGTGAAGAATACGACATAAGAGCAGTTGTTTAATTCCAATGTTTCGCTGATCTTCTGAAAATGGAAATTCAGAAATCGATTCGAGAATTAGAGATTCGGTTGCAAAAAATGGATTATTAATGAAAAAAATCAGTGAAATGACTTACAAACCAAAGTCTACAGTGCAGTATATTATTGAAAGATACCGTGATGTGTAAACATTTGAGGATAGAGATTGATACGGAAGAACTCCGAAGTAAAATCGCTTGCATAAAAGAAATATGTGTAAGGTGCAAGATAATCCCTCATATTAGTGCACCTCAACTTGCAACTGATTTAATGGTTAAATACAACATAAAATTTGCATCTTAAATTGTGAGAAATGTAATTTAAAAAAGGTTATAATGGATGCAGGGCCCATAAGTAGCCTGTTACAAGTCTCTGCTACAGAAAAAGCGTCTCAAGTTTACAAAGAAGCATATAAACAAGCCTCTATGTTTTGAGGTTTTTTTTTTTTTTTTTTGTTTAGTTTTAAGGCGCAAGAGCCATCTTTGGCCATACTGCGCCAAGCATATGGTTTGACATCAGGCCATATTAAAATAGACTTATTAACAAAAGAATAAAAATGCTAAATATCGATGCATTGAGAGTATGTGTATAACATCTAGAATTTAGGGATTACAATATGAACAATGATTTTGTAAAGGGAATTAGTTGTTGCATAGAAAAAAATAATTATTAAGGTCAAAAAGTATTAAATGCAAATAAAAAATCCAACTGCCTTTAAAAAATTAAAAACATTTGGGTGGTGTTTCTCACCCACCAAGTCAATCATGTTTACAGAAGATGAATGGAAGAAGTTCTGGCGATGAGAATTAAATGATGGACATTCGACCAAAATATGCTTCACATTAAAATCAGTGTTACATGCTGGACAAATAGGTGCTCTCTCAACGAAAAGGAGATGACGGTGTGTAAAGCGAGAATGCCCTATACGAAGGCGAGTCAACTTGAAATCGACCTCTCGAATAGGGAGAACCGGTCAATAGCCAAGTTTTGGTTTCATGGAGTTTAGTTTGCTGTGGATCTGCAGATCCTATACCTCCTGCCAAATGGAATAAATGTAGTTGACAACGGACTTTCTCACATCGCAGTAAGGAAGCTATGTTTTGGGGAATCGGTCCTTTTTAGTGATTAATCAAAATTTAATATCAGTGGGTCAGATGGTCGAGTTTTGATATGGAGCGAATCAAAATAGCATATATTACTTAAGAATTTATGTGAAACTGTGAAGCACGGTGATGGTTGGAATATGGTATGGGGGCGTATAAGTGCTTCTGGTGTCGGATATTTATGTTTTATAAATGGAAATATGGATAGGCACATACATCTTGACATTCTAAAACAATACGTTTTAACCAATGCAGATAAACTGTGGCTTGGAATGGACTTTACATTTCAACAGGACAACGATTCTAAGCACACCTCCAATATCTGTCAAGAGTAATGTCTCTATAATGTTAAAAACAACTTCATAGTCCTCCCCAGTCTCCCGACTTAATCCTTATAGGACATTTATTGGAAGAAATCGGTCGTGAACTAAAACACTATGACTCAAAGAACAAGGTTGAATTCAAAAAAGTCATTCAAAACATTTGGTATAGTATTTCTTCATAAAAAAAAGGAAAAAAAACTGATGGGGTTTATGCCACAACATTTGAGAGAAGCGATGAAGGCCTACCGATCATTAAATGTAAGTTAGTCAGCATGAAAAAGGTTTTTCATGTACTATGTAAATAACGTAGGGAAACGTTTTTGTTCCTTATTAGTGGCATTTTTTTTTATTCTTTCAATTTAAGTATTTAATTTTCTTCATAGTTTTCCCTTTATAATATTCATAAATAATAAATGAAATTGTGTTAAACCAATTTTAAAATTTTAATTTTCATAACAAAATATTTAGTGCCAGAAATTAAACTTTTATTAACAGTCATTGCTGCGTACGGAAATTTTTTTTACCCACTGAATTTTGGGAAATTTATTGTTCTATGTGTTTTTAGGTGTTTGATTTAATTTGATTTGTGATGTTTTTTCGCGCAATAGCCACACTTGGCCATGCTACGCCATTCCAATGGTAAAATATAAAAGTAAGATAAAACGTAAGTTCAAAGAGTAAATTTAGTTAAAAATCAAAGCTGATAGACCGGAAAACAATCTTATAAAAACGACTGTTTCAGAATTTTACAATTCTAAGTTTAAACAGAAAGCAAGACGGCAATTAAGAAAAGAATCCGTGTTTGAGTACTATTGATCACACTGAAAAAACAGATATCGTACATACTATATACAAATATAAAATCTAATAGCTTTTAAAAATTTAAAAGTATTTGGGTGGTGTTTGTCCCCCACCAGGTCCTGCAGGTTCAACGAAGTTGAATGAAAAAAGCGAATGCGTTGAGAGTTAAAATCAGTACATTCAATTAAAATATGTTTAATAATAAAATCCACACGACATGTGGGGCACCTCGGTACCTCTTCACCAAAAAGAAGATGTATATGCGTGAAGCGAGTATGTCCTGTACGCAGGCGAGTCGTTTTGACGTCAACCTCACGTATAGGGAGAACAGACCACAATCCAATAATTGGTTTGATGGAATGCAATTTATTTTCTGATCGCAGATCCCACGTCAATTGCCAAGAAGAAAAAAATGTGTTTAACCAAGGACTTCTTAACATCGCAATAAGAAAGTCCTTGAGACAAAATATTCGCTGCTAATTTTGAACGTTAAATCTGCCATTTTGTTTCCAGAAATGCCAACATGACTCGGCACCCAACAGAAAATAATTTGAAAGCCCTCATTTTGTAATAGGCGCAAGTTAAATAAAATTCTAACAGCAATCGGGTGCATCCGGTTATGATAGTGAGTTAGTGTCTCCAAAGCACTCATGCTGTTAGTATAAATAATAAATTTACGTTGAGTAAAAGGTGGTGTTTTTAGGTGTGTCAATGTTTAATTTTCAAAAACTAACTTTAGAATACTTTTGGTGCATCTTCTGAGAATATTTATTGAAAAAATTATTTATTATCAGTTAATAATTCAAGTTTGGCTAATATGATTTCTCGGTCTTTATTTTGTGATTGGTCTTAAATTTTTAAGTATCTGCTCTTGGATGCTCATCATTTTTTCACCCAATGGTTTTTCTTATGGGAAATACTTGTACTTAGTTTTTATTATTCTGAGGGAGGCATGTACACGATACATTTTGCTTTTGATTAACCACAGGCCAAAAATTATATATATTATACATTATATATATATATATTTGTTCTGAAGGGGATAGCTAATTTCTTCACAGCTAGATACAGGTATTACTTCCAATAAAAAAAATGTACTCAAAATGACGCAAACGCATTTCATATCGTTTGAACAAAAAAACAAGTTCTTCTGAAAATAATTGTGAAATCTAAATGTTCATATAGTTTACCAACATTCCGAGTCATTCTGATTAAAAAGTCTTGTTGCATTTAAAATTTAAAAAAAAATGTAAAATTAAAAAAAAATTCATTATCATATTTATTGATTAAAATAGCTGAGTATTATATATGTTACACATTACTTTATGAATTTTTCTGACACGAAGAATATGGTTTTTTTCTGAATGTTCAGAATCTTTTTATTTGATCATGATTGAAGTGAACACCCTGCATGAGAATGTTGTTCTTGTGTGTGGTTTGGCGCAAGAGCCATTTTTGGCTATACTACGCCAAGTGTACGGTAAAATCAGAACAGATATTTAAAATAACACGATTTTAAAAGCTAGTGTAAGTAATTAAAACCACATAAAATGTGTCGATACAAATATTATAAAACCATTTAACGTAAGACAATGATTAACGTAAAGGCAAAATAATCATGTAAAGAAGACGCATTTATCAAAAGGGGAAAACAAACAGGCGGAAAAGGTGCTAAATACAGTTGATGAAACCAATAGCTCTTAAAAATTTAAAAATATTTGGGTGGCATTTTTC
>JAPMOR010078024.1:0-26693 GCA_026543865.1 Argiope aurantia
TTAGAGATTTCGTTTTGACAATTATTGCTGCTATTGTCCTTTTTACATTGTGAAGTTGAACGATTTACATCTCTTTTTATTTGTTTGTTCTCTTTTGGGAGAAAATGTAAGTAATCTCTGTTTGATTTATGTTTTAGATTTCGTAAAAGGGATATAATTTTTTTTGTTGATTTGATAACCTTTCGAACATATTGAATATCGATTTATGAAACCTAAAACTGTTTGTTTTACGAGCATAAATTGTAATTAGAAGACGGAATAGTTTTTAATAATAAATTAATAGTTTGTCCATAATATTGTGGTTTGATATATGTTGACATCTTGTGAACTTCGTGAATTTTCATTCTCTATATGTAGAATCATGTCTTAGTTATTCGTATGATGCAAATTATTTCTTTATGACTCCGATTTCTTGTTTTTACTCGCAGTGTCTTTATTTTAAAAGTAATTATATACGAGTTGAAATGGAAACATACCATTGCACAGTATTTGACGTAATTTTTTTATTATTTTTTTCCCTTCTTTTCAATGCTTAGAAAATCGCCTTATTTTATTTAAACAGTTTTATGAAACTGACTGGCTTCTTGATTTCATTGGAGTTTAGAGTATAAATATTATGCTATATAAAAACAGAGAGTAAAACTAAACCTCTTAAAATTATTTGTTGTGAAAACGGGATAATTATTCACTAAAACATTTTTTTTTCTTCACATAATTTTATACGAATCGTGAAATTTATAATATTTTATTTTAATATAAAAATATTATTAAATTATCAGTATTTATAAAAGCTAATCAAATTTTGAATTATTCCATTTCTTAATTTTAATCAAAGATATTTGCACTATGAAATTCTTAAATCAGTTTTTATTGTTTTCTCTAAAACAAATAAGTGGAATTTCATATTTATTATAAATCTCTTTTATAATTAATCAAAAACTCTATTTTTTACTGTCATAAAAAATTATAAAGTTGACATTTTTGTATAACTATCTTTAAATGATAATGCCTTTTGCTCTTCATTTCTCTGATGTAAATTTTTTTTTTAAAAAAATTAAATGCATTTTTATCTTTATTGTCATGCTTATAAACATTGTCAAAATTATAAGAGAACGCTTCAAAATTTAGTATTAATGCAATTTAAATAATAAGTTGTTTCTACATAGTTTGTTAATCAATATAAATTACTTAATGATATATTAATGTATTAAAAAACATCTTTCTTTCATCGATATTGTATGTTTAATCTGTTTTTTTTATTTATTAATTTTGTGTCCTGATATTTTTTACTTCTCAAAAATAGTTAAATTTGGTTCATAAATCATAAAATGAAGGGCTTTTATAGTTTTGTTGCTTTTTATTCTTTCTTGGTTTTAAGTGTCAAAAAATTCTTACAGCATATTTGTTTTTTCAGTTGTAGTTGCAGAAAATCAAAATGTCTTTATACCCTTCGTTAGAAGATATGAAAGTGGATCAGCTGGCTCGGGTATGTGTAAAGTTTATTTGTTTGACAATTGCTAACAGATTTTAAACATATTTATGATTGAAGAACATTTTGAGCACCTAGTATCAAAATTTGAGTATCTAGTGAATCTAGTTATGTCAAAAGTGTTTTAAATTCTTAAGAGGATTATAAATAAGTTTTAATTTTTTACTTGAAAATTCTTGATGTAATTTTCTGCCTTGGCATTAGTGTTATTTATTTCATATTCTTAATTGCAATTATTTCACCATCACCTTCATAATGATATTTTACTTATTTATTCCACTTTATTTGAGTTGAAGTTGAGGAGTGTTTTTACTAGCTTTGCTACAGTAAGAAAGAAACTGGCCTTTAGCAGTGATCCTTTGAACAATAACTTGTAGATAAGTTGGTGCTTTGAAGAAAATTCAGAACAGCCAAGCAAGCTTTGTTGTTGAATGCCAAAATAAAACTTTATTATAAACTATTGGTGCAATTCTATAAGTCAATTGTTATTGTATTAAAAAATTTGATTTTTTTAAAAAATCAGTTAACTTGATCTATTCCCGTCTTCCTTCCTAAATGTAATATAATCTGTGAATACATATACTAACAGATTTTTTTTCTTGCCAATAAATAGTTCAGATTTCTTGTCATTTTTCATGACTAATCTCTGGCCTTTATTTTTTTATATTGTTTTTAATAGTTATTCCAAGGAACCTAAAAAATATTGAAAATGTAACTTTCAATAAAAATAGGGAAAGGCACTTTCCTGCTTCTATGTCAGAATTCTTATTTTAAGAAATTATTTTAATTTTTGTCAGAACTTAATTTAACATTAAGCATGGAATAGGCTAGAATGCAGATTCTTATTTTGGACAATCATTTACTTGTCTGTAATTCAAGATGTAGTGCTAATTCAATGTACTATAGTAGACTTTCAGTTTTCCAGCATTGTAATATTTTCAGCAAAATGGATATGTTTGATTTAAACAATAACAGCAATTATTGTTTACATCAAACTTATCCATTTCATGTAAGCAATAACTGCAACTCAAATTTAGAATTGTAATAAATTATATTACATTTATGCAATATACATAGGTTTTAATATTAAAATACACTTTTTTATTAAGAAAAACTTATTTGTGTCTTTCATAAGTTTAATTTCAGTAATCTGACATTTGATGCAGTATTTAATCCTATTTAGGAGAGAAGGGGACCAGTGAACAATTTTTACATTTTTGGCAATGATGTATACTAAATACTATTTTTTACATAATGACATTTTTTTTACAATAAGTTGCACTTTAAAATTTTAATTGATACATTAAAACATTGAGCATTATAGGTTTATTAATAATTTTTTTAAACTTTTTTTTCTATATTAATCCTATTTCAAATGGCTAATGTGAACCAACTACTATAAGTAATCAATGTAACACAATTTATAAAAATTGATATTAAAACATAAAAAATTGAATTTAAACTAAACAGTCCATTCCTTTATAAATGTTCATCTTAATAAGAAATATTATAATTAATAATAATCCTAAGATATTAATTTTTAACAAAGCATTTTCTATTATAAAGAGACTTCCAAAGACAAATTAACATGTTTCAAAGCTTTTTTTATTTTGTTGAAAAGAATTATTTTTTCATGCTGAAGAGGATTATTTCTTTTATTTTACAATGTAATTTGACATATCAACATTAAATATTGTCGGAGATGTAATGTGAAGTGTAATACCAGCAACATCTAGTAATGATATTTAAGATGTGTCTTTACCATTTGGTGGATCAGTAGTATCTGGTAAAGTTAAATTGAATCTTTCTATCCTCCCATTCTTTTATGGAAAATTTTCCTTTTTTTCTATATCATCAGGAGAAAAGAAAGATTCTCTGTATTTGGAGGAGCTGCTTTTTCCTTCAGAATTGTATATCAAAATTTTTAGGTCTGTTAATGGCTTTAACTCTTCCAGTGTAATGCAAAACATATATTTTTTTAGGAAACCTGATCAAGGCAAAGTCATTATTGCTTAATAAGTCTGTATCAGCAATAGTTTTTCATGTTGTTTTTTCAAAGTCTGTTGACCAATCTTCTTAATGTCATTCTAAGTATATGTCATTTTCTGATATATCATCATCTGATACAACAGATTTTTTAGCTCGTTGAATTTTCCTTTCATCTTTTTTTATTTGTTTGTTTCTATTTGCTTATTTGTTTTATGTCTTCATTGTTTCTTTTCATCAAGTATGCTGGTGTAAACAGCAGGATTTGCTTTTTTTAGCAACAATTTCTTAAATGTTGTTTTAGGATATGGATGTTGAGAGTCGGGTGTAATGGATTATATAGGCTCAATATAACCAACTACTCAATATTATTTTCATCTTGCAATTCATTTTCTTGGAAATCTTCATATATTCATTGACATGATTTTTTGTTTCAGTTGTATTACATTTTGGATATATTTATTTGGTCAGTAACATAATTAACACATTCACTGCCATTAAAATTTATATATCCATCCTCAGAAGCCGACATTTCTAAGTTATCCACAGCGACATCACTATCTCCTTCCGATTCACTCCCAACCGTAGAATCCCAACCGTAATCTTCATCGTCTACGCTGTCATAATCAGAAAGATCACTCTTTTCTAGTAATTCTAATATTTCGACATCAGTCAATTTTTTATTTACTTTCCTTTTCTTGGGCTGTGAAGGTCTTGCAATACTTGTACTGTCTGCCATTTTTAAAAATGCACATAAAAAAATTTAAAAACCAAGCACTATAAATATAAAAATAATGCTTCGCTAACGTGCCTCAGAAACCTCATCGTTCAACTTCCAAATCTGAACTAAAAATAAAGCAGTTTACTTATGATACTCAATCGTCGTCCCAGAGCGTCGCCGGCATGGGAGGTAACGCCATGCTGACGCGCTAGCGCGTCAGTGGCATCGAATGTGTTTAAAAAAAAAATCTGAATGCCAGTTAAGTTTACTGAAGAATGCCTGTTTTTTAATTTTGATAGAATTTGTTTGGTGTAAATGATTTATAATAGTTTTTGCTGCTAGGGAAGAAATATTGTAAATAGATATTGTTTTATCTGGATGGTGTAGTAACCTGTCATTAAATTTGACTTTGCATGCTCCTTTAAATGGATCATAAACTGCAACATCTAGTGCTTAAAGTCGAGAACAATGTGATGAAAAATATAATACAATTTCCCTTTGCATATATAATACCACCTACTGAAATCTGTGATTTATGATTATTAATTAATAATAGCATAGCATTGTCAATATCAACTTTTGTGTACTTTTTATATGCCTATAGAGTTGGAAATTATTCTTTCATCATCCATCCACTTTTTGTACCCAAGCTCAAAATTCTTGTCAGAGCATTACATAAAAAATAATCTGTATACTTCTTTCACTCAGGGAAAAATAAAAATGAGAGGAGTAGAATTTCGAATTGCAAATATAATATGACGAAAGGAAAGCTAATTCTCTATTTTCTCCCGACACAGCTTGCCTACTTTGTTTCTTTCCAGTTTGCAAAATTATTAATAATTTTAATGTGTTATAGGCCCAGATAGCTCATGCAGCCCAAGCAGCTCATCCACCTCCTTACCCAAGTACCACTCACTCAGCAGCTTACCCAGCTACTGCACCACCATATCCTACAACTCCAGAATCCAGACCTGTACCTGCTGATAAATATGCAACTCTCTATCCAGTTTTGGATGAATACATGGGTCTTCAAATATCTCAACATCAACAGCATTATCCATCTACCGCAGTTGTTTCTGCCAGTCAGGTACGATAACTTTTTTATTTGAATAGGTTGTTTAAAAAGTAAATGGATATTAAAGATTCTCTTATTATACTTGCTTTGAGAGTTATACCAACATGCTTGTCTAATTAGACTGAGAAAAAGGCTACCAATAGAAGGGTAAAAACAAAATTGATGCATTTTATATTTTTTCTTTCTGCCAACTCATGTCAAACTTTGCACTTGTAATATCTTTTAATTTGTGCATATATTTTAAATATGAGGGTAATTTGAAATGTTACTTAAATCTTTTTTTCACTGCTATGTGTATGTAAGTAATATAAGATTTTTATGAGTAGGTATAGTCCTATGTTGGATCACATTTACAGTAATTATAATGATTATGGAAACAGAGTCATGGGGTGATATTCTTTGAAGAATGTTTTCAAACTTTTGGAAATATGAACATACATACACAAATATTTTATCTTTCATCTAAAGTAATATGGAATCAATGCAATTACTTCAATACATTTTTACCTCTTAATATTTATTATGCATAACTTATAAACAAATTCTGCTGAATTATATTAATTTTCAGTGAATACATGAATTGTAAAAAATATGGAATCCTAAATGTATCAACAGTGTTAAAACTGCATTTTAATCAAATATTCATTTTCTATTTAATAATGGAAAATCTTACTAAAATATGTGAGCATACTCAATACCATTAATTTTTTTTTTGTGGGGAGAGGGTAAAGGAAGATCACTGATAGAATAAACATTAAAACTTCTGTTTGCAAAGACCACAGCATAAAAATTTGGCTTTGATTATATCTATAGTTAAATTTGTGGTTTATGAAGCATCTTATCTTTGATTTTGTAGTAAATGATAGAATAAAGATTGCAGTTAATTTTAAAAGCTAATCATTTAACTTTAATATAGTATGAGTAAATCTTTATTCTCATTTTGAAATACAGGTTTTCTAAAAAATTAAATGATAGTTGTAGTTCCTGCAGAACAATAAAAATTGTTATCAAGAAATCTTAACTTATATTTTAATACACTTTTTATTTTTATAACAGTTTGGAGTATAATTTTTTAAGTTATCAATTATTTTAATCAAATAATTTAATTTGATTTAACACCTTAGTAGTAAGCTTTCAAAACAGAATTACCATTTTTTTCATCACAAACTAAAATCATTGTAGTCTAAAGAAAAATTTCTTAGGGCTTTTAACTTCGAATATATATGCATATATATATATATGTGTGTGTGTGTGTGTGTGTGTGTGTTTGTTTGTGCGTAAACATATTTTAGCTGTTGCATGGCTGAATAGAAGAAACTTTTAGAAATGAAATTTAACTTTAATCCATTAGGCATATTTTGTATAAGAAACAAGCAATCATAAAAGATACATCTGTCTACATTGCAATACAAGAGCAAAAGAGACTAATTTTTCCCTTCAGTGATTTTAATAGGGATTTTTTTACCATAAGTCAACTTAGGAAAGGAAGTCGTAGGTATCTTTAAAAGAATCTTCCAAGGGAGGTAAGTTGTTGTAAGCACTTAGGGATATTTATCCCTTCACTTGGAGAATGGGAAATCACTGAAGTCAGCACTTTTATAGAGACTGTATTGAATTAATTAAATGCAAAAGTGGAATTGGATAAGGAAATAAGAGAACATTTTAGAATGAAGTTAATATGGCCTAAATCAAGATAAAAATTTGGAAATTAAGATTTAGATTTTAAAATATTATTACATACATATACATATATAGATAATATGTAGTATAATTTTGGTAGATACTTGTTCGAAAGATGATACTTTTCGATGAAGCTTCAATTTATTTCATTATGGAAGTCATAATTTATACAAGGAGATTAAAGTGGTACATATCTCATCAGAACACAAGAGTAAAGTGACAGAATTTCTTTTCTTCAGTGATTTTATTAAGAGATTCGGATAGGGATTTCTTTGTCATGTGTTGATTTTGAGAAAGAAATCTTGGGTATGCTATATAGATTAGGGATTTTGACCCTTTGTTTATGTTGTGGGAAATTCCAAATTCAGCAATTTTTTAGAATGCATGTTAGAAATATTTAAATACAAATGTAGGATTTAGATCATGAAATGAGAGAAAAACAACGAAATAACAGGGGCTAATTTTGGATAAAAATTGGGAAACTAAAATTTAAATTTATATATATATATATAATATTAAGTAAATGATTTTTGTTGTGCAGAATAAAATTGCCATCATTGAAAAAAAGATCAAAATTCAATTTATTATGAACTAGAGTAATCAAAGAAATGTGGTATTTGATATTATTGTCAGTGAATCTGAACCGTTAGAGAAATGCAGTGGAATTTTGATACTAAGAGGTATTACATTTCTTTTCTGCTGAGGCAAAAAAATCAAGTTTGTGTGTTTGGCAGTATGTAGTGAATAATAATGGAGGAATTTTTTCAGTTTCATAGCTTATAATGTTTGATGCATGTATAAAGTCACTACCACAATTAAAAATTCTTATCTTGTTTTCCAGAATTACTTTTTTTTTATGAGTGATTATGATAAGAAGATATTAAAGATGTCAGTTTTAGGGATTAACGAATTTTCCAATATGTTTGTTGAATTAATATTAATTTTCTTTTTTAGAACACTGTTGCTGTTCCTTCTACAAAGCCAACAACTATGGTAGCTCCCATTTCTGGCAATTCTGTTGGACTTGCTAGGGCTCAGGTGACCCATGGCTTAAGAGAAGTACTATTGTGCAAAGATGGAAATGGACGAGTAGGTCTCCGAGTTCAGGCTGTTAACAAGGTTGGTTGATTTGTAGTTCATTAGTAATATGATTCATTAATATGTTCATTAGCTTTGCTTTCCATCCTATCTCCAAAATGAATTAATTTCTGATGTGTAATATTTGGGATGCATTTCTGTAAATTAAAAGAAAACTTGGTATTAGACAAATTCTTCTTTGATTTATATAACTTTCTTTTGTGAATATTTAGTGCAAAAGAAAATTCTTATATTCTTTTCTTGATTTTATCTTCATAGCTTATATTGATGCATATAAAATAATGACATTCAAACTTCAGTGTGTCATAAAATATAATAACATTAAATATGATTTAGAAATTATGTATAGCATCATTATTAATGAATTAATTATAACTAGCAAGAGTGAGATTCCCCATGTAATTCTTAGAAATATATAGTTTAAATGCAGTATTAAATTATATATTTATAATAGTTTTTGAGTTTAGTGGATACAGTTCTTTCTTTTTTACAGAAAAATAAGATTACAATTTATTAGTATTTAGTTGAAGCATGGCTCAATTTTTTTTTCTGATCTTTTTTTTAGAATTTATATAAAAATATGTCCATTTTGGTGATAATTATGAGTAACTAGATAAAATTGATTTCTAATTGCTTACATATTACAAAAATAAATAAACTTGAGTTAAAATTGAGCTAAAAATATATTGCAGGGAGTTTTCATCATTCTTGTCCAAAAGAACACACCTGCTGCTTTAGCTGGTCTAAGGTTTGGTGATCAAATTTTGATGATTAATGATGTTGCCGTTGCTGGTATGTCTATGGATGATGTACATAAGATGATAAAGAAAGCCAACCCAGAAAGAATTACAATGGTTGTGAGGGATAGGTAATGTCATCATTATCATTTAATAAAAATGTAATGCTGTGTTTATAATTTTCTGCTAATCAAGCCAGATTAAGATTCATAAATCTTTGAAATTACCATTGAATTTTAAAAAAATTATCTCATTACTTAAAATAATGTGTAAAAACAATGAATTGATTAAGATGTCAATTTTTTTAAACTTCAAAATTATTGATTTGTTATTTAATCTAGTAAATCAATTTAACTTCCTTTCCTCAGTTTTCTCCTGCCAGTTAAATGCAAAAAATTTTGCAGATTTATAATATATGTCTAAAAACCTCATTCTGAAACATAACCTTCTTGCTTGTTATATTTTTGAATTATTGTATTCATGTAATCATACTGTCAATTTTTTAATGGATTTGTCCAAAATTTGTTGAAAATGTATGTGATAAAATCATATAACAAATTTTATTCATTTTGTTCATTGTGCTTTTGAATAATTACATTCTTGTCCATGTAGATTCACAGATAGATATTCTTCTTGTTCATGAAAGGAATATAAATTGAACTATAGAAAACTACAGTTTTTGTATGCATATCGTTTATTAAATTTCTTTCATTTGATTCATTTTTTGAGTCTCTGTACCCACAGATAAACAGACATTATTTAAAAAATAATTTTTTAGGATTTGACAGCTTGAAGCATGGAGATTCATTGAAGTTATGATTGAATTTTTTTTTGGTAATACTAATTTTATATATAGTTTATATACACGGAATAAAAAATTCATGCGTTTGAATATATACACGCTAATTAATATTATATGTTTGTAACATGCAGTTAAATGAAAAAATTTATTTTTGTCAAAACAAGTTTTTATTGTGAAAGAAATTTGTTTCACTGATTGAGATTTTTATCTAAAATGATTGTTATCCTAGAAGCTTTTTATACCTGGGGTTCAAAATTTGAATTATAATAAGCATTTTACATAAGATGGGTTTAATCTTTGAAGAAGTATGGTATTTGTATGAAATGTTTTAGAGTGAAGAAATCTCAAATGAGGATGAACATGGCATTTAAATTATTGAAGAATGTTTGTGAAAAACCGTACTCGTGCAGTAAAAATAAATGTTCTTTTTCTTTTCAAATAAATTGCATTTCCATACTAGTAAAATTTTTATTTCAACAAATAATTATTATGGTTTTTTATTATTATTATTTTTTTATTTTATAGACCTTTTGAAAGAACAATTACTGTTCACAAGGATAGTGCAGGCACTGTTGGATTTGGATTCAAAAATGGAAAAATCATCAATCTTGTCAAAGATTCTTCAGCAGCCAGAAATGGAGTACTTATTGATCACAATCTCCTTGAAGTAAGTCATGATTGTTAAAGTATGTTTAGCTGGAAGATGATATAAAATTAAGAATCATTTCAATACTTCAAGAATCTTTTTTTTTTTTTCTCTCATTCATGCTCTTATGAGTTGAATTCCTTTTATTTTAAAGTAATTCAAAGCTTGATATGATTTATTTTAACACTAAAAAAATAATAATGATCTAAAAATAGTAATCAAAATATAGATGATAAACCAAAGTAAAAAAATGCCAACAATTGATTTAAATAAAAAATAATCCAATTTTTATGAATATTTGAAGTTATTGAGCTAACTTCATAAGAAATCTTTTTCATCTGTTTATTTAATAATGGCAGGTTATATAATTTATAACTCTTTATTATATATATATATATATGTATATTCATTTAACTAGAAAATCATTATTGGCACTACCATGACATATATATATATATATATAGAGAGAGAGAGAGAATGAATCTTGGTTTTTCATACTTTTGTAAAGTTTCAAAGTCATTGTGCTATCATTATTTTATTATGTTATATGAGCTACAATTTTTGATTTTCTACACACAGTGTTTTTCTAGTAAAATTCCTTTTATAGTAACCAAAAGAAAATTTTGGATTTGATCATTTTAAGTGCAAAGAACTTTCCAAAGTATGACACTGACATTGATATCATCTTTATCAACAAATAAATAAAGTGGAATTCAAACTGTGAAGATTTGGACCAGTTACATGACAGTATAAGGATGGTGATCTCTAAGTTATGATTGATGAATTTTTACAATTCTGTTACTCCAAAACATAGCTATAGATAAAATCATATATTAAAAGAATTCCTAAACTATTCACTTGAGTGTCGTTTAACAAGAATAAATTGTCTTTTAACGGTTTTAAAAGAAAATGAATTTTATTCTAATTGAAATACAATTCAATTTGAAAACGACTTTGAATACTTAAGGTATTTATTGTATCCTTTTTTAGGTAAATGGCCAAAATGTTGTTGGATTAAAAGATAAAGAAATATCCGCCATTATCAGAGAAGCTCCTTCTCCAGTCACAGTGACAATAATGCCTTCCTTCATATATGATCACATGTTAAAAAAGTAAGCTCTTTTTAAAGCACAACTTTTACTTTTTTTAAAAAGCATTTTATGAATTTATGATTGAATTTCTCATGGATTGTAAAGATAATTAATTATTACTTTTATTGATTTGTTCCCTTTTTGATTAAGATTTAAAATGTTTTTTTTAAATGTATAATAACCAGTCCCTTCTCTATTAAATTTGTAATTTAGAAAACAGCTGTGCAAATTTACGCAATGTATTTTATGTAAATGTAATACATAGTTTATAATCTATTAAGAAAGAAATATTATTTAAGTAAAATTTTAATTTTTTTTGAACAATTTGTATGATTTGTTGATACAATAATCATTTTTCAGAATCTGATTTGCCATCTAAATTAGTTTTTAGTCATGTAAATAATAACTTATTAGTTTTCACAGAATTTCAATTTGTTTTTAATTTAAATGTGAATTTATTTTTATTAATCATTTTATCTCCCAACCACATATTGTGGTTCTCTTTTCGTTAAATTTGTAAAAGTGTTAAATATATAATTTTACACATTAAATGCTGTTTTTACTTTAGTTAATTGCTGCTAAAATTTATGTAATATTAAGTGTTTCACTAGTTTGTTGATTCTAAAATAGATCAAGAGCATGTTAAAAGAAATTTAAATGTTAAACAAATTTCGTATCATATAATAATTTATAAATAAATTAAAGTTTAAGTTTTTTTTATTAGAATTTAGGCAGATTTTATTTTTGATTGATTATTTTGCTTAAAAATTATGAATATCTCAAATTAATTTTTTATTTGATTTCCAAAGTTTTTTTTTAAAGGCTTTACATTTATAGTAGTGAAAAACATTTTCAAGAAAATGTGTTCATCTTCATTATTTCTGTATTTCTTCAATGAATAATGTTTTGCTTGATTAATAATATTATATAAATGCATTTATGTGTTCATGGTCAAAAGGTTGAAACCATATCAAATTTGGTTATTTTGTGTGCATTTATTCATCAACTCAGTAAATGCCACTGTCAAAAAATAGCCAATATTTTTTTCCTCATTCCTATGGGAAAGCTTGTTCCTATGAGCTTGTTCAAAGGCATTGTGGAATTGCAGCAGTGATAAAGCACTAGAAAAGTGTAGATGTCCTGGGCATTATGAATGCAAAAACTACATGTGTTTACTAAACGTTTTCAAATCAAATCTGATAATGTGACGTGCCATTTATTCTTATCAGAATACTAATGGTAGCTGGGAGGGGGATGTTTGTAATTTAGCCTCTATATTCCACTAAATTATAGCACCTTCTGCTTTTATTTACATAAAAATTAAATTGTCAATTTGTTTAATTTTGCATGTGCTACTTAAATTCATCAACAATCTAACTCAATAAATATTTTAGCACTATCAAGTATACCATGTAGAATGATGTACAATCAAGTTAAGATAGGGGTAGAAAGAAACTTTTATTCATCAAATACAATAAGCATGCAGACGACTGAATTGCTATCAACTTAACAGCATTACTTTATATATAACTTAGAAAGAAATATTCAGATTATATTAATTTTCATTATTTACAATAATGTCAAAAATTAAACATAATATTTATATAATTAATTTAATACAAATGACAACTTGCAAAGAAAAGGAAAAATTGCTGTAGAAAATCGAGTTCCCCCCCCCATTCTTTTGAAATATACCTTTCTTTGTTGTGGGATAGAACTCATTGACGATTGTAACACTATTAATTCCTTTTCTTATGCATACATACTAACAAAATTGTTTTCTTTATTACATTGCTTTCAACTGAATAAAGATTAAGTAAAAATTACATTTCCAAAAACATTAAAAATGAGTCTTAACTGCACTGTGAAAATGTTTTCTTTTGTAGAAAATGTGAAAATAAACTCGTAATAATAAATACCAAATAAGAAAATTAAATAATTTGTTTTTATATTCTTATATAATTTGAATAAAATGTTTGGCAGTTTAAATTATTTTTACTTGCAAATATTGAGGAATCTGATAGATGTAATTTATCAAATTTCCATGAGCATATTATAAATTAGGATTATCTACATACTATTTCAAATAGGTAAAACTGATGCATTTATGGCACCTTGAAGTATTACAAGATTCTATTCAATTGCCTTATGAAAGTCACTATGGATCATATCTAAATTTCACCTTATTTTCTGCTTAGAATTACTGTGCATATTTAATTTCTGAAATTTAAATTTATATTTTAATTATTTTTAGCTTTAATTCTTCAAAATGTGATATTAAGCTCACATATACACTTAAATTAACATTTCATTTTTTTTTTCTCTTTACAGTACTGCATCAAGCTTTATTAAAAAGACAATGGATCATACAATTCCTGACTTGTAAAGGGACACCTTCTTGACTTATACTTTATATGAAGGATCCTGAATGCATAATTTTTTTTTATAACAGCATACATATTTTTAAAAACTTTTTATTAGTATTTTGGTTATTAATTTTAGTCTCATAATTCTGATTTTTCTTATCTTTATTTTCCAGTGTGAAATATTTATGTAAATATTAAGCATATCATAAAATTCATTAAAAGTTTTCCACTTGTAATACTATGGAAGCGATTTCCATTTATAATTCAGATAAACTATTTTGCATATATGGAGAAGCTAATAAAACCATTATATGCTTATCAACTAATAAAAAGAAACAAGTACTTCTGTTAAACGAGCATTCCATGGTGTCAGTTTAATAGCTTATATATTTTTTTGAATTTTATTTTAAGGAAGGAATATTTTGTCTGCTCTTGCCTGGTGATTTTATGATAGTGACTGTGTGAAAATCATTGTTGCAACTGTGATTTGTTCTTGAAATGTAGTCATTGCTTTCTTTTGCATCACTCGTTACTATTTTCAACTTTTAAGTAAAATCTTTGATGTTCTCTATAATGATAGTTATTTATATTTGTTATTGTTCTCATGTAGTCAGTATATCTTTAGTGTGAAAATCGAATAAAGTTTTGATTTCTTAAAACTCTTAGTTCTTTTTTTTTTTTTGTCTTTCCTTTCTTGTATTTTAGTAGAAAATAATTAATAGCTGGTATCCATATATATAAAATGCTAACTTACATGGCAAAGAAATCACTCTTATTTTGTTATGGAATGGCAACAGTCAAATTTAAACATGTTGATATATGAACATTTCAGACTGCATTATTTAATATTTTTACAGATGCATAAATTTAACACTTAACGAACTAAATACGATTATTATATTGTAAATGCTGCTGACAATGTCAAACACTTTATTCAGTCAGAACATGCAAAAGAAATATGCACTAAATAGAAAGTTTAATCAAAGGTGAAAATAGATTTAACTGTCATTAAATGAATACTTGCTATGATTTAACCTATGGAAACGATTGACAATAAATTTTCAAAAATAGGTTTTGGGACTTTTATTTTTCTTTAAAAAAGCTTTCTTAGGATGTATGGAATAAATAATCACTATTTAATTCACGAGTTATATTCATTCAGAATCGAATTTTATGGCCTCTACATTCCTTAATTTTGCTATATCAGTATCCCTTTATCAATAATATTAATCTTTAATAATGAATGCTGAATTATATAGAAAATTACATGTTTTAAATCTGAAAACTTTTCAGAAATAAAACATTTATAGTATTGAACTGGAAAGTATAATTATAAACAGATTACACTCGCTTATGAATTGACATATAAGTAGTTATTAGCACCTGTGTTTCAAATTATAAATAAAATTTATCCAATTTTAATTTTACCCAAATGTTTGATTAAACAATGTAAACGATTTAAATTTCTGTACAACAATGGAATCCATTGTTGGAAATTAAATACAAAAAATTGTCATAATTCAGGAAAATGTTTTGCTATTTTTAAATTGATAAGAGTAAAAAGACAATTTAAAAAAAATTTGATACAGTTTTAAATTAATTTTTGTACAATAATTGCAAATTTAACATGGGGAAACACTAAAATCCAGTTTTTAAAAAATGAACTAAATAAAAACATTCTGAAAGTACAGACAGGCAGGTAGTCAATCCTTTGTTCGATTTACCATAAAATTTCGTAAGTGTCTACACTGTAGATGTTAAAACTTTGTACCAAAATTTTATCTAGCTTGCTTCGTTTGTAGTTATGGTGCTAGCTTTTATTCGAACAGCTGGTCAGAAACACTTCTGAATAAAATTTGCCCAAAATTTAATGTAAAGACCATATACCAAATTTCATCTGTCTAGTTCAAAGCGTTTTTAAGTTATCTTGGTCACAGACCGACCTTTGCCAAAAATGTGTTTTTGGATCTAAGGCAGGTCTGCAACTCTCGATTTTGAATTTTTTTTACCATTACTATACTTTTTTTAAATACTACATATACGAGAAAGTAAAAAAGCATCACTATGGTTTGGTTATTTAGTAGAAAGTTCAATTTAGGATAACTTATGCCAAACAGAGATTAATTGAAAGATCTAGATAAAAAATAAATTCAAGGGAAACAAAATTATACAATTGGAGATAATGGCATTTACTGTTACATCCTATACTATTTTAACTCGACTATATAAAATAAACTTTTCTAAAAAGAAACTTCTTTAAAAACTTTAAAGGAGATCAAATCTCAAGCTGGAAAGCTCGTATCATAATTTTTTTTAATGTTTCGTGCATCCTTACATTCTTTTTAAAAAATTTACATTGAAGATAAAGTGCACGCAAAAAATGAAATAATATTTGAATATTTAGACCTTCTTATTAAACAATAAAAATAATTTAAAGTTAAATATAATTTAAAATATTTTGGGAAATTTATTAAATTTGGAGAAAAATTTATATGATAAAAAAGTTATATAACTGAAAATTTCTTTTAAATTTTAAACTAGTGCAAAAATGGTTTTTGTGTGATAATATACTCCAAAGTTAGCGAGGGATATTGTTAAAATCTTGACTAATTTTCTAAAACAGCATCTTTTAATCAAGATATGACCACATCCCAAATATAGTAATTCTATGTCCAATTAGGTGTCCTGCAGAGTGTATAGCAGGATTTTTAATCACGCATGCTTCAGTTTACGGATAATATGTCAGCTATGCGCATTTTCTTGTTAGAATAATTAGATAATTCATTGGAAGTATCTTCATTTTGATCTATGCGCCCAATGGAAATTCAACTCATATTTTAGTTTTAATAAATACTTTTGAATTATCCAAATAGGAAATTTAATGTTGTAGAATGATGGACTCTCTGTATATCAAAGACATGATTTAATTTGGTAGTATTCAAAGATCTGTCAAACTTTGTTTACTTATTTTTGATTATTGATCTGATAGTCATATTTGAGAAGCAGTTTTTGTCCTAGATAGTAGATACTCATTAGCTAGAACCAGTTGAAGTGGTCCCCTCAAAACTTTCTTACATACTAGTCATATCAGAGAACGACTTGCATGGCATGGACGTAATATTAACTTTTGGTGTGAATTTAGCATTTTTACCGAATTTATCGTGTCATCCTTGTCGATTAATCCCTAGCATTCTGTTGATAGTATCCAAAAATCGAATTTGTGTTTTAGATGCGTTTTCCCCGACTAATTGAAAAGAATTGACACAAAACTACACGTGTAGTCACAAATTTCTATACCAAATTTGATATATTCAATTCACTTTCATTTTTTAGTTATCGCGTCTACATCTTTCTGTAAGTGCAGACCGACAGATGGTCAATCTGCCAACCTTGGATTAGGCTCAAATTGGATAGATGTCTACACTATGCATGATAAATCTGTGCACCGAATTTTATTTATCTTGTTACCTTCGTTTTGTAGTTATCGTGTTAACTTATAGTTGAACAGCCGGATAGACAGACTTTTCCTGAAACGGATTTACCCAAAATGTGATAAAAATCTGCAAATTTGGTATAAAGACCGCATACCGAAATTTCAATAGTTTATACCATTTTTGAGTTATCTTTATCACAGACAGATAAAATTTTCCAAAAATGTGTTTTTCGTACTCAGGGAGGTCTAAAATGTGGAGATTCGTCAAAATCTCGAGTTCGAATTTTTCGGTGATTGCTATACTTTGATCACTCTAGACTACATATACTATTCGGTGATTACTCTAGACTACATATACGAGAGAGTAAAAAATTGTCTCAAGTTTAATTTAACTATATCAACATCTCGTTATAAAGCAGCACTAGAGCTCTTTTTAAACGGACCTGCTAATTTTGAGCCGCGGTCGAGTGACGAGGATAACACATGAGCCGGCACCCCTCTCTCCAAATATCCATACCAAACCAGCAGGAAAAGGTGCTTCAAATATCAAAAGCTATTTTATTAGCGTTTTTCTGAAAACCAATTAAAACGTAATCAAATCCCAAAAGAAATACGCTCACATAAAGTTAATAGTTTTTCTTTATTTTCATGATCTAGAATAGCCTGACAATAATAACTTACGTCTTAAATAAATAAATTGTTTGTCATAATCAAGATCCTGAACGTGAAATTAATCTGATTTGTTTTACGTTTTCACTATGAACTTCGAATGAATCACTTTGGCTGTTCTTGCGCTACTTATTGTTTTGATTACTTAATTGACCTACGGTAGTTTCTGCGTTGGAAGTCCCGGAGATTTTAAATTGAAAATTAATTCTTACCCGATTCAAATCTAATCCTTAAATTAACATTTTCTTAATCATATTGATAACGCATTCAATATAAATATTAACATTCCAAATAATATATCTTGTAATTTCAAAGTGAAATTAATTGATTAATCTGTGAGCATTTGTGGTTTTGCTGTGGAGTTCTTAGATCTTTGTTAGGTAACTGATTCTCCATATCAAAATATTATAAAGACAAACAGGATGATTAGGCGCACATTTAATTCAGATCAATAATAATGAGAAAACGAGCCCGCTTTTCTCAGTTTGATTATAATAGTTAAATCAAATAAGTTTTACTTTTGATGCATGGTTCAATGGATTTCTGTCTTTAAGGAAGATGTTTACCAAGGATCTAGTGCACAGGTCCGTAGATTTGTTAAGTGAATTAAACTAACATGAGAATAGTCAAGAGCAATTTCGTCTTTCATACAAATAGCGAATTCAAGTCGTTTTCAAGTAAGCTATTTCTTTAAGTTAATATGGTTTATTTAAAACCGATTTATATGAAAGCATGTGCTTTCAAACATGCTGGAAATGAATGAAATATCACGTTATTCTCTTACTTTTGGATGCCTTAATGTAACGTTATATGAAAAAGTTAAGCATAATGTAAAAATAATATTTGATTTAAAGTTTTATAGCTTTTACTAGTTGTTATAAATTTAAAAATATAAAGATAATAAAAATAATATTAATAAGTAAGAGAAATTATAGTTAGAAGTAGGATAAAGTAGTAAGAATAATATTAAATTAACATATATGTTGCAATGAATATTTTTTGGTTATAATAATTATAATAATATTATACTTAAAAGGATAATCAAATGCACCAATAGTTTCTAGCCAACCAAATTAGTAAGGCAAATATTAATAACCAAATAGTTTCAAGACAACATTTTTTCTTAAAAAGGAATTTTCTAAACATTATGTGCTTTCTTTTAATTTTCTTCTGTTTTTGTAGGAAAGCACGATGCTTATCGGAAAATTCGCAATAAATGGGGAAAAAAACTCAGAGTTGAAAAATAGAAACATGTATATCAAGTGCATGTTTCAGCTATCCTTGGTTTTGAATTTTAATATGAAAGTAATATTTGATTAAAGGTTTTGTAGTTTAACTAGTTAGCTATAAATTCAAAAGCATAAAAATAATAAAAATAATAATAAGTAAAAAAAAAAAAAATCTGCCACTCATTTTTTTAAAAAATAAAATCTACTTTCTAGTGAATTGACATGTTTGCTGCAGCTATTCTCAGAAAACATCACGCCAAGCGTTAATGAAAAGAATATGCCCTTCGCTTTTGCAGAAATTGTCACTAAGCATTTTGATTTTCAAGCTGAATTCTACAAATGCATGCGCACAGAGAGAAAATTTTGGAAAAACGGCAAGTAGACGTTATGTTGTTCTGACAATGTTGTCTCAAATGCTGCCATTAAAATAATGTTTGAACAAACCCAGTGATAATGGAGATAATGATAGTGCGCAGCAGTTGGCGTAATGAAAATCCCTCATTGTTCCGTTTACTTTTTATATTCTCTTTCTCGATGATCAAGTATTTTTCCATTGAGTAGATTGAATTCTGTGAGTTTCAATTTTGCTTTAATAATTTTTTCAATATTTTGATTTATATAGATACTTTTAATACTTTCTTTATTTTGCGAAGTTTATCTAAATATTGCTCTTACACCATAACATGGGCTAATCTGTGAGACAATTTATGAATCTTTATCTAGTGCTACTTATATCAATTTTAGCATTCGTATAAACTTTTAAGAATATCGTTTTATGCATGCTTTTTGCCGTGTCACTACTGTTACGAAACAATAATATTGCTCCCCGCGTAGTTAGTTATATGATAAGAAATACAGATTTACAGATGGCTCTTATAGATATCGAGGCTATGACCCCTTGTCTTGACTGTGACTTTAGCCACAAACTAGAAGATTCTAGAAAACACAAGAATCTTAGCAATAGCTCCATTACTATTAAAGTTTCGCAACACTCTTTTTAGAAACTTCTTTGCTCTGTCAAAGAAATTATAAAAAGGTAGGGAAACAGAGCTGAAATTGGTCAGTATAAAGCCCAAGGATAGTAGCAGACGAGTAAGTTCTCTTTTACTGAGAAGTTGCATGAAAATTCTCTTACGAGCTTTCTCTGAGCCCTTTGCACCGTTAGGGTTGTTTATTACTGATTTATTGCTTGTCTTTTGTTTTTGTGTACACTTCGACTGTGTTTTATCACTTCCGTATTCGTATTTTCGTATAGAATAAAACGTCGTTATTGAATCTACGACACTTTTCCCCGTTCAATCCACGAATGGTTTTGGGATTTTTTTTCTGTAACAATATTGTTTCATATTGTCATTGGAATCACGGAATAATTTTATTGAACTGTCTTTGTAAGTTTATTAGACATTTTATGCTTCATAATATTTAATGCTCACCTTTGACTTGAGTTATTTTGTTGCTTTCCATTAGAATTTATTTGTGTTTAATTTTCAGTACATTATTTTTATCAATCTGATTCTCGTGAAATTTGTTTGCTTGCAGGAAAATGACAGCAAATTAATATTAAATAAAACAAGATTTATATATCTCCAGTATTGAGAGGAAAATATAATCATAATGACTGTTAAAATACAGGAAGTTAAAGTGTAAAGAACAATAAAGAGGAGGTTATTTGAAGGCATCTAAAAATTGCATGAGATTTTCAAAATATACATAAAAAAAAATGAAAAATTCTGAAAATGGGAAAGTGAAACGACCTGAAAGACCATTATACATTCCACCAGCGTTTCGTTCAAATTCGGACAAGGAATACGAAGATAAGATGGAATATACTAAAAATAAGTATGCAAATGGGAATTCAAACTATTCCCTTGAAAAAGGGTATCATTCACTGGAAAAGCTTACAAATAGAGTTTCGAAAAGAGTGCGATTCGATAGTTCTGGTTCTTCATCTAATACAAAAAATACATCAGATGAATCTTGTAAAGATGATGATTCTAGTGACTTTGAAGATGGTTGCGACTTTGTACCCGAGGATGATTTAAATATTAGTGAAGAAACGAATGAAAATAATTCAAATGATCCTTGGAAAACAGGAGGAAAAATGCCTGCCAGAAATCATCATTGTATCGAAATTGAAAACTATCACAACGACGATAAAATACCAAACAGAATTGTGATGGAACCTGAAAGTGATTCGGACTCAAAATCTTACTCACATCAGCTACCGAATCCAGAGTCAAATGAAACAAAACTTGACAAAGGATTATTTGATAATTATGATGATGATATCTCGGATATTGAATCTGTTATTGACAACAATACGAAAATGAAAGGTGTATTAACTTCCAGTCCTAATTCCGATGTAGTCGAAGAAAAGATTTTGAATGCAGCTAAGTATGTGCCTGAAGAAGAGAGCATGTTAGAATTGACATTACGTGATCAAAATAATCTCCACGAAACTATTATCAGCGGCAATAAGCATTTTGATGCTTTCCGCGATCTTCCACCAACTGAGAATCAGCCACCAGATTACACAGAAATTTTTGGCAATAATTACATTCCTCCTCCTGTTCCTCCACCAGTGTCTGGTTTTCGATTGCCACCAATACATCGTATGCCATCGCTTGTTTCATCACCATATGAGCTTTTTGTCCCTCGTCGTGCTTCACTCCAGAATAGGCCACGGTTGCTAACTCAACTAAGATATCCTCGACATATACTTGTTCCATCTATTCGGCTATGTTCGGATATTCCACATCTCCCTGTTTCTTCATACAGTTCATCATATAGGCCTTCTATACGTCATCATGTTTTGCCACCATCTTTATCACCTATTCCTCCACCAATTAAGCCATGTATGTTTTCCACTATTTCACCAACATATATGGCCCACGAAAGACTTAATTCTCCGCGTTTATCACAAGATGCATTATATCCTCCGTGTTTGAATCAACGAAGTTTAAATCCTCACAATTTAGAGACGTATAAACGGGAAGAATCGTTTTATATACCTCCACCTATATCACCTCCTCAGATGATGGACGGAAGCCAACAAATCGATAATCATAACCTGCGTGAGAATGCTCAAAGCTGTTTGCCTTCTTCGAGTTCATTAATAAATAAAATGGTATTTGATACTAAAATTTGGCCACAGAATCTAAAGACGAAAAAGTATGTAATTATTTTTATTTACATTAAAATAATTGAATGCTCAGCTCTTTCAGGCTTTTTCCGTCAAAACCTATATAAATTACTAAGCTTATGAAATTTATTTAAATGTCATTGAATTTTACAAAAGTTCTGCATTTATTAGAAAATAATGAAAAAATTCTAGCTCGCAGGTTTCCGACATCAAATATTTTATAAATTGTAAATATCTCCCTACAAATTATCTTTGGAAATTGGGTTAGACGCTATCATTGAAGTGAATAATTCAGTTATTTCGTGATAATTCAGATCGTACTTCCTAGTTATTACATTAAATAATTTACCATGATCTATGGAATAACAGATTCCATGCTTCAAAAATAACATATACACTTTGTTGAATATTTGATTGTCTTTTGATAGGTTATTAAAATTTCTTTTAAGAGGAATAGGAGGGGAAATTAAATTCGTAAAAGTTGAACAAGTTATTGGTATTGATAATTTTTCAGAGCTTTATTTCTTCCTCATATACGTGGTATAGAGAAGGTGTAACAATCGTCAAAAAATTCGAACTCGAAATTTTGACGAATCTCCGCTTTTTAGACATCCCTGAGTGCAAAAATCACATTTTTGGAAAATAGTTTTTTTTTCTGTCTGTGACAAAAATAACTCAAAAAATCTTTGAGCTCTATGGTTGAAATTTAGTATAGGTCTTTAAACTAAATTTGCAGACTTCTGATAAATTTTGAGTAACATTTGTTCAAAGGAAGTACATCTATCCGGCTTAATTTATATCTGTTCAAATATAAATTAACGCAAATTATAAAACAAAGTGAGCTAGATAGAAAAGATTCGGTACACATGCTGTAGACACTTGTCAAATTTTGAGGCTAATCCTACCACGGGATGAATTTCAGAAACATGTAAACGCGATAGGTAAAAAACGCAATGGCTTAAATATATCAAATTTTGCATGGTATTTTGTGACTACAAGTGTTCTCCTGTATTAAAGTTTTATTTCAATCGATTGAGAAAAACATGTCTAAAACATAAAAACTATTTTTGGATACTATTAACGCATGCCAAGGATTAATCACCAAAAAACTCGCCAAGTATCAAACGATGGAATCAGTAAAAATGCTAAATTCACGCAAAAAGTTAATATTTCTTAACTGTTCTACACCAATACCTTGACTAATTTCAACCTGTCCACTTTTATGTCTTTGAAACATGATAGTTTACTTCCTGAATAATGTTCATCAAAGAATTTAATGCATGGTGGTTTCGTATATTTTTAAGCTTAAAAATTATTCTTTCTTCATTAAGTGGTTTAAATACTAAATCCTCATGCATTAAATGCTTTGATAAATGTGGTCTTTGAAATAAATCGCCAAAAATCGTTGAGTTAAAATATGACACTTATTGGCATTTCTATTTTCAGATGATCCTTATCTTCAGTGAAGAGTTTGTGTGACATAAATTCGTACCAGATCATACAGGAGAATGCTCGGATCTCCTGTATGATGAATTATGAAAATCGCAGGAAGAGGATGAATGAATCAAAAACTTACTCATTTGACAAAAGATCTGTAAACTGTATATAGATCTGTTTTGTTGTTTCTTCACTTTAATTAAGATTCAATTAAAAATTACCTTAATTATATTAATTTTGTAAAAATCCTTCTGATACCAAAGCTTTGAACAGCTGTTGTAAATTCTTATTAAATTTATGCGATTAAATCTATTTCGATTAAAAAAATCTGAATGTTTCATTTCAGGAATTGTATCTTAATATTTATCATACTTCTGGTACTATTCGTAGATTTATTCAGATCTATAATATGTAAATAAGTTTCAAATATTTTAGAAAGAAACGGACTAGTATTTAATCTGTAACAGTATCATATAATGCAGCGCTGTAACAGTAAAAGTTAAGCACATTATATCACTAAAATCGCTTGATGGAGCTTCAAATACTATATTGACTTCTAGTTCACGAAAATCCCAGGACAAGCACTCGGCGGATTAATTTGATTGATAACTGTAAAATGATTATAAAAAATAGGGATACAATTTAGTTTAACTGCTTAAAACTTCATGCTCCTGCATCGAATTATGACTTCTGAGGCTGGTATGTTGAAGTTAAATTATTTAAAATGTCATAATTCGATCTGAAAGTTAGATAATCCACAAATTTAATCGTCCTAGATTCTATGAATTAACAGAGCAGTATATTCCAAATTCAGACAATATAATTTAATTAGATAATAAAAATGTAAAACAATTAAAGAATCGATTAAATTATTCCATTTTTGAAGTGAGATGGTATAAAATTAATTATTTTGGATTGAATTTCGTAATTTTAAAATCTATTCTAAAGGCCTTATCATACGGCCAAATTCCGTCCACACTTTCGTGGACAAACGCGCACGGAAAAATGTGTGTAGTGACGTCACGTGGGGATTTGCTCTATGGTAAACATAAAACACAGGCGTACTTTATGGCTAATTTATCGCTCTTTATGCGCTTTTTCTGTTTGATGAATATCTGTAGTTTACTCATTTCGTTAGTGGGATTCCTGTTCATATATTTCGTACATTATATCCTGGGATATATTGCTGTCCCATAAATTTTGTTAATTTTTCCGTAATAATGACAGGTTTACGTACAAAAAAAAATCTAATAATTGCATAATGTATCTGTATTGGTATTTTATAGATAAAATTGTGAAAATCAAATTTAACACAGAATTATGCTAAAAAAGCGATTTTGTGATTTGGTTGTGCAATTAATTTTAAAAATAAAAACTTCACTATTATTTATTAATTAAAACATTAAACAATAACAGAATCATTCATATTCTGTAATTCCCTTAAATCTACTATATAATATGCTGAACAATATTTCAGTGGTAAGAAAATGAATTGATCCTTATCAAATTTCACAACAGCGTAGGAATTAAATAATTTTTTTAACTGTATGAAAGATGTTAATTACATATTTTAGAAATTCAAAAATTCTACCATTATTTAAAAAAAATTAAAAATTTAATCAGATTAAATACAGTTTACAAAAAGAAGACAGTTCACATAAACATTAATAATTTTTTTTTAATTCTGAAAATAAATTTTCTTAGTTTTGATGACTATCTATGGGTGTCAATATCTCCATCTTCTGATAATTATTGTACGAATTTCTTCGCACAGTATTTTTTTCTTTAATAACGAATATTCAGTGGATTCCAAATAGCCGGCTTTTCATGAATAAAGTCGATCAAAGCTCATTTTTTGTCACACGACCATATAAAATTTTGTTCCCGTCTTTTAAGGAGTGTTTACAAATTAGTTTCATATTGGCGTCAACGCGTTATTCTTGACAACTACGTCACTAGCAAAGCCATGCGCGATTGGTTGAATTTCGTTTGCAAACAATCTTTCCGTTTACACTTTCAAGCGGGTTGAAAACAGTCCACGATGACGAAAATCCTGCTTGACCGGTTGCCTGCGGGTATAAACGGGAAACTGTCCACGAAAGTGTAGACGGTATTTGCCCTTGTGATAAGGCCTTAACGGTATTTATTAAACTCACGGTCTAATATGAATATCTGTGACCCAGGCAAATGACTAGAAAAATCAGATTTGGAGATATTAAGACGAAAATTAAATGAACTTATTGATGAATTCAAGAATCATCATACTTTTAGTACTATATATCAAGAAGATTATGAATGAAAATAATAAAAAAAGAGATCTTGAGATCTGTCAAAAATTATGAATTTGATTCAATTGCTAGATTTAAATCAGAAACAGTTCTTTGTTTTTTTTAAGTGAATTGGAATTTTCCTGTCAGATTCAGCTAACATTCATCTTGGATTTGTTTTAAAATGAATCTCCGTAGACAAGACGTAGGCCGCGGTGGCCTGGTGGTAAGGTCTCGACTTCGGAACCGGAGGGTTTTAAATTCGAGACCCGATTCCACCGAAGAACCCTCCTGTAAGGGGGTCTGTTGCACGTTAAATCCGTCCTGACCAAACGTCCTCCCGCTGGTGTGGTGTGGTGTGGAGAGGGGGGGGGTGCCAGCACAGGTGTCTTCCTCGTCATCTGACCGTGGTTCAAAATTACGAGGTCCGTCCCAAAATAGCCAAAGTGTTGCTTCAAACGGGACGTTAATATAACTAAACCAATCCAGACAAGACAACCTTTTATGTAGGAAAGACAGAAGTAGAAAAAAATTGCAGCCAGGGAAAAAACATTAACCTTTTTGTTATTATTTTTAACTTTCTCGTTTACGAAGTATAGAAAAAGTGTCGTAATCGTCTAAAAAAAATTAGTACTCTAGATTTTTACGAATCTCTGTTTTAGACCTCCCTTTGCTCAAAAACACATTTTTATAAAACGTCCGTCTGACTATGACAAAGATAACTCAAAAACGTTTTGAGCTAGACGGATGAAATATGTTATACGGTAGTACAACAAATTTGTAGATTTCTATCAAATTTTGAGCAGAATCTGTTCAGATGCAGTT
>JAPMOR010078024.1:26793-52774 GCA_026543865.1 Argiope aurantia
ATAAATGCGATAACTACAAAAAGAATCGAGTCAGATAGACAAAATTCGATGCACAGATTTAACATCTATAGTGTAAACACCTATCAAATGTTGAACCATTCAAGGGGATGACCGTCTGTCAGTCTGTTATTTTAGAAACATGTAAACGCAAAAACTCGAAAATGAAAGACTTAAATATATTATATTTCGTATGTGATTTTATGACTACAAGTGTAGTTTTGTGCAAAATTTGTTTCAATCGATTAGGAAAAATGTATGAAAATATAAATTCGCTTTTCGGGTCTATAAACTGCATACCAAGGATTAATCGACAAAAACCGCGCCAAGGATCACAAAACAAATTCAGTAAAAATGCAAAATTCAATCCAAGGGTTTAATATTTTGTAACTATTGTAGAAAATTCCATGCAAGGCTTCCTCTGAAACAATACATTTATTAGAAAATATGTGAGTAAGTTTGGGGGAAACCACTCCCAATAGTTATAATAAATATATAATCGTTTTCCATATCAAACTTAAGTTTTGGTAAAAATTTAAATGATTTTTGAGGCCTATATAAACTTAGGAGTTGTTTATTTTAGCATTTCTTTGACGCTTTGCTCTTGTCAGATGACGTATAAGCGACCTTGGATGGCCCATTCTGCTTCTTTCAGAACTTTCACACCAGCTGAGAATCGCTTGGTATGACATATTTTATGCACCACATCGCTTATGAATGTAAGAGATATTTTTGGCGAAGTATATTCGAGAATATGCGTCCCCCTCCCCTTTCTTGAAGTCCAGATTGCTAACACTCTAATATAGCCCAAATTGCAAAGGAATGAAATGGTACAGCAACCTACGTAAAATCTTGGTTTACGAGTCCCGATTCCATAAAAGGTACATCCTGTATACGTTTTGGTTCATGTTATATCTATCGGTGATCAAATGTCTTTCTGCTGGTTTGGTGTAGAATTTCGGAGATGAAGGATATGGCTCAAGTGTCATCAGCGTTTTCTGATCATAGCTAAAAATTACGAAAACTAAAATCAACTAAAATAATACCCGTGCAGCTTCAAAAGCCAAACAAAAAAGCCAGAATTTAGAGACCAAGTAGTAGTAACTTTGGGCCAGATAAATTCTTCGAAGCTCGCTTCTTTTTGAACTCCTTTTTGTATATGGAAGTATGATGGATCTACATCAAGAAATATGCAGCTACTTCAGAGTCCCATAATTTTGAGACACAATTACGTTTTTAACAACGCTATGATGTAGTTGAACTGGTCTTCACAAGAAAAGTTCATATACCCAATGCACAAAATACGTATAAGACAATTAAAATAACATGGTTTTAATGTCTGAAAATCGGATAGAATTATGGATATGAAATTATACCTAATCGATTTAACTGAAATGAAATATAATCAATATCATGGGTGAGCCAGCTCGTAGCCAAAGGTGACAAATATTTGAATAATATATAGATTGTTTTATCATGTTTGACATTCGATTTTTGCTACTTTGTTTTAAAATTAATTTCTAATTTGAATTTTTTTATAGGCTAGATATTAAATTAACTCTTTTGAAAATGACTCAAATTTAATATTTCACTTACTAAAAATTTGCTGTTTGAAACTTCTTATGCATGTATTAAATTTAAATTAAAAAGTAATAAAAATAATTAATAATTAAATATTTAAATAAAAATATTTGAAAGTAATTTTGGAAGTTATTGAAGAAAAATGGAAAAACCCCGAGATTTGGGTTGGTTAAGGACTCTTAGAGAGCTTAATCCAAGTCTAGTCTGTGCAATTTAAATTTTGTGCAGAAGGACGAATGTCTATCCGTTGTTGTGCAAAGTTATTATCATGCGAGAACATATTGTTTTGGCTTGAGGTTTTTGAAGCGATTTGAAGGCAACAAATTGTTGAAGCCTCAAAATGCATAAGCAACAAATTGGCGATTTATCCCTTTTTTTATTTTGATGTCGGCTTTCACAGTATAGCGTTTGAAATATCTATCGTCTGCTAATGTAGTTTTATTTTAGAGTCAGCTTTCACAATATAGTTTTTCATTATCTATCGTCTCCTAATGTAGTTTTATTTTAGAGTCGGCCATTTCAGTATATCTTTTGACAAATCTGTCGTCTGCTAATGTAGTTTTATATTTATTCTATTTATATAAAATACATGTATCCCCATAAAATACATGTATAACCTTAACTTCAAATGATCAAATATATATATTAGAGACAAATTATCAACAGCATGTTAGTTCCGTGTCATAAATTATTTCATGTTATTCAGATCCAATTTTAAATCTGCAATCATTTTTTAAATATTGCATGTCTGGAAAATTAAAAGATCTAATGCTACTTGCGAAAGAAATAAATTTGTTTCTATTTCATATTTTTAGTTTTGACCTTATTTCTATTTATAATACAATACATCTAATCATCTTTTGCATTCAGAATTCTTTCAGTTCATTTTCATAATCGTTGAAATCTATTTGAAGTATGAGATGATGTTTTTCATTTTACTCGCATTATTTATTTTATATTACTTTTTGAATTATATATCAATTTTCATATCACAATTAAAAAGAGATTCCGAAATATTTTTTATTATGTGAAACCCAGGAAATTACTTTGATCTTTCGAATAGTTACGTTTAGTAAAATTATAATTTTTATTGATTATTCATTTTGTCAAAATACATTTCATTATTCAGAATTCGATCCTTTTTTTTTTTGGTAAATACAAAAGACAGATTTATGAAAAGTAATCAGCATATAAAAAAGCATGAATTATGATTAATGCCTTTCAAAAACGATACATTTTATTCTTCTTAATGTCTGGAATTTCACATTCTTTATTCAAAATTAAATCTAATTTTCAATGACAAAAGCTGACTGAGTGTTCATTTATAAAGTTTTAAATTAAACCGTACAGTTACAGGCTAATATATTATTCAAAAGATCAGATGATATCAACAACTAATCAGAAAGAGAATAATTGTTGGAACTCGTTAAGCCAAAAATAACAAATATAAATCCGTTTTCTTTGATATAATGGTGATATAGTGTGTGCAACTTTCTACATATATGAACTGGCTGCAATGTCGCTAAGGGAGTTTTATGAAATATAGATTAGGCAGTGACTTATTTCAAATGACTAGTTTTTTTAGAATTGAATAAATTATAAAATGAAATAGACACAAATTATTTTAAACGAAGTGCTTGATTACGTTTTTCTGATCAATATGGCTTTTAAACATTGATATCACAGAATTGTTAACATTATTAAAGAAAACTTATACATATTGCAAATCTTACTTTCTAAAAACTGTACCAAATACGATAGATATATTTAGAATTAGAATGTGCTAAGCAGAATTAAGTAAAAATAATTTTATAGCAAAATTAATGGACTGCATTCACTTTAAAGGATGTATAACTCTTAAAGTTTTGCTAATTTATTTCATTAGCATCATAATTTTTCATTTTCTAGCCAAATAGAATAAAATGATATGTCCTTCATTTCTTAGAGTTTCGATTGTTCCAATGAAAGATTTGCAAGCTCACAGGAATGAAGATGGCAATATGAAATTTTCAGGAATACAAGGAAGGTTTCTCGGTACAGTTATGGAAGCTATAAAAATGCCCTTTCATTTGGTTATAGCCGAAGATCGAGAATGGGGTCGTCGTTTGCCCAGCGGTAACTGGACAAGCATGATAGGCAAGATACAAAAAGGTGCTGCCGATATAGCTGATAGTTATATAGGCATAACAGAACAACGAGTTGCTGTGGTAAATTTTAGCACAGTTTATCATACTGACTATATGACATTTGCCATTAAGAAGCCTGGGCCAGTGCCGACATCTTTGGCATTTGTGCAACCATTTGATTTAATGACCTAGATCTTAATTTTAGCTATTTTGTTGATCATGCCATTAATATTCTAATGTTTATTTTGCAGCAAGGAGTCATACATCTTGTTTCTGAGACTTCTGGGAACCGTATTTCGCCAATACACTCTTCCAAATTACTACATTAAGAGATTCAAGTCATTTGCTTTTTTATGGTGGTTTTCTGCAACAATCATATCTTTCAGCTACTCAGCAGTGCTTCTGTCTATGTTATCTATACCGTCAGAAAAAATCGCAGTTCAGAATTTCAAAGAACTTGCTGAAGCAGTGAAAAATAATGGATACAGAACTTATCTTTCTAAAGGAACAGCTACACTTGATTCCATGCTTCATAGTCATAAAGAGGAATTAAGATATTTAGGTGAGAACATTGTTCAGAATAATTGGTATACAAATGCGCGTCCTTTAACCGTAACTGATCAGATTGATTATCATTCAGCGGTAATAGATCCTAGAACTAGGTTGCTGATGGTTGCCGGTCCAGAAGAGTGAAACCCAGTTTTTTATCAGACGATTCTGTAACTTCATATAAATTTGCTGTTGCCATGGAGAAGAATTTTTGTTATAAAGATAAATTAAATACTATCATATCGGGCATAAACAGCGCAGGATTATATATGCAATTTACAAAGGAAGAGCACTTTAAATCGTGGTTGTCTGCATCTGAAAGAAGAAAAGATGCTACCAAGAAAGTAAAGCCTCTGTCTCTCGAAGATTTGTCAGGTGCTTTTTGTACTCTTTTAGTTGGACTAAATCTCAGTTTATTTACTTTTATATGTGAGATTATATGCCTCCGAATTAGAAAGAAACTTCATTAATCATACGACTGCTTCATTCCGCAAACATACTGCATTTCAAACTTCAGAAATTATAATAATTCTTTCTCTTTATATCTTAACAGCAGCCTTTAAATCAAAAATATTTATCCTTGTAAAATGACTACTTTTCTCGATAGGACTTTCAAGGATAAGAAGAGTGTAGTTTTATCTGTAAGCAGAAGATGACGGTAGAAGATATAGATCAAATTTTAATCATTATTTTAATTAATTATTAAGGAAATATTTTATTTCTACTTACATTATTTTAATTAAATATTTTTTTCTGTTTTGGTACATTTTGAAATAAAATTTGATGATTCATCAAGAAAACTAAAAAATTTGTTGGAAAATTATTACAATATGCAAATTATTAGTATGTTATCTTGCTATCAATTAATAAATTTCTAATCTGCTAAATGTCATTCTATGCTAGTATCTTGATTTTTGCTTATCTTAATAAGTGAGATAAATCATCTGCTTTCAAGACACAGAAAGGGTTATATGAATGTATTGAATTACAGTGGTGTAAGTCGCATTCTCTTTGTTTTCCTTAAGTTAACATTAAAAAGATACTATAATAAATTAGAGAATAAAAATATTATAATATTGACAACATGCGGTTTTTGCTTTGAGTTATATTCTATTCAATGTCTTTAAATGAACTCCAAAACTTTGTTACCATTTCTTATATTTATCAGAGATGGCAAACTTTTGGCTTGTTTTTAGATAGTTGGCAACGATTTCAAACTCTTTCTTGATGAGAAATGGAACATTGATTTTGGCTTGGCTATTGCTTGAACGACGAAATACATTCGATTATGAGAATACAATAAACTTTAACAAATTGTAAATTTGTAAGACTTTTACCAAATGTTAACAATAGGTTATATTATTAAAAAATATTTTTTTTAAATTATAATATTATAAATTTTTTCATGCTATAATATTTTCTGAACTTAAATATAAAGAATGCCAGTGTTTCTCTTAATTTTGAATTAATGGAAATTGGAATTAAAACAAAACAAAAAAATATTTCAAGATTTACATTCCTGAACCAATTTGTGTAAAATTGCATGCCTGCCATGTAAAATACTTGCATGTTCATCTTAATTCAGAGTAGAAATAAATTCAGAATGGGCAAAATATATGGAAAGATCTTTAATCTAAGAGGTATCATAAAGACATTTTACAATTGTATTTAACTAGCGAATTTCATAAAAACGATACGAAAGTATTTAATGAAATGTTGTTAAATTTCTCAGAAAATTTTATACATTCTAATTTTATTATTTAAGAAATGCTCCCGTTATAAATTTAAGTAAAATTAAGGAACATGGTACAGAACTTCCACCAATATCAGCCAAATCCTTTAAAAAAAATCCTTTCTAAAACTCGCCAAATATTAATTATAAATATAAAGTTACTATATTTGGAAATTGATCGCCTTTACAAACTTACATTTGGCAATAGTACCATTTTTTTTTTTTAGTTTAGTTTAAATCTGAATGAGGTAAGCGTGAAAATTTGGATAGATTAAAAATTTTAAACAAAAATGAATTCCATTTAACTCATGCTTGAAATTGCTGTTTTCATTATTAGATCTTTGAAACCGAAAACTATTTGTTATTTTTTTTTTAAATTGCAACAACGTAAGAAGGTTCTCAAGAAGTAAAAAGAGAGTATCGTTTTATTCTCCCTTACCTCATTAGAAATATTCAAATTTTTTATATGTAACGATAAAAGGAAGAATTAAAAATTAAAGCATTTTTCTGATAAAAGGTAATAATTGAATCCTTTATTATTTTTGTCCATTATCAGCTTCAACCTAAGTATGCCTCTGGCTAAAACTGATTTAATGAGAGAGATAATTTACCAGTACAATGCCAAGACCTGTGATCTCCGAATCGATAACATTTTTGAAAAGCACTGCACGTGATAGTAGCTTTATGTGCTGGCATGTGCATTTTATTAATTAATTTTTGTTATTAGAAATAATGTTTCCAGCATAACAAAATTTTAATTAATAATTTAATGAATTCGAAGGAGAACATTTGCGAAAGCGCTTTAATTTTATAATGACCGACTGAAAGCAGAATAATTTTTTGACAGAATAAATAGTTAATGAAAATTATAATTTTATAATTTAATACAATTTAGAACATCAAAGTAATTTAAATAGGTTTGATAATAATGGAAAATCTTTCTCCCTTTGTAGTATCATAGATTTACACTCAGCGGCTGTAATCTATCCAGTAAGACCACGCACACGCAGAAACTATACAGTATCAAGTGCTTATCCCGCCGAAACAAGAACTCGCTATTGTCCCCTCTTTCAGCTCATGCGCAATCTTTGCCCTGCGCATGCCTGACTTAATGGAACCTTGATAACTGGCTGAGTGTAAACTCACTTTTAATATGCAATTCAATAGATAATATAAAATAAATAGCGAGAGAAAAATAAAATTTGCATTTTCAAATTGATTTCATTGATTATAAAAAATCAACAGAATTATAACTGCATTGAATGAATAAACGTATCAAGTTATCGCCATAAACAGGCTAAAACTAATTTAAAACTTGAATACAATGAATAAGCGTAATTAGCTTTTGTGCAAACAACGTTAGATCTTTTAATTTTCTAAACATATAAGATTTGTTGGTATTATAGATCTAAAATTCATATATTAGTTTGAATGTCCTAAACTAATTATTTCAAACACACAACAAATCATTAATAATTTAACTCTAGTTTGAAATAGTTTTACAGGCTTTAAAATTTTTAAATTAAATGGATATTTGAAGTAAATAAAAATCTAAACTAACTTTTAAACTATCATTTTAGTTAAATATAAATTTCTGCAACATACATATAGTGCACATTTAACTTACTACGTAAAATTTAGCTTATACAGACCAGGGTATGATTAAATCATTTGCATGTTTTTCGGAAATGGAAGTCCCGTTCCCTTTTTTCCTTCCTCAATATTCGAAACATTTTCCCTCTGGTGTGCTATAGAATTTTGAAAAGGACAGGGAAGAGAAGATTCAGAAATCTTGGTTATCTGACCTTGGTTACAAACATTTAATAATTGTCTTGCAGTGGAATTCCAAAGCCCAAATTTTACCACATACTATTAAAATTCTTATTTTTCGAGTAAATTTTTTTTAGATTTTATTCTTATTCTCCTTTTTTTAGCTCAGTTTTATTATTACTCCGTTTTTAAACCTACAGGACAGTTATTAAATGTTAGTAACCATGTTCAGATAACAGGGACGACGATTTGTGTCTTCTATTCATCTTCTTTTTTTAAATTCTCTTCTACACCTGAGGTAAAACGTTTCATCTTCGATGAATTTAACGTATATAGTAGTGTACAGGGCAGATATTTTTGTGGAATCGGGTTTTGGATATGGACCCTTCAGTTTCAAAAGAGAGATTTTACCACTAGGAACATTGTGATGGTAGACTCGGCTCGGAAAAATAAGTTTTCGTGTTCGAATGCCGGTTCTACCAAAAAATATAGCGTGTTCTCGCGGCGGTTATGTAATATGTGTCGTGCCAAACATCTTCCTGCTAATGTAAAAATATGAGGAGGAAATTGTCTTCCAAAGTGGTTCGTTCGTCATATAGTTAAGGCCAGATGACATGTGCTGGCATGGACTAAGGGAAAGAAGGCCTAAGTTTTTGTGGAAGTCTAAGAAAACACTTTAATTCTTAGAGTTTATTCCGGAAACATAGTATAACCAGCGGAGATGTCCCGCTAAACTTTCTCGTATACTCTTCAATAAATGCACTTGTGTATTATAAACCCCTTAACTGTTTTATTTTCTTTACTATCTAATAAGATGACACCTTCTATTTTTTGAATATTTTCTTATTTTGATTCAAATGGAAATCCATTGAATATTTGACTTATCTATGTATTCGAAGTAATTTTAATGTTGAATTATAGTCGTTATGAATGGTTTATTTTTTGCTTACAACTATCAAAATTCGATAAATCGATGCACGTATAGTGTACGGGCAAAACAGTTAAGCTGTTAATCTCATGCTATTGGTGAACAATAATTACGAATGATACTATTAGCGTGCCATCTGATTATTCGCTGGGATGCGATTAATGCACAAACAGAAAACTAAATGTGCATTTTGGATGTTTTTTACAGTCCATTTGAAACCAAATTTGACACAAAACTCCAATTGTAGTCATAAAATTGAATATTGAATTTCATATATTTAATATATAATATATTACTGAAAGTACAGATTGAAAAACTCTTGAAGGATTCGGTTCCAAATTTGATAAGAATCTACATTTAGTGAAAATTTTTATTCAACCAGTTCTCTTTGTTTTGCAGTCATCGTGCTAACTAATATTTGTACAGCAGTACAGACGGCCTTTCCCTGAATGCATTGCATTAAGAATTGGATAGAAACTACAAATTTGGTGTGAAGGCCGTGCACTAAATTTCATCCGCCGCTCAAGCCGCTTCGGAATTGTTGTGTTCACATATAAACAAAATACCAAAAATTAGTTTTTTAACTTCCTTTTGTGTACATTCGACCACTACTGAATGTGGCAGCCTCGACAGGACTTGTTGTGATCGAGTGCTGCCTTTATCAAAACCCATCCATAACACCGGTCGATTGACGAATTGATATCCTCTTCGAGACTGTTGGTCCCTAGCCACAAAGTAGTTAGTCTCTGACCTTCCTCCTCACCTCCCCGTACTCTTATCACCTGCTAAAGGTCTCCACTTTAAGAAAATCTCAATATTCCTCCAAATTCTCGTTCTACAAGAGAAATTTAAACTCTTTAAAACTTTCAACTAGTTGATATAAAAACTGTTAATTTTTAACATTATGCACTTCTGTGTTTTGAAATTTTCTAATTCCCTTAGTACTGTACTTAAGTCAATATTTTCAACTTTTAGATTCTTTCTTAGTTCCGAGATTTCCATGCGTTCCTTTAACCCTTTAACTGTTTCATTTTCTTTACTATCTAATAAGAAGATACCTTCTATTTTGCAATATTTTCTTATTTTGATTTAAATGGAAATCCATTAAATACTTTACTTATCTATGTATTCGAAGTAATTTTAATATTGAATTATAATCGTTATGAATGGTTTAGTTTTGTCTTACAACTATCAAAATTCGATAAATCGATGCACGTATGGCACTCGGGCAAAACAGTTAAGCGGTTAAATAATGACAAAAAGTTTCATTTCCTCACAGATGCATTTATTTTCCCGCACTCTTCCAAATCATTTGAAACGTGAGGGAAATCTCCCATGTACTGATATAATTTGGATTATCAGTGGATGATGTCTTTTTATTTTTATTTCTGGGTGAGGAATAAAGTCATAAGTTTTTCTTCTTTTTTGGAGCGTATACCACCTGTCAAACAATTGTAATTTTATTTCTTAATTCTCATTTTAAGACACCAAGTTTCTTGGATTTTGGGACGTTTAAAACGTATGGATTCTTCAAAATCAATAGTTGGAATATTTTTGACGAGTATACTATTTCTCTTAGTATACTTTATATAGAAGAAAGTAAAAAAGAACAATGACTAAAGGAAGGTAATTGTTTCTTTACCAAACATTTTGGATCTTTCCTCTACCACTCTTTTTCTTTGAAGAATGTCTTGTCCTTAGTGAGTGATTTCAAAACTTATCCAAGATGGACATCATAAATTCTGTATCTAATTGGAACTTTTTAATTCATTTAGGAAATCACAGATCTGTCGTTCATTTGAGCGATATCAAAATATACTGATTACCAGCTGCAGAGAAAGTCAAAATGCATAGTCATTCGAAATTCCCTCTCCCCCCACACGCAAATTTCATGATTGAAAATTTAAAAAAATAAATTGCATTCAAGAAAAAGAAGGAATAACTTATGTTTCTAAGAAGTTTTGATCTGTTCAACTTCGAACTTTTCCTTTGAAGTATCTTTTTTCATCTCATTGGAAAAAAAAAAGTCACTTTAAACATTTATTTTCCCCAGAATGCACGATTATTAAAATACTATTAAAAATATCAGTCTGAAGTTCGGCATACACTGAGTTTATAATATCGTCTTGGAATGAACCAATACATAAGTACAATGACGAATAATTGTACAGTTATGCACCATATAAACTTTGGAAAAATATCAAAATTTCGAAAAAAAAAACTATGATTTTTTACCCTAAAACTCTTGTAATTTGGAAAAATTTTGAGTAATTTTTTAAATTTTGCTTCAGTTCCTAACTAATACATTAATAATCCTTTATACTGAATTATATATAATTCAGGTATTTGTTTTTGATAGAGAATGTTTGCAGATGGTCAAATTTGGACAAAAAATTCTAAGTTATCTCAAATATTCGAGGAAGTAATTAAATTATAAAATATTTTTGTTCGATATATTAAGTTTTAACATAAATATTATTTGAAAACAGAAAAATATTGTTACAAATGTCATAATTTGGAAAAAAAAAGTCCTTCTAACATATTTACATATTTTGAAGAATATTTTCCTTCACACTTACACCATCTTTTTTTACGAAAATGTATAAAATTAATTCATATCGCTATTGTAATGATTGATAGATTTGCATTTTTTCTTATATCTCGATAACGTCGTTTTTCATGTTTTCGATTTGAAGGATTTTTATATTCATCTTGGTAGACTATTGGAATTTCAAATTTTCATGTATTTGCTTTCAGAAAACCTGTTCTAATTCCTATTTTGACAGCTTTATATTTTTCTTAAAATAAATAAAAAAAAAACCACTGAAAAACATGAATGATAAAATAATTTTCTGGTATAGGCTTGGCTAAAAGATAATTTCCTTACCTTGCATTACTTTCCATTTTGAGCTCTTATTCATGACAAAATTAACGAAATTCCACTTTTCAAGTTGCTCAATGCATTATAAAAATCCTTTTATATTCGACATTTCTTACCATTTGCTTTATTATCCTTTCTTCCAAGATAAGTTTCTTTACTGTCACTGCAGATCTTTACAAAAGTCAGCAAAATCTTCTTCTGATGAAGTAGAATCATTATTCAAAAGCTCGTTCTTTCTGTTGGTTTTATACCTCCATCAACCCAAATTTTCTGTGCTCTTTTTGTTGACAATTTCTTCTTCCTGGAAGGTAACCAAGAAACAGGACAACGCACTGGGCCAAGTTTAAGCACATTCTATCATATTGTTTACTTTCTTATCTGTCAACTATCCGAGCTTTTATCGATAAAAGAAATTTAATATGTAAATTAGGTATGAAACTAAAAGAAGAGTAGATGAAACATTAAGAAAATAAATAGAACTTAACATGAAGAAAGAAAAAAAAAACCCAAACAGATCCAACAAAACAATCCTCAAAAAACAGATCCAAAACGTCCAGATTTCACCTGAAAAGTGATGAACCAAGATGAATACTTGCCGCAAAATAATGTTGCTACACTAAATTGAGCGTTTTGGGAGATAGAATGAAATTAGTCTGCTTCCTTGTCTCGATATTGCTATAAGTGGTTTAGATAAAGTTCTAATTATGGTATACAGAAGGTATGAAGATTCTACTCCTACTTGTATTTAGTGAAGACTTGTGAATTATCGTCTAAATGGGACTTTGGATTGCTTTTATGGATGCACAAAGGTTGATGCAGTCTGAAGAGTAAATAATGGGGATGTATAAGCAACAATGTTCCCAGGTTGTTAGCTCAGTATATGTTTTTTTTTACCTCAAATACCTCATTTTTGTTTGAAATGGTCGTTTTAAAAAATGCCATTATTTCGACAATGCTGCTTAATTAAGTGTTGATAATGGTTTAATAAAATAGCCTGCATGATCTAATAAAAAAGATTAAATAAAAACTAAACAGATAAATGGTTAAAGGAATGTAAATTTTTATATAATTTATTATAATAAATCAAAAGTTTAAAATAAAATATGAAATTTAAGAATTGATTTCAGAGAAATGTTTTGCTCCATGTTTGAAAATAATAAGCTAAATTTCACTTCAATAATATAAATACAGTTTTCGATTGATACATAAATGGAAAATGAAAACAATTCATGTAATAAATATGGGTATTAGATTTAAGAGAAAGAGAGACGATTTGTGTTATATAGAATTTTGATTATGCATTCTATGTTCATTACTAAAATAAACAAAAAAAAATGATACCTGTGGTGGTATGTGGATTATTATGATCTGTGCAGGAAGCAACAAGACGAATGTTGTAGGAAACATTTCTTTAATAATCACATTCACACACTAAACAATTACAAACACAAAGACAAGACATTTACGCGCGCGCTTCACAGTTCAGCGTCACATCTTCTTCTCATTACAATCGCAATGCATTATGGGATTACATATGGGATGGCTTAATCAGGTATCGCCATCTAGTATCCAAAAGAGAAGATAAGTGTAATGCCTATACCTACATACCTATATTTTCTATCTGAAATTGAAAATATAATACAGGTTCTCATTTTAATACGAGAATAAAACATCTGCTGTATTTGACTTTTCAATAAATCTTAACAATTTACCCGGAACAACTTCGTACATTCGATTATCGGTTATAATAATCATATTTCGTTTTAAAAAAATTAACTACTTGTTTTAGCTTTTTTGTAATTTCTTAAATAACTACATTAAAATCAGCAAATGTTATATTTATTTATAGAATAATAAGAAAATCTTAATAAATCAATATACTGTGATGAGACGGAAACGTCACCAGATTTTCTAATCAAACAAGTATGTCTCTTGACTTTTTTTTTTTTTTTACATTTCCAGATAATATTGAATATCAGAAAAATAATTTTTCTCGTAATTGACTTAAGTTTAAACATCACAAATCTGAAAAGTTATTTCTCGTGTAGTCAATAGATAAGTGCTTTCTGGTTCCACTAATTTTCCTTTGTGATGTAATTGGGTTTTAAAATATTTCACATGTCAGTTTGACTGGATTTTTTCCTCCTGCAAAATTTTAAGCAAATAGAGGAAATTTAGAGAAAGTCCATTTAGTTTTATTTTCCCAAAGTACCTAGCAAAATTCCATAAGTTAGCAAAGTTCCTAAGCTAACTATAACAAATGATCTATCAACTGTGTAAATTTTCCATAATGTTAGACTGTATCTTCGGTTCAGTTGTAATTCACACATCATCTTGATATCTGGATTTTCATGGAATCGGTATGGCAAAGAACGAACAAAACAATCGATTTCTTGAATTGCTTCGTTTGTGAGAGATGCTGATATAATTATAAACAAGAAATTTGATACATAAAAAAACGCAGAACACATAAAAGGGATAACATATTTTGAAGGTTCATTAATATGAAATGCTATATTATAACCATTTGAAAATGTTCCAAACAAAGAAATGAGAACTGTTATAAAGACGGGAAAAGAAAATTCTTTTTCCAAATGAATCACTCTTTTCAAATTGCTGCCATGATCGTTAAGTAGCATCTTTATGCTTTCAACAAAGAACTTATTTCTATATTGACGAAGAAGTTGATCAAATTTAAGCTGAACTATTAGACACACAAGACTGTAATAAATGGCGAAGACTGTAATAATGATAGACAACATGAAATAAAAGGTGAGGTAGAAAATTTGAAAAATCAGACAACAATGTGAAAGTGGAAGCTCCATAATGATAGCGAATAATTTTTTTCTGCAAATTTTATTTTTCTCTACGTTGAACTCGCTATTATCTAGTGCGCAAACCATAATAAAGTAAATAAACAAAAGAAGTGTATTAAAAATGAAGTAAAAGATAAATAAATATCTTTTTCTTGAAAATGATGGGTCTTGAAATTGTTGTTTCAATTTTTTAATGAAGCATAATATAATTCTTCTTTTTCTGTATAATGAAAAATAAAGAATATTTAATAATGCTATGAGAAAAAGACGAGCCATTTCTTTCGTTTTGTCAGAAAACAATATCACCCGCATCATTTGCAGTAATAATCTTCCTAACACAATACCCGCCACGAAATATTTAGGAACAGTCCAAAGTAAACCAATAAACTTTGGATTCATTTTCAGTTGCATTAATGTTCATAATTCAAATAAATTACGTTCGTTTTTCCTTTCACTTTGTTGTTTTTGAAAAAAATTCCCTTTTCAAAAAGGGATTCCCCAATCAATTCTATCTTTTAATTTTAATAACTTTTATACAGCAATTAATTCTTATTAGCAATTTTTCAAACTAATTTTATACAACATATTTTCAAATAAGATGGTCTGTTTCACTTGAAGACACAAATTTATATACTTTACTTGAAGTATACTTGTTTTACTTGAAGACACAAGACAAAGTTTCACTTGAGACACAAATTTTGATACATATATCCTTAACTCATTTTATGAAACAATTTCTAGTTAAATATATATTTCTTGCGATAAAGAGACAGCAAAAGCCACGCAAAGATATAGTATATATTTACACTAATTGTTGTTCAACTGATGCACTGATGACAAACAACAAATGCTTTCGAATTAAATAACTTTCGAATCCTTCATATAAGTATTTTGAATTTCTATATTATGCAAAATACGATTGGTTTTTTTTTCTTTGCAGAAATCTCCTGCACCTTTTATATTCTGAGCTAGTTATTTCCTTAATCTATTTATGAAAAGATAAATAAATATCTTTTTCTTGAAACGGTAAAAATCGTGAAAAGATATATATATATATATATTTACGTGAATTGTTGTTCAGAATTCTAATACAGTGATGACAAACAACAAATGTTTTCGAATTAAACAATTTTCGAATTCTTCTAATAAATGTTTTACATTTCTATACCATGCAAAGTGCGAATAACCTTTTTTCTTGGCAAAAAATAACAACTTCTGTATGTTTGGCATTCTAAAAAATTCTAAATTGGTAAATTCTAAAAATTAAATAAAATTCCAAAAATTCTTAATTTTTGAACTTTTTGAACATTTTTGAAATCTTCATTACTACTAGTACGTTTGAACTAGTTGTGTAAAACAGGTTTCCATATGTCAATACAACGAATGTTATATCCTTCTACCTCCAATGTTATTGATATTCACCAGCATTTCTGCTTAATTTGAAATTTAACATAATAATAGAAAAACTAGAAAATAACAATACAATAACTAGAAAAGAAGTATTTCGACCGTTTTCCCAAAAGGGAATAATCTTTCCATTTGATTTTGAGATTGAATCACTTATCTATATTATTTACATTATAAACCGTTAGTAACCTTAGCAACAGTTTTTTTATTAGCTGACAAGTTTGACTAATGACGGGTTTAATAATTTTATTTATTTTTATTTGATAGCAATAAAATCAAATAAAAATATTTTTATTTTATTTATCCAGAATAAAGAAAGGAATTTATCATTTCATTTCCAACTGCATGTAAAATATTTTGAAAAAAAAAACAACAACTCCAGAAACATTATTAGTATTATCATTTATAATTGCATAATGCATTCAGTTAAGATCATCATTTTTAAATGATTTTCTATTAGATTATCTTGTATGTTTTTATGCTTTTTTTTTCAAAACCAATTTGTAAATGCATTATATTTGTATTGAAAACAAAAGAATGAAAGAAGCATTCTGGGCAGAATTTTGTGTATATATGCTAATGAGTAGCAATGTACAAATGCCTGTCGTTTTTAGCCAAAGTATCAAAAATATCATAACAAAGTTATTATTTTAAAAAGCATTAATTTCTCAAATATAAAGATGTTTTTTTTTTGAAAAATAAGGAAATAATGACATTAAAATTTTTTTAATTCAAAATATATAAAAATTTAAAGTCGTAAAAAACAAATCTATGCCTTTTTAATAAAGTAAACAAAACAAAACAAAAAATTTTGTTTACATGAACGCGTATATAATTATTTATTTCTAACAATAGTATTTTACATTAGTATAATCAAATAAAAAATTGAAATCTGCTATAGGAAATTTCAAGTTATCATGGGAGAACATTATTTTCTTAAAAGTCACGTGGTGTCAGTTCTCACATGATTCATATTTCGCAATCGCCAACTTTTAGAAAACCGATGGTTTTTGACCATCTCAAAATTAATCAAGTTCTAGATTTTTTTTCACGCAACTAATTTTTTTTCCGTGAAAAGCCAATTGAAACCGGTTTTAAACAATCACGTGATTATCAGATTACGCATTAGCATCTGAGAAACGTTCAAACTTCATACGTTCCCCCAAACGTTTTTTTTTTCCTATCTCAAATTCGTCCGAGTCCCAAAACTTTTTTTACCAGCTAGAAAAATTGAAAAAAAAGAAAATTACACACACAAACACGCGCGCGCACACACGCACAACTTTCGATTCTTTTTCTCTGTTTCGCGTTCATTCCAATTTTCTTCTCTATACTTCTTCGGACAATAACTTCTTACGACCCTGTCCTTTATTGGCTAGACAGGGGAATTGGGTACATGGTGGGCATTCACGCCAAGCTGTATGTTTTTGTTGGCGATAAGTCGCCAAATATAACAGACTCTTCTACCATTTTCTTATAATCTTAAAAGCGCAAAATTAATGCTTCAAAAGCGATAAATCACCAATTTTCTGCCCGTGTATTTTGTGGTTTCAAAACCTTTAAACCAAAAGAGCATCATGATATCACATGATAATATGAACCTATTTGTTGCTACAAGAAAGGAATAATTTTTTTAATTGCACTTAATTTTATTTCTTATAAAAAATAAAATGAGATCATGAGATGAACTTCGAACACTTTTAAAAAGAAAGTAGAAAAATAAATTAAAATAAAGTAAAATTAACTACTTGATAATAAATTTCAATGTTATTTTGTATTACATTTCATCAATTTTTCCATGCAAATGCATTTTGATGAATTCTTAGTCATTTCCTTTCAACTGAATAATTTCAACTGGCCAGAGAGAATGTTCGTGGTCAATAATAACTTCAACCCTAAATAAGCGTTTAGGGCCTAAATTGTATTGCGATCGAGGTTATAGTTATTTTAAAATTCCTTCAAAAATTTCATGTCACACTCACAACTGCCAAAGTACTACGCGAATCATCTTGGTCCTTATCGACGTCAGGAATACGAATTTGCAAAGTAAGGCTTCAAAAAGGAACTGGAACTCTTTTTTTTTTCCTGGCTTCATTTCATTTTTTTTCCCTTATATTTCCAGTTTTATTTTAAAATTATTTTCTCATCTCCGATAGCTTTTTCAGGTTTGCAAAAATAAGCAAAATCTCCAAATCCTCATTTTTACTTACATAATGTATACTTTCTTTAAACGCATATAGCAAGTAGAAAATAAGGAAATCTCTTCGGTAGGCCTGCCATCATGTTGGTTTAATCCAACAGCGAATATAATCTCATCCATGTTTTTTCAAACAGGCCTTTTATTACTTTTTCTAACTGCTCCTTTGCAATTATATCTTTTAAAACATCATAGGTAGAAAAGACTTTTTAAGACCTACTTTAGGTTTGTAGCCAAAACTGATTTTTTTTATCTCAGCATGATTAATTATAGGTGTTATAAATTAATCGAACTGTGTCTGTCATTGGTCAGATTTGTGGCCCTGCATTTAAGAACTGAGCATATGTTTATCAACTTTACTAGACACTATCCTGGTTTATTAATAGCGAACTTTCCCATGGACGATCCTCAGTACTATTTTGCAAACCATTTCCCTACCATTGTCAAACTATAATGTAGATGGTCCCCAAGCAATATATTTCAAATATTCTGCACAAATTGGAGTTTTTGTTGGGCCATCGAAGATATCACACTTTTCAACATCGTATGTGCCGTTTGCTTTAATTTTGATCACTTTATATGGTCCGAGAAATTTTTTGTTTCAATTTGAGACCAGGGCCAAATCGAGTGCGCTTGATTGCCACAAGATCTTCAATTGAAATTTTTGAGCATGCTTGAGACGCAGATTGTAAGTACGGCAATTTTTTGTTGTTTTGCGCCTTTGCGGAGTTCATCACGCTGTTGGCGAAATGCAGATTGGCTCTCTTCATTGACGATCTCGAGGATTTTTATATTATGCTCAAATTTCCTTTTAGTTCCAAACGGAATTTCGAATGGAGTAGAATTGATACTTCGTTGAAATGTAGAATTAATAATTTGTTGAACGGAACGGAATTTTTCAGGGTTTCCTATGGATAGCTTGGAAAGTACAGCTATGATAGTAGAATTTAGTCTTTCTACCTGACAGTTTCTTCTAGGAAGTCCAGTTGTAATTGCAATATGGGTGATATGTTGATGCTTACAATATTCTTTGAATGACGTGGATATGAAAGCGGTACCTCTGTCCGTAATAATCCTTGAAAGATTGCCGAAAACTGTTCTTTGGCATTCGAGCTTATTGAACTTCAGCGGTGTCGGTGGACGGTCGGATAAAACCACACAAACTTCGTAAAGGAATCGATGATTGCCAGAATATGCTTATATTTCTTAGAAGTGCTGGGGAGTGGACCCAAAAGGTCAATATGGTATGTATGAAAGGGACTGCCGTCTTTGTCAAGTGGATGCAAATTGCTTTCTAATTTGCCACGTTTTCTGTTATTTAGAATGCATGTTACACAGTTGCGTATTTATCGTTCAATTTTCTCTTTCAAGTTCGGAATAAAGAATTCTTTATTTAAGTTTCTGCGTGCGTTTTACTGCAAAATGGCTTCTTTCATGACATGATTTAATGATGTTGGCCTGCATATCGTCAGGTACGACAAGTAAATCGATTACGTCTATGTTGCTTATAAAATATTGTTCCTGACTATGTAGTTCTAGCAAGATGCATTTTGAAGTAATGCTTTTATTGCTGTGATATGCTCATCTGTCTGTTGAGCTTTGAAAATTTGAAGAGTGATACAGTCTTGAATGATCATACAGCATGGATTTCGGCTAAGAGAGTCAACATGAGTCATCTTTGAACCGGTTCGATACTCTATTTCGTAGTCAAAATCCTGAAGATATAATGCCCATCGCGAAATGCGGGAATTCATTTTTTTTTTATTTAACGTTCTGACGAATGCATTACAGGCAGTGATAATTTTAAAGCTTGATCCGAGGATGTAAATTCGGAATTTTTTAAGAGCTTCTACAATGGCGAGTACCTCCATTTCATAAGTGATGTATTTTTTTTTCGTTGTCAGGCGTTTTCTTGGATATATAATATACTGGATGGAATTTGTTATCTTCTTTGGATTTTTGTAGTAGGACTGCCCCCAAGCCATCAATGAATGCGTCTGTATGAATTTTAATGGGACTTTCTTGATTAAAAAAAGTTAAAACGGGTTTTACAGAAAGTAACTGTTTTAAGCGTAAAAACGCAGTTTTTTTACTGAGCTTGAAATAGAAAGGGGCTGCCCTTACGAAGCAGGTCACTAAGTGGTTTTGCTATAGTAGAGTATGAGGGGATAAATTTTCTAAAGTATCCCGTAAGACTTAGAAACGTTGTACGTCTTTTGCATTTTTTAACTCGGGATAATTAAGAGCGGATTTAGTTTTGGAGAGTGAAGGGAGCAATTTGCCGCGTTCTACTACGTGACCCAAAAATTCAATCTGATTATACAAAAACTGACATTTTTTAAAGTTTATATCTACTCCATAATCGCAAGATACAGTTAGAACAGTGTCAAGGCGTTCGAGAGCTTCAGATTCATTATTCGCTGGAATAACGATGTCATCCATATATGGAAGGACAATACCTTTTGCAATAAGATCACGAAAAACGGCATTTATGTATCGCATAAAGACAGGAGGACATGAACTTAAACCGAATGGCAGATAACGGAACTGAAACTGACTTGTATTTATGACGAAATTGGTGTAACAACGACTTTTTTCTTTTGTCAACACATGAAAAAATCCGTTACGCAAATCGAGAGTACTGAAAAGTTTCGCAATTTGAAGACTCTAAAATGTCATCAATTAACGGTAGTGGACAATGACCTTTAACTAATTTGCGATTTAATTTTCTATAATTTATACAGACTCTATGTTTTCCATCTTTCTTACGACCTACGGCAACTTGATTAGCATAGGGTAAAGAACATGGTTCTATAATTCCATTTTTTAACCACTCGTCTATCTGCGCATTTACTATATCCTGTCCGGCAAAGGGTAAGCGTCGAGGAGTGTAGAAAATTGGCTTCTCGTCAGTAAGTGTAATATCAAGTTCGATGTTCGCGGGTTTAGTTTTGTTGGGTTTATAGGCTAACAAAATCTGCTCTATGTCAATGCAAATTTGTTTAGAAATATTCGAACCTATTTCAAACGTGGGAGTATCGGCAGAAATAGTCATTATGAAACTGTTAGGTTCAACGGGATCATCAGATTTAGAAATTTTTAAAAATACAGCACCGTCAGGTTAAATTGTCAAATTTGCCTGTTTTATTACGTCGCAACCTATAATTAGATCATAAGTAGTACAATTATTAGGTACCACAGAAATAAAAATAGGAAAAGTTTGTTTATCAATAATAATTTCAGATTCAAAGGAACCTATTATTTTAGTTCGTGAAAAACCGAATCCATTTAGTGTTGTCTTTTCTATTCGTCAATGGCGACGTTCCTAGTTTAATCCATGCAGAATGTTTGTTTGAGAATTGTCGAAAAACTTCTAGTATCGACTAATACGGAAAGTATATTATTAAAAATAACAACCTCTTTATGCATATTCGACGGAGAATTCTATAAATGTACAGTGTTGACATTATCATGTGGGGTAGAACTGTCATTCCGAGTAGTACGGTGACAATCGGAAAATTTATGTCCGAAAAGATTACAAGAAAGACATTCAGAACCACGAGAATGATTAGGGCAAGACTTTGAGATATGTTCAAAATCGTTACAGTTAAAACAACGCATCTTATTGTTAGTCGGATTGCTAAGATTCGATTTTGATTCTCTTTCTTGGACAGGAATTTTATGTATTGTACAACGTCTTTGGCCGTCAGTAGCATATCTAGAATACGACATCTTTGAATTATTTGCGTTCATTGCACTTGCGATAGTTTCGAAAATTCGTAATTTTTCTTTAAACTCAGAATAACATTTTGCACCGTAAAGAATAATTTTGTCAGAAGGGGAACCCTGTATCCCATTTTTTATGTATTAAATAATTGAACATTCATCAATACGGGTTTCAGACTGATTTGAAATTTCACGTATGGCAATAAAATGCAGCATAAAAGTTTCATTCGAGTGCATTTTACTTCTTTCTAGCTGTTTATGTATTTCAATAGAAGTTACTTTATCGGAAAATTCATTAATTAATGCACTTTTAAAAGCATGATAGGAATTTAGATTTCTTTGAGGGAAAAAAAAAGATTTAACTGCACCAGAAACTAACCTCTTTGCAAAGATTAATTTTTGTTGTTCGCTTAAGAAGGAAAAGGTGAAAAATTCTCTTCAAAATCACACAAAAAAACAAACAAAAAACAACAACAACTTTTAATAGAATAGGAATCATTGCCTGTGAAGTTTCTACAACTGCCACAGAGATCGCGTAGTAAAAAACAAAACTGAAGGTTTATTTCATTCATCATTTTATTATTCGAGGGATCATTTTCGAGTGATTCCCTTTGGGCGCCAGTGATTAATGCCTGACTGTTATTTATGAATGATTCGTCTGAACTTACGGGGATGGGTAAGGAAGAATTATTACTGGCATTACAACTTTCGGTTTGAGGAACCTTTTGATAAGACAAAAGTTCTTATTCTTTTTCCAATAAAAAACTAATATCTAGTTAATTCTGAAATTCCACTAAATTATTTAGGGCTTTAAAAATATTTTCACACAAATCATCTTTGTTACTTTCGTTTACTTCTAAATGTAATAAGTCAGAAATGGAGATAAAATCAGATAAGAAAAATTCTTCAACAATTCTTGTTTATGTCTATCTACATCTAAATTTTGAAATCTTTCAAAATTTCTCATTCTTTTTCTTGAAGAATGGTCAATATTACTGCAATCCAACACAGAGTTAAGCAATTCGATTGAATTAGTTTTAGCTCATTTAAGAGAGTTAAAGATTAATTGAATATCGCCTAATTTTAAAGACATTTTAAATAATTAAAGAAGAACTAATATACATTCAATCGGGATTAAAATTTAAAGGGACAATGAAATAAAGTAACGCACTATAAATTACAAACTTATCAAGAATCGCATTCATTTAGAGGGGAAAAAATTGCTCCTACCTGGTTGAGAGCAGTTGGACTATTCACTCCGAAATGATTCACACATTTCCATATAATTCAATTTCTTCTGTAATTTAGAAATGTCGAACAGGATGATGTTCATTTTTTTAAAACGGCCAGTATATGTCAGCACAGTTGCGCAAGAATACGAAGTCATTGAATCTTGAAAGTTTTCATTTGAGTCATATCCTTGAAAAACACGCGCGAACGTCCATTCACCAGTCCAGTAAATCATCCACATCAAAAATCCACTATTATGAAAATTTTTAGCATCAATTTAGTGTTTTAAATTGTACTAACGTCCACAGCTTTTCAACAATTTGGCGGGATTCGCTAGGGGTATTCACGAGAAAGGTCGAGTCCCCAAAAATGTGTAGAAAGGCAACTACCAGCATTAAAATGAGAAATATATTTATTAAGATTAAAAGACAAAGGACAAAACATTACTAACATAGAACACATAAAGATACATGAGCGTGAACTGTACGTTTTACAGACTCACTACCCTATTCTCGTCTGCCAATAATGGCGGGAAAGCATCATGTGATATATATATATATATATATATATATATATATATATATATATATATATGTTTGTGAAGACAAATAAATAATCTAGTATGTTATATTTTTTAAAAATTTTTGTATATAACTATGAGATAGTAAATCTTTCTAGATACAACACACCTTCTATATATCAGACATTTATTTTCACATAAAAAAATTCCACTTTGAGCCAAGACAATAAGACAAAGAATAATTCTGATTGCTAATACAAATAAATTCATTACTTGAACTGCCAAAATGGCGACTAATATCTGTGAAAATTGTTGATTTTTACTTCTTCTCTGATTCGTATCTTATAATGCCAGTTTTAAAAAGAGTGTGATACCAGTCTGAAACTTTTTCAAAGTGAACTGCGCGAATAACAGATCATATGAAAGATACGAACATCATTTTTAGATATATAAAGATTAAAGTTTCAACTGTTCTTTTTCTTCTTATGTGTATTATTATAAACTTATAATAATTTATATTTCAGAATTATATTTGGCATGCAATATTTATTCTGGCTCAATTTTACGATTTAGTTTAGTACCTTGTAGCCAACGGTATGGCTCTTGCACAAAAAAATAATCCAACTCTAATCAACTATCTCGTAATTAATCAAGTAATGTGCAGTTATAAAATTTAAAATAAATTCATTTTTGAATAAAATCATATATTATCTTGATAAAATAATTAAATTTTTAGAAAGTTATTCTGTCAAGAACCTTTTCAATAGTCAAATATAAGATCTGAACCTTTAGTTGCAGATCATTCAATATCTTTCTGTTTTATTTTCACATCAAAAATTATTTCGCGCAGCAATGCAATTTTATATACTATTGTTGTTTTTTCTCATATTTTACAGTTCATTTCTCGGAGGTATTTTGATTCTATTTACTGTTTCAAACATAGCGAAAATTAAATAAGTTCAATAATTAAATTAAATATATTCAGCATTATGAAATTAATGCAGTTTATTTATTGAGTGAATCAATTTTAATTTAAATTTCTTATATTCATTTTGTGTTTATAAACGTTTATGCAAATATTATAAATTACAGTACTAACCTGCAGTGTCAATTTTTTATATCATTTGTAACAGAATTACAAATTTATCATGCTTTGTTTCATAATCTACTTAAATTTTATTTTATTTTTTAATGATTAATAATAAATATTTGAAAAGATAAATACTAAAGAGCGCTTCATGTATGATTTACATATGAAAAATCTGAATTCCAGCTTCACAAAAACTTAATGTAATACTACGAATCTCCAAATTTTACAAATATAAAGATATCAATTTAATATCCAGAACTGAAATACAAATAAAAAGATTTATCGCTAACCAGAATTTAGAAAATCTTTTAATAATATATAAGAGATAACTCTTTGATTGTAATTTTAAAAATTGAAAAAGCCGGCGTCCTGGCATAGGGGTAGCGCGTCTTCCCCGTGATCTGGGCGTCCCGGGTTCGAGTCCCGGTTCGGGCATGGTTGTCCTTCATTTGTTCTATCTGTGAGATGTGTGAATGTGCCCCCCTTTAAAAAGGGGCTGTGCAAGCGAATGTGGTGCGTGAGTAGCAAAATCGTACTCTTGGCCCTAGTTGGCGCTACTAAAATAAGAGACGTTCCCTTTCGGCTTAAAATCGTTGATTTCAAATCAGCGAGCTTGCCTATGGCAAGTGCCATTGGAAACAACAACAACAAAAATTGAAAGAAATGTACGATTGAAGGACACTTAATTCCAATTCAAAAGCCTTTTTTTTAATTTTTTTTTATCAAATTAGAATTAGCAGTAAATAATATTAAACTAATAATTCATTTTTAATTCTTTTTATTTCAGTATTGAGTTGAACATTTAACTGGGATAAGATTTCATAGAAATTTTCGACGTGTTTTATTATAAAGGAAATATATGACAAGAATTCGGAAATATTTTTCATTGAATTAAATCTATCAAAGAAATTCAGCAATCGATTGAGCATCGATGTGAAAGCATAAAAAATAAACATAGGATATTGATTAAAGCCTTCACTTTTTTATGCTAAATAATAAAGAAATCTACTGAAAATAATAATTTAATAAACTTATAATCTTTAATAAAATATAAAAATATTAATTTAAAATTAAATGGAGACAACGAAAATAGAATGCTACATTTGAAAAAAAATTAAAAATAAGAATTAGGCACTAAGATTCGGTATCAGAAAATATTTCGAATTTTTATAAAATATACACTTATTATTTCTGTTTCAGAATTTAATGAGCTAATGGAATTGCAGAGAAGTTATTAGGTCAATTATTCATTGTCAAATACCATGTAGTGATTAAACGATAGGTTAAATAAAATTTATAATTTTGGCTATAAAAAATTCACAAACTGAAGCATTTTCTGTAGCCAGAGCTGGGGGAATCGAATTTCCAACGGAGAATTTATTTTCAAACATAGTTGTAATTTTTTTGAAAGACTAAATAACAAAAAATGAT
>JAPMOR010078024.1:57774-91093 GCA_026543865.1 Argiope aurantia
AGACTAATTCTTACTCTGGATTCTTTTTTTTTTTCAATCGGTAGCTTTTGGTCATCTTTACTTAGATCTGCACGTTTTCAGCTCTTTATTTTGAATTTCGGAAATGTTTCGCTTTATATAATAGTGCAAATATGTTCATTATACAAATACTATAGCTTATTTTTTATTTTAAACATAACCATAGTTAATTTTATACTGTAAATTAACTGTATTGAAAAGGGCACTGAAAGATCAACTAATTCTTTCCGAAACGCCAAAAATGTTTTAAGCGTTGCCCTCCAATAGCGAATCTGAGTATGCCTTCTTTTTGGTTCACCTTGAGCATGCTGAATCTGCTACGCAGGAATAAAATACTCTTTTTTTATTCAAATTCAAGCAATTTTACTTATTTTCCCGCTTCACTGCAACGTTTTCTTAGCGCTGCAATGCATTCTCTCTTGCGTCGCAATGTTTCAACTTATGGACCCCTCTCCTACGCCACCCGCTCCAGAGTCAAAACTATAAGTACAATCTTCCCGAAATATAACCTCTGCACTTCTATAGGCCTAAATAGGTTATCTACAATTTTTTTTTTGTTTGAGTTAAATTTTAAAAGGTAGAACGTCGCAAAAGGTTAAGATAGTGGCAGAATCAATACGATTTCTAGTTTTTAGATCATCTGTAAAAACAATTTCAAAATTTTTATAATAATATTTTCCATTATAATAAGCAGTTGTAAATCAGCAAAAGAAAGCATATAATCCTTGGCGAATCTATTAAAATAATCCACAATAGATATTTCGTGTTTTATCAACGGATCTGGGGATTCTTCAATCGTTATTACACAAGGCTTTTCCATATTATCGCAGTTTAAGAGTGCTTTAATCTTTTGGCTAATTATAACCAAATGAATACAATGGATTAAATGCAAATAATGAACTAAAAATCTGGTTTAATATTCTATCATAAATATTGCCTTTTATTCTCTTAGTTAAAATATGGATTTTGATGCAGAGTTATACTTTTGATCACAACATTATTTACTATGTTTCTTTAATATACTTCATTAATCTGAATTAATTATCTCATTCTTCATTCTAATTAATTTAATGAGATAATTCATTCGTTCTGAATTAATTATCTCATTCTTCATTCTAATTAATTTAATGAGATAATTCATTCATTCTGAATTAATTATCTCATTCTTCTCATATCTTCATTAATCTGAATTAATTATCCTATTAATTATCTATTAATTATCTCATTCACACAGATTCGAATATTTACACTGACAGACAATCAGCTTTCAATGATTTTGGTTCAATAATTGACTTATAACTATATTTCGAATTATAAAACCATATTCTAACATATTTAACTATTTTTTATATTCGATTTTTCATGTTCATATAAAGAAAAGAACAGACAGAGTTATAATCAAAATAATAAAATTTAATCATAATTTAATAGAAATTTATAACTTTGTATACAAATTACTTTCAAAATTTCCACCAGTTTGTTTGATTCACTTCTGAGCAGAGCAGATAAATATTCAAAAAAAAAGTAATGTTTTTTTTTTCTCGTTTAGAAAAGTATTGGATATGTAGACGCACAGAAATATCGAAATCATTTTTTTTTTACGATTTTATAGTACATTTTCTTCTAATAAAAAGAAAAATAAGAATAGAACCATAAGATACCATGAGGGTAATAGAACCAATACCACAGAAACAACACTAAGTGAATTCAGTCTTTTTAAAAAAATTTATTATTTGCTATTCAAATGGTATCAATTAAGATTATTTATCGATATATTTTTTGAAATATAACGACTGTAAATTAAACTTAAAATATTATCGTTGTTTTGAACCAGAGATTCGCAAATGAGTTAAAAATTTGTAAATCTTATCCTATTTATATATCTTTTTTTAAATAAATTTTTGAAAATGGACTGAGTGTCTATTACTTACTATGATAAGAAAAAAATCATAACTTTTATATAAAATGAAATCTTGAAAATGACAAATTGTTCCTTACAACTAATTTTTAAAATATATTTTGTATCGCGAGTTTGGGTTAAAAAAAAACACTCTTTCTGCCTTTAGAAAGCAAAAGACACCCATCTGCAGTCAAAACAGTACTTTTCGTATCCCTGATTCGTGACTAATGACTCCTTCTTTCTCCTGATTCATTTCGTGATTCATGAAATGAAAAGATATCACGGCGCAGTCGTACAACATCGGTACAATTATCTACATTTCTAACCTCATATATAAAAATAATTATACTGATACATAATTTAATCAAAAGTGGACCAAAAGCTCCAGACAGATCTTCGAGTGACAGAGGCTTTACCTTCTGGGAAATATCTCTTCTTTCAGATGCAGACAGCCACAATTTAAAGTATTCTTCTTTTGTGTATTGCATACATCATCCTGTACTATTTATGCGGGATATATTATATTTAATTTCCTTTTATAACAGAACGCTTTTTTCATGGCAGTTGCAAATTTATATGTTATGAGAGAATCATCTGATAGAAAATTGAACTTCCACTGTTCTTAATCTTTTTCTAGAATCTATTACTGCTGAATGGTAATCAATTTGATCAATCATCGTCAAAGGACGAGCATTTATATACCAATTGTTCTGAACAATATTCTCACTCAAGCATTTCAAATACTTTTCATTACTTTGAAGAATGAAATCTATATGAGCGGTTCCTTTGGAAAGATAAGTTCTGTATCCATTTTTTTTACTGCATTAGCTAGTTCTTTGAAATTTTTCACTGTGATTTCTTCTGATGGTATAGATAACATAGACAGCAGCACTTCTGAGTAGCTGAAAGATAGGATTGTTGAAGAAAACCACCATGAAAACCAAGTGGCTTGAATCTCTTAATGTAGTAATTTGGAAGAGTGGGTTGGCGAAATATGGTTTCCAGAAGTCTCAAAAACAAGATGTGCAGTTCGTTATTGCAAAATAAGCATTGAAATATTAATGGCATGATCAACAAAGTAGTTAAGATCCAAGTTATAAAATCAAATGGTTGCACAAATGCCAAAGACCGGGTTTCTTAATGGCAAATGTCATATCGTCAGTATGATAAACTGTGCTAAAATCTACCACGGCGGATCGTTGTTCTGTTATACTTATATAGCTATCAGCTATATCAGCAGTACCTTTCTGTATCTTGCCTATCATGCCTGTCTAATTACTGCTGGGCAAACGACGACGACCCCATTCTCAATCTTCTGCTATAACCAGTTGAAAAGACATCTTTATAGCTTCCAGAACTGTACCTAGATACCTTCCCTGTATTCATGAAAATTTCATATTATCATCTTCATTCCTGTGAATTTGCAAATCGTTCGTTGAAATAATTGGGAAATGTTGGGCACTTCATTTTACGCTAATTAGCTTGAAAATGAAATTATTGAGTAATATAAATAGTCATACACTAATAAAAAATGTTATATTAATACCATTAAAAAATTAAGGTTTATATTACCTATGTATTGAAAGTAATCCAGTACGTTTGCTTTAAAATCATTTTGATACAATTATATAAAGAATATTTTTAATTTTTATTTCATTGATTATTTTTGTATATCATTTAAAACCATGACTATTTAATTTAAATTTATGGGACAAGTAATTCTGAATGATATTACATTCACAAATTTTTGATACCAGAATTTAAAAACTATATTGCGCTATTGGTCTTAATACGAACTTTGCTTAAGGTGGTTTGCCTTTAAATTCCTTTCAGTTTTATTCAACAATGGAAAATTAATCTGTCATCTGAACTCAGTCTGCAGAATATTGATTTGTCTACAATTTACGAAAATCTTTCGCCAAGATCTTTGCCAATATATCCAAGTCTATAAATATACCATTTGATTACATAAAGCGGTTTTATCTACCTGTGTCAAATAAATTAAAGACGCTCCTATGGAGATATTACATGTTATTGCAGCTGAAGTTTGCAAAGCAACAAGTTAAGAAATAGTAATATTTATTTTTGAAAAGAATTATCTATACTTATAATAAAGCTCAATGTGTGTGTGTGTGTGTGTGTTTTGGCGCTCTACAGGCCAGACCATTCAACCTACAGCTACCAAATTTCGCACGTGTATACCTTGGGACCGGGAATGTGCACCTGGGGGTTATTTTTTCAAATTTTTAATTAAAATTTTATTTATTTAAAAATTAAGCGAAATTTTGACGTGTTTCTGCTATAACTCCCGAAAATATTACCGCACAAAAAAGATTTTTACATGAAGTTAAAGATAAAAAATTTATCTTTTAAATGATACCAATGTTTTAATCTTAAAATTAAATTTCTATTTTTAATGAATTTTTAAATAAAGATTTTAACTATATTTTTCAACAATTTTTTTCGTAAAAAATAAAAATAAAATTTAAGCTGCATGAGCACGTTTTGCATTCATGGGAAAAAATTAGCTTTTTTCAAAGTGTTGCCATCACATTGATTAATGCTCCAACTAAAAATAAATTAAATCTTTTTGGAAATAAAATCTGCAAAAATATAATTTTCGGCACGTGTCTGTAGGAAATGAAACAAATATGAAATATTATTTTTTCTAAAAAATAGATTCAAGAAAAATTATTTTATGATCTTTTACACTCTCTATACATGGTGTTTATTTAGTCCCGTACCCATTGTGATGTTTAATGACTCATAAAATAATGAAGATATAAACAAACTTATGGCATTTATTGATGGAATAACTCATATATTTTCCTTTTCAGGTTTGAATATTTTTACTTTTGTAAATATCATCTGCGCGTGTTTTTAATTTCAGATAATTTCATTTTCCAGTCTAAATATCTGTACTTTTCTAAATATCGTCTGCTTATTAATTGCATTTTTCTCTCTTTTGTTTTTGGCAATTATTGAAATGTTATGTTTACTTTTGATGTGTTTGTTCTATGTAGTACTTTTGTATGTGATGTTTTATTCGAGCGGATATTAAGGAGAATGCATACACCACAAGAGAAAGCACAGATTTTATGGTGGTTATAGAGTTAATTTCCAATCAACTAAATCACTGACTTTTAAGAGTTAATTTCCAATCACTTAAACTGACTGATTTATGAAAATTTAAATATCACTATTCAATAAAAAAAATGATAATTTTAGATTTTCCATCGATCGCTTCAAAGAAAATACGCCAATCAGCGCGCAGGTTTCTCAAGATTAATTGGCCTAAGATTATGAAAATGTTGAGTTTTTCTAAATTTTTAATATTTAAAACTTCATATATAAGTCTTAGTTGATCGTGGAAAATAGAAACATTCATTCATTTATTTAAAATTTGGTGTGTCCAGAATATTTCTCAGAATATGATACCTTACTGCATTAAATTTAGACTTCATAATTTTTGAAATATATTTATAGACCGGAACAAAATATTATTATTGATTTCATTTCAATCCTTTTGAAAGCAAAACTAAAAACTGAATTTTATGCTGAATCTCAGAAATTTTTGTTGAATTATTGTTTGAGATATTACATAAATTATGAAAAATATTTTGTAGTTAACATAAGACTTAAATACCGAGCGATTCTGTTTGGAATACTCACATTGAATAATAATAATAATTTATAAATAACAATAATGATGATAAATAAAATAAAACGCTTGGTTTTATTAAAAAATATCTTAATATTAATTGCAATTTCATCATTTACATTTTAAATTAAAGTTGAAGTTTTGCCGGAAATGACAACAAATTAGCAAAATATATATAGTAAATTGAACGAAACGATCTAAACAGTATAAGTTTGGTATGGCTATCAAAATTTGAAGATTAAAAAGGTTTTGTTTGAGAATCCTTAAAGAGACGAGTTACTTAAAATATTTAATTGAAAACTGTAGCGAGCGGTAATAATGGCGAACCGGCTGGTCGCCAAAGGCGGCTAGTCTATTATAATCATAATAGATGTTTTTGAGCATGCTAATATTTAAAAAATTTTTAATTAGATTTTTGTAAATACGGATGAAATATTTTTTCAGGTATACAATATTTTGAGCTATTATTGTAATTTTTTAAAACTTTATATACTATTATAAATTTATCTCTAAGAAATATGGGTCTTGAAGGCTCATAAATCTTAATGCGACAGCATCGAAATATTCATAATAAAAGGGATTTTGTTCGAGGGAATAATCAATCAAAAATCTAATTTCCTAATCATGACTATTTAAAAAGTAGGCTGATAATAATAAAAAATATTTCAGATTTTTCTTACTTCTTTAACATAAAAATTATGCATCTCAATAATTCTATGAAAGGAGTATTTAAAAAAAATTACAACCCTGTTTTCAAATTTATTTCACTGATTGCCAACCACATAAAAATGATCAATTATAAACTGAATGAATTCATAAACGTAATGTATTATAAAAAAAATTGACAACTATTTAAAAAACATGGATATGATGAATGATTAAATTTACTTTTTTACAAAGATTGCAAGGACTTATGAATTTCAGGGAAGCAACAGTTGTTTCAGATTTTAAAGTACAAATTTTAAATATGAATAATCCAAACTATTATAATACGCAACTAGTATGCCAGTAATAATGAAACTATAAAATTAATATAATTTTATGCTGTAGTAAAGTTTAGAATTGCGCAGTTATTGAAAGTGGATAAAAATCCAAGTTTATTTTAATATAGCTACATCTATCTGTGTATTACCAAAAGAGCAAGCGTGTCCTTTTACATTAATGATTTGCCTTTTGAATTTCTTAAAAAAATAAATGCCACTATTCGTTTGTTCGACGATAAATATTTTATTACGCAAGAACACTGTAAAAATCATGATATCAGTTTTCCTTAAGTCAGAATAAGTATCATTATTAATAATAAAAGAAAGAAATTAAGATAAAAATTCGCTAACTACTGAAAAAGAAGATTCCATTTGATTTCCATAATATATCATACACATGCATTTAATAACGGAATTTTTCATATTTAAATTCGTGAATTAATCAAAGTACCAATTGATTCTAAGGAGATAAATTCGTACATGATTAAATATTTCAAATAATCTCTAATTTCTCGTTTGAATTTGATTATGAATTGAAACCTAGAAATAATAAAATGCAGATTTAAAAAAAATCGAGAAAGTGATAAATAAGGTGAGGCTAATTTTGGTTTTTTTAGCGTATTCTAGGTCAGTGATATTATTCTCGTCAGAAAAGAAGAATGGCCGTGAGAGTAATTGTTGTTATTACTTCAATATTCGTGTAATCACCTCAGTACTTCAGTCACTTCCGATACTTCCTAACTTAAAGTGGGTCTTAGAATATTTGCACCATTTCTCAAATTGGCCACATTTGTACTGCGGTGGATTGTGATGCGCGAGGATAGAACCTGGGACCTTATGGTTCGCAGCCCAGTAACATGACCACGCTACGAAAGCAATTGCTCGTGTAGCGAAGCTGTTAACTGGCTTATAAGCTTTCACCACAGTATTTACAACTGCGCAAAAGAAGACAAAAAATAAATATTTTTTTTGATATTGACTGCATATTCATTATTCAGTCTTCAAATACCATAATTTGGATTTTCAGCTAAAATGAAGGTTGAATAAGATAATATGCCAAAGGCTTGAATCTGTAACTGTGAATAAAGTGCTATGCCGTAACCTGAACAATTTTTTAGGTGGGACTTTCCATAAACGAAATGATACGCAAACTTTCCAGCATTGGAAAACTATAAGGAACTTTGCATACTGTCACTTACTTTTCCGAATCACTATTTTAAAAATGTTCTGAAAGAATCTGTTAGGAAATTTTGAAAGGAATTTTTCTTGATGCTTAAAAAATAGAAAACTAATTGATTAAAAAAAGAATAGGGCATATCTCATGCCTTCTGTAACTAATACTACATGCACTACATATAAGTTTTACTAAAACTTTATCAGGAGCATGCGAATTTTAGTAAAATTCATATATTCAAATCTTTTTCTAGACAGATTACAGACAAGATGTAGAGTTAAAAAGTCGGAATTGCTTCAATCATAATTTTTTGAATAAATTCCCCCCCCCCCAAAAAAAAAGTTAATATTTTCTCAATAGTTCTTGGTGCGTTTAAAAATAGTGGATGATATTTGTTATATTTCAATTAGTCATAAGCTTATAAAATATTTTAAATAATATAACTTAATTTTTTTTCTATTTTCCATTTAAAAACTGATAGTTCTATTTTATTTTTTCTTCATGAATAATTATTGCAACCACTATCTATTCTAAGTACTGATAACCGATAACTGATAACCAAAATTGTTACAAGTAACATCAATTACGAATTAATTGATTCAAATTGGTGATAAGAAAAAAAATTTCAATAAAATATTAATATTATTCTTAAATATACACATTTCTCGAAATTTAAAACTCTTTTAAAAAGTGTAGAAAGTTGTTAGAAGCAGAATCACAGAATTAAGTTTTATGAATTATAGAAAGTGAATCAGGAAACTGAACTACATATTTTTTTAAATTATATGATTGCACTATAGAAAATATGAATATAGACATATTTTTCTTGTTATGTGTCAGTTATTCTTAAACAAAATCGGATAATATTCGGAATTAAAAGAACGTTATGTTATACTCCATTAAATAGTCTTATTAATAATGATAGTTTGAAATGCTGCAGAATCTTGAAGACAAATTTGAAGAAAGGATTACTTAATTGAAAATTATTTTTCCTGTATTTTTATTTGCTTCAAACTTTTAGTCCTTTTGTTTAGCAAAAATTTAAAAAAAATTCGTAATGTTTTTCTTTTACATCCCTTGACATTTTGTACTAAATTAGTAGAAACTGCATTGCAATATTCTTCAGATGATTTTACCATATAGTACGTCATTCAGAATCCATAAACTATCGTGAAGATACCATAGAATAACTTGGACTAATTGAGTAATTTGTTTAATTAATATAATTATTACAAAAATAAACCCTTACATTTCTGGCATTGTTTCTACGTTACTCCAAAATTTGTAAGTATTTCGAAAGAACATGCTCTTAAATTTGTATTTTATCAGAAAGTTTTGAGTTCACAAACTTTGAAGATCTTTACTCTTTCAAAAAATTGTTGATACATAATCTCACAGATGAGAACCACAAATTCTAAGATGAGACCCTATGAAAGTACCACAAAAGCCACCGAAAGTAATTTTAGCTTCTTTTTCCTGATGAACAACTCTACTCTGGTACGAAAAAGGTAACCACTGACGGAAATATTCATCGCTAATGATTTTCTGGTACAGTCCAGCATTATTCAGCAGAGAGATCATTGTATTTAACTTCCTTTTATGACAAAAGCTCTTCATGGAAACAGCCATTAGAAAGGTGTTTATGGAATCATCAGACAAGAAATGGTATTTCCTTTCTTTGGTTCCTGCTATCGTCTGAATCTTGCTCCTCAGGCCTAACAAAGCTGAATTTATATCTACATACGAAGATGTGAAAAAAGTTTTCATATCTATATACCAATTATTGTTGTTTATGGCTTCTCCAATGATTCGCAATTGTTCTTTCTTGCAATTTAAAAGCACAAATTTGTGTAGCGGAACCCTTGGCAATAGCTAGTTTGAAATCTCTTTTAGAAACGGCATTCGAAAGTTCTTTACAGTTAGCATTTCCAAAGGTACAGATAAAATTCCAAAAAGAATTGCACTGTAACTAAAAGCAATAATCCATGAAAATATACTCCATGAATCAAAATTCTACATTTACTCAAATAATCATTTAAATTTAAAGATTTTCCTAAGAGAGTTCCTAAAAGTTTTATTAGAAGTTGAAAATATGTTTCTTTCACTTGCAAAATGAGTTTGAAGGCTAAAGACCTCATAATTGATGCCAGAAATATAGACAACCATGTGGCAGAATCGAAAGGTTAGATGAAAGACATTGGTGTCGCGAACACACCAAGTTTATTGATTGCAAACGTCATTTGGTCAATGTCATAAACTGTACTGAAATCAAAGACATTTGCTCTGTCTTCAGTGATAGCCAAACAGTGATATGCTATATCGGCTTTACCTCTCTCAATCAAACTTATCAATCCAATCGAAGAATCATTCTGTAAAAGACATCCAAGCTCGTCATCAGGAGGAATTATCAATTCGAATTTCCAATGAAAGGTATTGCTTATTGTATTTAAAAACATCCCTTCGGGGCCTCTCAATGTCATCCTGCCCTCTTCATTTTTTTTAACCAAAAGCTCTCTTGTTTTCACAATAACGACTCCCACAATAGAAGGACAATTCATACCAGTTTTTCTTTTCAGATAATTGTTATAGAATGTGTCTGTAGAGCAAATGTTTGAAAGAACGGATGACAATAATATCACATATTAAGAAGGCCCAGTCATTACAAAATTTTTCAGAAAATCAAATGTAAAGAAATTGTATTTAATTCTATGTGTCCGTTAAAAATGGGAAACTAACTATCAGGCAATTTTAATTTTATGCCTTTCTGCCATTCGTCTAGTTGGAAAATGTTAAGAATAATGTTAATTACATAACCTAATGTTGCTCCCAGCACGGTTAGTTCCATAGGAGGAAAGATCGTTTAACGATCAGCTTTATTAGATATTGATCGGATGCCGGATCAGTGATCAAGTCCAGGGATCAGTGATCCCCTGACTTGGCAACGACTTTGGCGACAAAATGGTTGATACTAGAATCTTCAAGAATTTTGGTGATAGAAGCAACAGGAGCTGAGATATACTTGATTGTTGGATAATATTCTCTGCCCTGCTCCGGAAACTATAAAAGGCCGGCAGTCCAAGTCGAGGAGAGTCGTTAAGATGTTTAGAGTCGCATAGCGAGTCAACGGCGAATTAGTTGGATCTGTCCAGGAAGCACAAGCATTGAATGGAGGTCAAGCGATTGATGAATTGAGTTGTCAGCCGAATCCTGTAGTTTATTATAGAAACAGCATCGAGTCGTGTGAGGAGTTTCCAGTCGTGTAGTAGTGAGTCGGCAGTTAGATACAGTTAAAGCGAAGAGGTAGTGGAAAATTTCAGGCGTTTGGAGAGACAATAGAGAGTTGCTACGTAGATTTCCTCCTGCTGAGTTCTGTCTGTTCGCTTTGTGTGCTGTGGTGGTTATTACTACCGAATTACGACTTGTGGGCTATTGTTTGTGCTGATGTGTATTGCTTGTGTATGTTTCGTCTATTTTTTGTCTTCAGTGCATTCGTGTTAATAAATGTGTAATCATCTTTGCTATCTAGGCCTGTTGATTGTGTTTCACCATACACCCACTACTAGCGAACCCGTTGCCTTTACGGACAGTGGAGGAAGTTCCGTATTACTATCCTTCATTTTTATGTATGAAAAATTATTTTTCGTTGTTTGTTATGTACATGATTTTAATAGTTGATCACATTTGCTTAGCCATTTTAACCGGCCGAATAATTTCATTCACAAAGAAGTTATTATTCAAATATTTTTCTGCTATTTTGCCGGAACTATAATAAAAATGCAAATTGAGGTAACTTAATCATCACTCTGATCCGATTATTGCATTAGTACTTGGGCAGCTTACGAACATTAAAGAGTAACTATTGATTAACTATTTAAACTTTTCATTGATTTAACCTTTTCTCTAGAAGTTTGAAAAATTTATAATTACTTTGAAAATTTTAAAATTCAAATATAGTAGGTTGCTCAGTAATGATAGTCATCGAAGAATGTAAATGGGATATGTAACGATTCTTCAATAGCTCGAGAAAATTTTTATATTCACGTTTTTTTTCTCACCTGAAGTTCTGGAATCCAGTCAATTTAATACGAACAAGTTTTCGTTCACTCAAAGAACGAGAACTCATTATGAATTTGTTCACTTCAATATGAACAAGTTCCTTCTAATACTCGTAGTTTTGATGAGATCAGAAAATTCACTGAAAAAGTTTTCAACAACTAAAGTTATTATAAAGTTAATGAACATATGCATTAAAAATTTCAAACTTCTTCCGTTTTGAAAATTTCGAATTAAAATTTTAGAAATACTTCATACTATTTCATTAATATACGATTCTTTAGCGGACGAACTATTTTGAAATTTAAAAATTCAGCAATATATTGATTTAAAATTGTAATTGTCAATTAAAACTGTAATTTTCCCATTTTTTTAAAAACTTACTTTTTATTATTGAGATAATAATTTATGAGCAAACATTTTTTCTGCTATAGTAAAAGAGAATCCATGTACGATCTTTGTGTTGGAACTTTAAACAGATATCTCTTAAGATCTACCAAATTTGATTCGTATATCTTTTCAAGAACATAAATTTATATCGTGCAGAGATTTAAAAAAAAAAAACAATTTTGATTAGAATATTAATTAAAATTTAAGACAATATTTTGGTATCTTTCTCCGAAAATATTATTGCATAAAACAATGTTTACATCATTGAAGAATAGTAAAAAATGTTTAATAGTGCTAGTTACGCTGTGGAATTTTTTTTTTTTTTTTGAAATTTAAAGAAATTAAAGCACATTTTATTAAAAACATTTTTTAATAATATTCAGCAATATATTTATAAATTGCCCCGAAATCCAACCTGATTTCATATTTTCATCAAATCTATGAACGTCTCCCGATGGTGTAGTTCGGAAGTTTAGAGAGTCGGTGCCAGCTCAATTCATCTGAAAATGGTTTAAAATTAAGAAGTCAGTACCAAAATAGCTTAGAGATGCTTCAAAATTGGACGTTAATATAACTGAACTGAATTAATCAAATTTATGATGACGTGTTCCTCCTTTGTTGTTGAAATTTAAGGAATTAAGATTATGCTCACTGTTTGAGAAGTTTATATAAGGAATCAGATTAGAGTAGTTTATATTGATATTATATAATCACACAAGATTGTGTACAATTGGAACAGATCTCTCAAACACTTAAGTTTCAATGGAATTTATGATATCATGAGATTCGACTCCATTAGGAGGGTTCATGTACACTAAAAACAGAACAGGTGTAGCGAAGCTTTAATGGTCGTTCTCAGACATCCTCAAATATTAAGTTTATTATGGGATTTAAGAAGGTCAAGATATGCATAATAGATTTAATTGAAATAAAAAAATAAACTATGTTTCCAGGGAAAAAGTGGATTGTTAAAGGAGTCTAATATTTAAAACTTTTATACATAACGAATGGAAGCTAGTGACAGAGATAAAATAATAGAATATAGAATGGATAAAATAATAAAATATAAATAAATGAAAATGTAAATGATGAAATGAGAAAAAATATAAATAAATGAAAATTTAAATAATGAAATGATTAAAAATATAAATAAAATGTAACTATTATTATTTTTATTATTAATAAATAAAAATGTAATATTATTTTTTAAGAAGCAAATGGAAATTTACAATGAAATAAAGAGAAATAATTCAAAACTTTCTCTTCAAACTTGCTGAAATTTCAATTATAAAGAAAGAGAATTTTTCTACAAGTAAAAAAATTAATATCGAATGGAAAATTTCGGACATATAGACAGAAAGATTTATTTTAATTACAAAACAGTATAAAAATCTTAGCTTCTTAAAGTATTTGTTTTTTACTAACAAATCGAATATGCGTTGTAACGCGATAGTTTTAAATTTCATAACAACAAATCGGTAATATCAAAATAAAAAATGAAATAATTCTGAGCAAAATCACTCGAAAACTAGCATACTTTGTGAACATAGGCTTCATAATTACAATGAATTTATTTTCATTTAAATATGCTAATAAGAAGAAAAAAAATGAATATCGTGTAATATGAAAATCTAAAAATATATGAAATTTTGCATGATAAATAGCCTCTAAAAATTAATTTTATTATTACGTAGAAAAAATAAAAATATGTTAAACAGATGAATAATGCTTGAAAATATTATTGTATAAAATTTTATAAGGTTGTAATACATTGAATGCGTTCTATGCGTTCCGAAATTTGAAGAAAATGTATTTGGAACTATTTGGGGTGTGTCATGTGTATTAAACAAAATCTTTCATCATTTTAATTTTGCCTTTAATTTCTCATAGAATATTCGAGAATGATTTTTTTATGCATTCTTGCATCATTTATTTCATGTGTGATCAAAAATCAAAAATGGTGAAGTCAATGTTTCTATGAGACAAACCCTCACGATAAATATCAATATGAAGATCCGAAATTTATATAAAACAATCTTCTGCATAGAAGGTTCTTTTTACTGCTTCATAATTACACGATTTTGAAATATTTCTGTGATAATTTTCCAAGAAAATATTGGAGATTAAAAATGTCATTTTGCTGCATTACAATTTTTTTTATAAATCCAAATGGTTAAAATGATTTTTAAAATGATATATAGATCTAAATTCAAATAAAAAGGTACGAAGCCACACTGTGGGTATAAATGAATACTTTATTCAAAATATACACCATAGTCCTGATCCCATTGATTAACTAGCTGAAGGATTCCTTGTTCCCAGAATTCCTGTGACCATGTCGAAACCCAGTCCTTCAAAGCGTCCTTGCGTTCACCGTCCGAGTTGAAGCGCTTCCCTTTTAGATGTTTTTTCAGAACCATTAACTCCGATGTGTACTGTGAGACACTCCGAAGACTACGCAGGTCCATCAAGAACAAAAGACCGGGCTACTCACGGAGGGTGTGGTTCTGTTCCATGATAACGCGCTTCCACACGTCTCTAGGGTCACACACGCGGAACTGGCCAAGTTTAAGTGGGAGCAGTTTGACCATCCGCCCTATAGCCCGAACATGTCGTCCTGCAATTTTCATGTGTTTGGTCCCCTGAAAAAACATCTGAAATTGAAGGACTTCAAGTCGGATGGCAAACTCAAGGACGCTGTGAAGGAATGGCCACAGGAATTCTGGGAGCAAGGAATCCTTCCGCTCGTTAATCAATGGGATCGTTTGATTAACGGGCGGAATGGGTCAGGCCTATGGTGTATACTTTGAATAAAGTCTTCATTTATACCCACAGTATTGTTTCGTACCTTTTCATTTGAACAATATATATATATATATATATATATATATATATATATATATATATGTTTTAGTGATTTTGTTAAATACGTTCATACGATACTTATTTAAAATAAGGTAACCCGATGCTTACAAAATATAGAGAGTTGGATGAATAAGATTTATTGCACAGATTTAACATCTAAAGAAGACTGTCACAATTTACATACCGCATTATATATAGTATAAAAAAAGCATACTCAGAACACTGAAATACAAAATATTTAATTTCATAAAGAAATCTTATAAAATAAATAAACAATTAATTGCTCTAAAACACACAATGAGAATATATGTTATTTGCTAGTTTTAAGAAAGCAGGCTATCATTTACTTAGCTGATTTACGGAGATACAAAATAATTATACAATATTTTTTTTCTTCTTGAATCAGCAAGCTAAATAGCTTGCAAACTGGATTTCAAATAATTTCTTTATTGTGAGTTTTGGGATTTCTAGGCTCCAAATTCAAATTTATCTAAAAATGTAAGAGAAATTTCTCTCGTACTTTGTCATTCAGGGATCTTCTAAATGAAATAGAATCGAGGTATTCTAAGGTGAATTAGATCACATTAAATCATTAATCCAAGTGTTCTCATTTTTGCCATCTTTTTTTATTTGCAGGACGAGGATACAGGCACAGATAATTATATACAAAATATTTACATATATTTCATTCCACGTGCACGAATTCTTTACACAGCACAAAACCATCTTTGGTTCCATCATACACTTCAGCAATCCAAACTCAAATCTCAACTTAACATCTCTTACTCTATGGGATCATGGGAAATTTTTTCCTGATGTCACCAGCGCGCATGCGCTAAAGGGTTACATGCAATTAGGGTTACGCCAAGAATCCCAACAGTGAGAATGGTAATTAAAATAATAAACCAATATTCGAACATAAAAACTCATAGAGAAAAAGTCACAGAAAAAAAATCATAACAAAACTAAAATAAGTAGTTACATAAAAATAATAATATAAATACATTGTATAAAATGTTTTTATATTTATCTAGAAATAAAAATGAAATTATGGTCTAAATTTGCAGCTATTTAATAATTTAATAAAAAAAGCTGTGTTTAAAGTCATATAATAAGAAATCAGAATCATCTTATTATGATGTAGATAATTAAATCCTAAAGGTGAGAATTTTGTGAGGATGAATTTTTACTCCGATAACGATAGTGATTTTGATTTTCAAATAACGGATAATATATCAATGCTCCTTAAACTTAGTTTTTAAACATTTAATTTTTTGTAAACTGGAACTTATATGAAGGAGAGAAAATACCAAATAATGTCAAGAAAATGTTTAATTTCGTTTTTAATAATTGCAGCATATCATAATATTTATGACAGCTTTACTTCTTTTATTTAAACAATGATTTATAATTTCTAATATTAAAATCAAATTGGAAGATATTCAGGGCCGGAAAATGTTCTAGAACGAAATATGACAATATGATAACTTTTTAGCAAGATTAATTTATCTTTATACTTTCAAAATTTTTTTTTCCTAATTATAGCAACAATAACGAACACGCACGAGTACAAAATATATTCAATATCATAACAACACATGCTACAGATATTCAATAATTAAAATAATAAAAATTTGTTTTAAAATATGCTAAAATATTTTTTAAAATCTTTTAAAATTAGAAAAGAACTGAAATTAAAAGAGTCGGTATTAATGAAGAGCTAATATACAGGGTGGTTATAATTAAAGTTCCCCTTTGAAATGGCCATAAAAGAAAAACTAATGGACCAAAAGTTATCAAACTTGGTAATAGTTTAAATTTAAGTGACCATGGGAATTTCTTTTCGCAAAAAGGGGGGGGGGTCAAAAACTCTCCACCAAGAAAGAAATGGCGCTATATGCAATATTTTTAAACAAAATAAGACATGAAAACATCAGTTTAAAATGTGTTTAATCGTTTCTGAAACGTACTACGAAGAATGTTTAGTAAAGCGTCCATCATTTTCTGAAAAACAAGTTAAATCGCATTACTGCATTCTCAACATTAACCCTTAGCATATGTCAGTGTAGCGCATCTTGCGATTCTGCTAAGTTGTTTAGATTATCTTCATGAGCAGAGCTTTTGAGATAACACCATAGTCAGACAAGGGTTGTGGTCTGTTGACCGGTGGCCAAAAAGTGGAAAAATTTCGATCTATGATCCGTTTATTCGTGAAATATTGCTTACGTAACTGTGTACCAATGTGCAGTGAAGTCCCGGATTGCATAAAAATCGTGGTCTCTAAAATGCCACATTGCTGAAGTTCAGTAACCGTGAAACATCTTAACATTGACTCTAAATGAGCCGCAGTCACACTGTATGTAACAAGTCCAGCTGTTGACCGCTCTTCAAAGAAAAATGGTCCGATTATAAAACTAGCTGTCATATCACACCACACGGGGACTTCAGGAGAATGTAATGGAATCGGGTAGATAACATGAGAAATTTGTCCTGCAATTATGGATATCGACATTGCCATTTAGGTAAAAATGGGCACCATCTGTCCACAAAATGTTCTGCATAAATCTGCTACAAAAACTCATCTGCATAAATCATTTGCTTCGTCCTGCCGTAAGCCAATTACACGCCCTTGCGGTTTTGCGTAATTCCACTAACAGTTTCGTTTCAGAAACATTTAAACACATTTTAAACTGATGTCTTCATCTCCTATTTTGTTTAACAATATTACATACAGCGCCATTTACCTCCTGGTGGCAAGTTTTTGAAGTTTTTTTCTTGACGACAAAGAAATTCCCATGGCCTACTTTAAACTGTTTCTAAATTTGATGACATTTGATCTAGTAGTTTTCCTTTTATGACCATTTCAAAGTGGAACTTTAATTATAACCACCCTGTATATTTTTTTAATTTTAAAATGTGTAAAAATATGCTATACATTCTGATATTAGCAAAGAAAAAAGCTAGATTTTGATTAATTTTTAAATCCAAATCTGATTCTAATTCTAAAACATTCATTCTTAATATGTGCTTCTAACAAAGAAGTAATTAATTCCTTCTCAAATTTCATTGCTCTAGGTATCAGAGCTCTGCCATGTTAAGCTTCGTCATGACCTCTAGTCGTAATTTGAGGACAGTATCAATCTAAATAGCATCGTAAGATTGAGAATCTGAATAGCTCATTTTAAACATATGTAATACTCGAACGATGATTCCCTCGTTTCTAATTCCGGTGCTTGGGATTGGATTTTTTGAGAATAGACAAACGTACCCACTTTGATGGAGAATCAAATGTGGTTTTGCATCAAATACATCCACTTATAAAATGAAAAGTGAATGCATTTGATGCATGTTTTGCTTGCTGTCTAGATATACCAGTTTAAATAAAACTCTGTAAGCATCACAAATTGGCGGATATCCAATTCATCTTACTCATATTCCTACTGAAACGCCTATATCAACCACGGGCTTAAGCATGTTTAAATTACTGGAAAGAGCAATCAATATTTATAAGGTTCCGAAGAGGTTGCTGGTGTATTTGTTAATGAATTTAATGGAATATATAAGCAGTCGTTTAGTTTAATATGTATATTTTTTAATATTTGACTGTTATGTTACAACTGTTTAACCTTATGTTACAATGATTTCTCCAGTTACAAAATGGAGTTCATAAACTAACTGCATAAAGAATGTTTCAAAACTCATAGGCAAAAATGTAAAGGGGGATAGAAAACATCTAAACAAGCAATTTTCACCATACAATGCATGGGCGGAGAGCAAGCGGTGAACCGCTAGATAGCGCTGTAATGGAAAGCATAAAGCGCGATTTTCTTACACATCGTCATTTCTATCGTGGATTTCAGAAGGTATGACGACGTACATCAATCAAGAAAAGGCGAACATGCTTTTTATGTATGGTCTGGCGAATGAGAATGCTTTGGAAGCCACAAGACTGTACAGACAGCGTTTCTCGAGAAGAAAAATGTTCGAGAGTCGTCCGAGAAATGCCGGGTGTGTTTGAAAAAAGAGCGCTGTTCACTACGTCGCAGGTGTAACGCCTGCATTACCGCAGGTAGTCGCTCTTCTAAGCAGTTTCTATAAATTTGCCATACAAGTTGTCAATAAAATTATTTAGTACCTCCTCTATCCGTTTGGTGTTTTGTTTTTTCATGTGACAGTAACGGATACCTCCTAGCGATTGACTGTTTTCCCTCCGCCTTCTCTTTTTCTGTATTGTATGGTGAAAAGTGCTTGTTTATATGTTTCCTATCACCCCTTAAATTTTTGCCTATGAGTTTTGAAACACCCTGTATATGTTAAACTAACTTTTATCTTTTAAAGATATTCGCATTTTTTATTCAAGAATGAAGTAAAAATATAATAAAAAAAGAACTTTTTGAAAGTGGTTACCATGTCTTTTTTATTCAATCTACAAATGTCGTAATTAGAGTATATCATATAATTTGAAATTTAAATAAAGCAAAGCTTTGAATTCTTTCTTGTGGTTCAAGAGCCATGTCACCACCAGAGCAAATTTTTAAATTGGAACGCCAAATGATATATAAATTCTCTGGTATCGGCAAGATTATACTGAATTTTAGATACTCCCTTTCTGCCCTTCAAGACTGTCTTTCATTTTTTTTTCCATTATTGTTTCAGAGTTTTCTTTAAAAAAGTTTTTTTATACCTAAACATTAAAAAGGTAAACAAAATTCATCTACAAAAGAGTAGAAGAGCTTTTATGACTTAATATTTCAATTACGGTTTTGGAAGTAAGTATCAATGTATGCATCTTGCATCTTAATACATTTTCAAGGAGGAAAAAAAGATTTTATTCATTTCTTTTACAAATAAAACACAAATTTCTGAAATTAAATTAAATATTTTTAGTTAATATCCATGTCCTTTTGAAAACTTATGCTGATTATCAATTCCCTGAAATGAAGTGAAAAAATCTCTCATCAATCACAGATTATTTGTTTCAAATTAATGATATGATGAATTTTAGAATGCAATATAAAGTTCAAAAATGCTAATTTCTTAAACTTTAACACTTTTTTCAATTCCTACCATTAGATCACACTCTCCCTAAATATATTTATATACCTTGTTCAAATTTTCAATCGTTAATAAAATACTTTTTATTTATCCGCTCAAATTCAAATACATTTTTTTAAAATTGTTGTGGATGACACTTGATGCTAATACAGTTTTTTCAAATATTAATTCATTAATTATTAAATTTAATTCATTTTTAATACTTTAAATAGAGTTTTTGCAGTTTGTAATGAGAATTGAAATCAGCAGGCAGTAGCTCAATCGGTAAAATGCAACGTGAAGTTTTCATGCGTTTCACGTGAAGGTGAAGAATACGAGTTCAATTCCTGCAAAAATAGGAATTGACTTAAAAAAATTTTGTTTTTTATATATTACTTGTTATGATTATAGTAAACAGTGACAACTGGTATCTAGAATAGCATCATATGAATAATAAAAAAAAACGTGAAAATGAATGTTTTTTTTTTTTAAATAACACGTTTTTTTTTATTCAAGATGTGAATGGACAAGTTTATTTCTAATTCACAAATTACTCGCACACAAAAATGAGATAATATTTGGAATAACTTAAATGAGCATATTGTCATATCTTATTAATTCGTCTTATTGGCAATTTGAAATGTTGCTGAACGATAAAAGTAGCTTCGTAGGATTTTTAAATATTTAATTTAGGATTGTTTATAAGAAAAGCATTTTTCTTCTTTTAATTTTCAATGTGTGCTTCTTACTAATGACTTTTGAAATTGAAAACTATTAGTGTAGAAAAGTGATGTTGTTTCCTTTTCACCTTTCTAGTTATTGGAGACCAAATAGTTAAAATGCAATACTATATTATTGTAATATCTTTGCAATATATCGAAAGACGTCGTGGAGATTCCGTACATTATCTTATGCTAATTAGGTAGTTATTCTGTTTATATAAAGATAACGTATAAAAAAATTAAATTTTTGACATAATTCTTGTGTTAAACGATGATTTGACATTATTCAAGGTGATTCAGCAGAATTAACTCTTAAATACGTATTTCAACAAAAAGTTTTTGTCGGAGGTAAATAACAAAAAAAAATGTTGATGCTTGCAATTCTTTAAAATTTTGCTGATAAATAATCTCACCAATAAGAGAAATCAATCCTAAAATGAGACCACATGAAAGTATCACAAATGCCACCGAAAGTAATTTCAGAGACAAAGGTTCTATTTCGTGATGAACAACCCTCTGCTTATCCGCAAAAGCTAACCGCTTTCGAAAATGAACATCGCTAAGAATTTTCCGATACAGTCCAGCACTACTCAGTTGATAAATGATAGTATTTAACTTCATTTCACGACAAAAGTTCTTCTTCATAGCAACGGCCATTGGAAATGTGCTTAGGGCATCATCAGACAAGAAATGGTGTTTCCTTTCCTCAGGTCCTGCATCTATCTGAAGTTTGCTCTTCAGACCAATGTATGCCGAATCTGTATCTACTTCTGTGGATTCGAATAAAGGTGTTCGAGGATCCATGTACCAATTATTCCTGGATATGGCCTCCCCAATAAGCCTCAAATGTTCTTTCTCGCTGCGGAGAAGCAAGTACTGTGATACTGCGCCCTTTACAAGTACAACTTTGAAACCTCGTTTAGAGACAGCATTCGAAAGTTCTTCAAAGTTTTTTACATTAGGTATTTCTAAAGGCACAGATAAAATTGCAAAAAGAACTGCGGTATAACTGAAAGCCATTATAAATGAAAATATACTCCACGAATAAATCAGAATTCTGCATTTCCAGGAATCTTTGTTTAAATCTAAAGACTTGCCTAAGATAGCCCCTAAAAGCTTTATAAAGAGGTGAAAATATGTTACTTTAACTTGTGGAACGACTTTGAATGCTATAGGCATTATCATTAATGTTAGAAGGGTAGAGATCCACACGGCGGAATCAAAAGGATAAATGAAAGACATTGGTGTCGTAAATGCTCCAATTTTTTTTATTGCAAATGTTATTTGGTCGATATCATAAGCTATACTGAAATCAACCACTTTGATTCTATCTTCAGTGATTGCCAAGGAATTATAGGCTATATCAGCTTCACCTCTCTCAATCAAACCTATCATTCCGGACCAGGATCCATTCGGTAAAAGGCGACCTGTTTCGCTTTCAGGAGGGATTACCAACTTGAATTTCCGATGCAAAGCTTTCAGTATGATTTCTAGAAATATTCCATCTATACCTCCAAATGTCACATTTCCATTGTCATTTTTTTGGATGATGAGGCTATGGGACGGCACAGTAGCAACTCTCAGAACAGGAGGACAATTCATCCCAGCTTTTCCTTTGATGGAAATACTACAAATGGTATTTTTAGATGATTTATTTGAAAGAATGATTTGCTGTCATTAGAAGAAATGCCAGGAGTGACACACTTTTTTTTTTAAGAAAATCAGATTTGACAAAGATTTTATCGTTTAATGTATTAATTCTTTGAAAATAGGAAAATAATTTTCACACAATTTTATTTGTATATATTTCTACCATTCTCCCAGACAGAAATGCAGCTATGTAATTAGGAACCTATTCCTCACTTTTATTTTCGGTCAGTAAAGCATAAGGAAGAATTTTATTGTTGCATCATATTTGCTTTATTATCTCGATTTTAACACTTCTGCCTAAATTCAATCATATGAGAAATTATTTCTCACATACATTTTCTATATTATTCAAGAACCGTTTGAAAAATGCAATTTAAAAATGATCTAAGAACTTGCGTGCGATAATGTAATCATCATATTGGTCAGAATATTGCATTAACACTTGGGCAGCATATGAAAGTTAAAAATTCTGTTGAATTAAGTATTGATTTAATCCTTTTTTAGAAGTTTGGAAAATTTACAATTGCTTTGAATAATTTTAAAACTTAAATATGGCCAGTCTCTCAGAAAAATTATAGTTATCGAAAAATATAAATATCATCTGTGATGATTACGATTCATCAATAGCTGGTGAAATTTTTCTATATTCTCTATTATTAAGCATTTAATTTAACATTAAAACTTTCTGAATGCTTTCGGCTTTCTCATTCTCTTCATCAGGAACAAACTCCTTCTAATGTAGTACCTTAATGATGTAGTCATTAATTAAATGCATTCTAAGTAATTATTTGCAAAGAAAACTTTACACCATTGTTTCCTTCTTTTATTTTCAAATTTTCGAGTTAAAAATTCAGACTCACAACATACTATTTCACTAGAATATAAAATGTATACCATTTTAAGATTTTGAAAGTTGGCAATAACACTGATAGCAGTTTATTGTCCTCTTCTTTATTCTTTAATTTCAACATTTCATAAAATCTTATTTTGTAATATTTCCATAATAACGTAAAAACTAATATATATATCTACTAATAATTGTAAGGGAGAAAGTGTGTGTATATATCTGTGACGCTCTAATTAAAGACCGCTTAACCTAGATATACCAAGTTTGGTATAGATATAGTTTGGAGAGTGGAAATTCCTCATTTAAATCCTCATTTTTAGAAATTTTATTAAAAATTTAAGCTAGATTTTAACGTTTTTCAGCTATATCTTCTAAAAAGTGTTATTGTAAAAAGCAGACATTTTGCATCATTTAAAATTTTTTTCTTTAACCTTCTAATTTCTAAGATCATTCGAGTTAAGTGCCTCAGAATTCTGGAACGACCGATTTTTTTCAAAGAAAACCGATACCGCCCTCTCTTAGAAACTTCAATGATAGCTCGCGTCCTTAAGAATTGATATACAAAATAGGATCTCATTTAGTTAATTGCTATTGAAAAATATATTATCGGGCCTTCTTTGAGAGTTTTCAGAAAACCGATCTGTCTCCAAACCCATCTGGGTGAGCAATTTTAACGAACAAAGCTCAATCACACTTACAAGAAAGAAAGAGGAAATTTTACAGTGATATCCTTCCATCTCGGGCATATGATGTTGTTCCGTTTGATGGAACTTTGGGGATCTTTCAGTGTCGATAGAGTTAAAAAAAAACCATTTACGTCTAACAGATTTCCATTTTCTATTATCTAGATAGATGACATTTCCTATTTCGGAAGTATGCTGCTCTACTATTCAACTTAGAATCTAAAAGAGAGTCTAACTTAATTAGATTATTAGAAATTTTTAAAAAATTAGTTTATAAATTTTTGAAACGATCTTTGAATGCCCATTTGGTGGATGAACACAATTAATTAAATGTCACAGAATTTTTTTTCTGTTATTTTAAAATTAATTACAAAAACCTTTTGCATAATATTCAATAATCAAAATTTTGCAGTGAAATTGATACCAGTTTCATTCTTTCACCAAGTATTCAATCGCTTTATTTTTTTTTTCCATTGTTGAAAGCTAAAGAATAAAAAATTCGGTTTATTACAAGAGCTATTTTGATTTTTTAAAAAAATAAGGAAATGAAGTTACATTAAATAATAAGAAAAAGATTATAGATTGAAACAGATGATCAAAATGTAATTTTTAAAGGCACTCTGATATTATGGAACGGACTTCAATAGGAAGGTTCGGTTAAACAAAAGCAAAAATCTTTAAATAACATGTCCTTAATGTCTCTCACAATTTCATATTTTAAAAACACTTTAAAAAAAAGTTTCTCCTACCAAGATGTCTAAATTATTGAAAAGCTTCTTGAACAATACAAGTTTGCAGTGAAAGCCTCTTTTATTTTGTTGAAGTAAATTAAAAGATGGATTAAACAAGAAAAGAGAGCATTAAACAGAAAAAAAAGACAAGAATAAGAGCTGACAGTAATAGTGTAACAGATTTTCAAAAACACAGAGATCAGGAGGTAAGTTAAATCTATTCCAAGATCAGATAGAAATACAAATTATCCCAAAGATTAATGTGGTGCTTTAGTTTGCTTTGAGGATTTTGATCATACCAGCTTTATTTTTCTTATTTTTAGACATTTTTCTTTCAATGTTTGAAAATGGCCAATAATTTTTTTTAAAAAAAATCTATTTGAATAAAGGAAATTATGGTACAGTTATTTCAATGATAAAATTTTCTGCATTAAAGCTTAAAAGAATTTGTAGTGAAAGCTTATAAGCCAGTTAACAACTACGCTACACGAACAATTGCTTTTGTATTGTGGTCATGTTACTCGACTGCGAACCACAAGCTTCGTGGTTCTATCCTCGCTCATAATAACTCGCCACATTGGTGACCTTGGACGATGAACCTTCAAACTTCGAACAGCTGTTGTGGCGCCATTTACCCACAGCGCCCTAAAGTTGTCAGACTCACTTGACGCAACAACAACCCCTCACACACGTTCGCCAAATCAAAAGGGATAAGGCTACAATCCCCGATAGACAAAGCCTGAAAACTTACGTCACAGAAAGTAATGACGTCGCCTCGAGAGGTTACACGAGTGGGTGCGAATTGGGGGACCGAGGGAGAAATTTCACCCTCATTAAGTTTACTGATAAGAAACGAACTCTTTTCTTCCCAAGCCATGTTTTAGCCAGTGACAGGAAGCGCCATTTCTTATTTGCAAGAAAAATCATTTGAACTACTAAAAATAAGGAATAGAAATACCTTTGATCTGTTGTGTTCCAAACTGTAATGGAAATTACAGGAATGGCCCAAGAGTAAGTGTTTTTGCCTTTCCAAAAAATGAAGAGATTAAAAAGGAATGGTTAAGTGCCATACATCGTGAAGGATGCTATCCGACGCAGCATAGTAGGGTAAGCTTATTTAATTATTTTAAACTAATGCTTAATGTTTCTAAAAGAAAAATCATTTATTCTCACATTAGAAATTTAACAGCTCAGTAATATCCATTATTCGTGATTTTAATCAAGTGCATTATGAAAAGAATTATTTCATAAAATGCTGTAATGTAGGCAGTATTATTGTCAATAATAATTATAATATTTGCCGTAATTATGTTGACATGCTTGTTTTACTATTATATTTAAAATCACGTTTACATAGTTAAATTTTATTATATAACATTACGATAAAAACCTGAGAGTAAGCAAAATAAAAACTTGCCGTACTTATAATTATATATTGTTTTATGTTGTATATTTGCTACTGTATTTAAATTAAGCATAAATGGAAGTCAATATTAACGAATAATTTTCTTTACCAAGTATTATAACTGATAAATTTAGAATGCATTAAAAACGGACGTACAACAGAAAGAAGTTTTTGTTGAGTGCTGAAGGTAGATCATTTTCTACTACACACTACTAAAAAATATGCCAAATAGTGAAAATTGGTTAATTTATTTGAAAACGCAAAACTCGACGTTTTTTTGTATACTATTTTTAAAAAAATAAATAAATAAATAATAATAAAAAAATAAAAATAAAAAAAGAAATGAACAATCTACACTATTTATAGGTGGCTTTAATAGCTGGAGAAAGCTGTCAATTGTAAGTCCAAATCATGAATGTTTTATTTATCACTTTAATTCCTTTACTGGTTGGAAAGATTTACTAACTAGATTAAAATTATGTTTTACTGTTGATGAAAACCAAGCAAGTAAATATAAATAAAAAAATGGAATGACTTAAATTACTGTTTTAAAGAATTGTTTTTATGATTCTATATTTATCATGTAATAACCTTTTATTTCATGGAAACAATGAAAATAATAGGAACTCCTAATAATGGAAATATTTGTATGTTTAATCGAATAATTTAGTAAATACGACTTTGTGCTAAATCATATAAACAGAATTAAAAAAAAATCGAAAATTAGAATTGGGGATCATTTAGCACTGCAATCAAATGAACAAAATATAACAAAAATCCTGAGCAAAATTAAAGTCTATTCAAAATCATCCACGCACAGCAGTATCCAAATGGATTATAATCTTGATTTTTCCCATTAAGAACAAATGCACTTCAGCTATTATTAGGTATGAAAATATTAAAGAGAAAAGATTAAATATAAATGAGTCGTTTATAGGGTTTATTAAAGTAATCAGTGTGACTGGAGAAGGACTAGCAAAACCTCTGTTGAAAAGATTAAGTGAGCTGGATTTAAATATTATGAATTGTAGAGGATAGGCATAAGGCAAAGATAGCAACATGGAAGTACAAAGTTTTGCAATTTAGAATAGTTGCTCTAAATCCATCACATCTTGCATATCATACTTTATTAATTTGTGATACCATTTCCAGCAGTATATATTGTAATTCTTTTTTTGGATATTGCAACGTCTATATGCTTTTTTATACCCTTTGGGAAGTCAGAATGGATTCAGTTAAAGCAATGTATACACAGTTTGAAAACATTTGCCCTAGAAGAATTTATTGAAGTAAATAGAGATAGTACAGCGGTATCCGAAGTTAAAATACTGGATTCAATAAAAGAAATGCCATTTATTTTATACTTAATAGTATAGCTTTCAATATTGCCCAAAATTAACACTACCAATGAACTATTTCAAGTAAAAACAGTGGTTTTTTTATTCGGCTTTTAAATTGATCAGTAAAATGAAAACTGAAGTTCAAAATTTAAGTACGAAATTCAACACATTTTTAGATTAAGCAAAAGTGATAGAATGCAATTTGAATATTTCAGAAAATTTTCTTAAAACACGAATTCGAAAAAGAAAAAGTTTATATTCCGAAATAAAAGATGAAGTTAAAGAATTTGGGTATTAAAAATATCACAGTAATTGATACTGCCATTGTACAGATAGAAGATAGATTTAAAAATATGTCAACTTAATCACTGATACAAAAACTTTCAAATTAAATTCAGCAAATTAAAAGTAAGGAAGATTTGCGGTTGGTCAAGGTGTGAAGAAGCTTACAAGCATTTGCTGTACAAATCATCGAAAAAAAATTGTAATTTTTCTGAAGTAATTAAAAATAAAAACAAAATCATATCATTTAACAGATATACACGCAATAGTATTATAGTATTATGTTTGTAATTTTTTTTTTTTACTTTACAAAATACTTGGAGTGCCAAATGGTTTCTTGCACCCAATCTCCTTTATAGAGAAGGCAGGCTCTGATTATAATTCAGAACTTATGTACCATATATGAAGAAGAATTTTTGAAATTTTCTAATCAAAAATATTTCGCAGCAGATATAATTTTTAATGATGTAGTGAATGAAGAACAAATAGATGATTATGGCAAGGGCATTACAGGACATAAACCAGAAAATATTTATAGATTGGTAATCTGGTCTCCAGTCAATACATTATTGAATAATTACATAATAGTTTGAAAAGCTCTTCTGAAACCGGAAAGAAAATTTGATAAATTTAGTAAAGATATTTCTAACAAAGTAATAATAAAATATATAGTTAAATAAGAAAGCTCTTCTAATGTTTCAAAGATTTATTGGATATTTTTTGAAGTGTCAATAGAATAGAATACTGTTTCCTGAAATATTGTTTTTATTGCTTTCTTGGAGTTGACGCCACGGCAAATATTCATAAAACCATTTTTGTATAGAATTGTTTTGAAATTAATCAAAAAATTGTTTCATTCAATTTTTGCTAAATAAATAGTTTTAAATCTAGGGGAGATACACCTACTAGGAAACCTGCTCTGCACATAATGCAAAAAAGGTAATGCATACCAAGCGACGTACCAACAGGGTGATGTGGAAAGCGGCTACATTTTAATTATTAATGAATTCTACAATATATGTGTGTTGAATTGCATGATATGGAAGTATATGAAATGATATTAACAAGTGAAAAGCAATTTCTTCTGACTCTCGCGCGCAGAGACTTAACGTTAAGGGAATGAAGTGTACCGTCTCGTTATGACGTCATGGAAGACCGCAGAGGCCTTGTCTATCGGGGGTTGTGGTAAGGCACATTAAATCGACAGCTAGTAAATACGTCACCAACCGTCACAAATTCAATTTGCTGGTTATCATTTTAAACAATCACTGTCATAGACATTTCCTTTCATTGTTTTTTGGATTTCATCTTTGATAATAAGGTTATTTTACTTAGTTTCAGTAATTTTAACTTTAGTTATCAATATAGAGGAAGGATTCATATCTTTAATTCTATAGGGAGCCAAATCTTCCTTCAAATAAAACCCTAACTCGGGCCTTTTAGGCACATAGTTGGTATGCACCAGTGAAGAGTAATTGGCAACTACTAACTATCCTCCCATATGTCCTCTATAAGGTGCGGTGTCCTTGTAATCATGCGCAGTATTTCAAGTCATTCCATCCGACTCAAAAGTATTGAAAACAAAAGAAAGAAATTTAAAAAAAATGGCACTTAGTTTATTAATAAAGGAAAGCTTATACTCACTCAAAGATTACATTTTTCTTGAAGATTTTAACGCAATTGCAATAAGTAAGCTCTTTTAAATTTTTGTATTAATAAAATATCGAAAATTTCGCATTTCTTTCGAAAAAGTTTTAAATATCTCTCTTTTCCTTTTTATTTATTTATTTTCAGCGATATTGCTTATTCAGAATATTTTTCGTAATTTTTTGGCTCAAAATTCTATTTTTTTATAGTCAAAATTACTAATTACTAATCGAATTTCCGATTTAGCTTGTTGGGTTTATTGCCTTGCCAAACCAAAAAAGTTAGATACTATCAGATAAATAATTTATGAGTTTTGTTAACTTTTAATAATTTGCACATTTTAGAGAAATATGCGAAGCGATTAATGCAATTAAAATCAGTTGTGAATAAAATTTCGAAATAAAATAATATTGATGCATTCAATTTTAATTTTAAAAAATTATCATATGAATAATCGGCTAGGAATCAGTTACGCAAAAACTTAAATTCATTACGTAATGCTTCCTTTAACCCTCATACTACTAATACGGCCCAACACGTCCTTTACTAGAAGACCGAATTTTGGCCTGTTTCTGTTTTAAATGAGGCGTGTAAGATGTAAAGTGAATTAATAAAAAGGATCCCTTCACTTTGTATTCTGCGCTCCTTGTTTGAAACAGAAACGAATCACCAGTATAGAACTTGTTCGACAGGGTTAGTAGGAGCGTTAAAAAAATCAATAAAATTTTCTGTGTAATCTTTAGAATAATATTTTTTTCTATTATTTTATTTATGACATTATTATGAAGTCTCTTCATTTAAAAATATTTTCTTCTAAATGACATGTATATATAAGTATTTTCATGGAAATATAAAACAACATATGCTCATTCTGATTATATATGATTTTTTTTTCTTAGTGAATATGTAAACGCTTACTTATTTATACAGGGTATCTCAACACACTGAAACAAGTGTTTACTTTCTTGAAGTGTTTCTGTTAGACATATTCAGACATTTCAGACTATTTCAGTTAGATATATACTTCCATGTACAAAGTTTCATCAGATAAGGTACGTAGATATGTGCAAATACTTGGAATAGTAATAAAAAATTTTAAAAAGTAAATTTTTATTTGATCCACAGAAAAGTAAAATGTTTTTCTTTTATTCATCTATAAGGATGCCAAGTTTCATGCTGTAAAAGATCTGTAAATAAAAGTAAAATGTTTTATAAATGGTTCTATTGATGTTTCATACTTTCAAAAAATTTGTTAAATTTACTGAGAAAACAAAAAGCAAATTTATTGATTTAGAGCATTTTGTCATATTTCAGACTGGTTATTGAGCGAACTTCCTTGTAATTTTCAGAAAAAATTTACGCATCACGAAAGATTATTAAAAGCACTGAATCACAAAACATCATTCTTGAATCTATACAAAGTTGCATTCGTTTAACAATACTTGTAAGTATGCTGTCCATTTCATCCCTTGTGAGATAAAGATAAGCGTTTTGATTTTTTTTTTTTTGCAAAGCATGTATCCAAAGATAATTCATTCCTTTATTCAGACCAAATGCCAATAAAAAATAACTAATATATCGGTAACCATTCGGCTTATTACTGTAAAAAATAGAACTCACGAGATTTGAAAACTACTACACAGCACACTATAGAAAACAACCACTGTTGATGAACCTCTTATACGAAGAATTTATATTAAAAGTTTTAAAAGAGATCATTTAGAGGATTAATGTTGTTCTTTCGTCTGTCTAACCAACGGTTCTCAGAAAAGAAGAATTTGAAATAGAGACCAATTGTAAAAATTTTGACTCTGACCGTGTAGTTGTCCATGATATGTTTGATAACTGTTGTAATATTTCATGGACTCCATGAATACTATGTAGATGCTAGTCATTTAATTGAAACATTTTCATTGTCGATTTTAGAATATTGAATTCTAAACTCCTATTCGTACAAGACAGTAACTTGAAAAACAATCCAAACTATCAATTTCTGTATGATATTTATAATGTCTCATCTTTGTCGTTCCTCCTATGCAGGACATCAAGATCCTGTAGTTTGATATCGCCGAACTCTTCGAAACACATACTTTCTAGAAGGATGCCAGGACTTCAGAAAATGACTTTTGTATTTCTTTGCAACTACTCAGCAATACGATTACAAACAACATAAATCAACAGTATTCAAACCATTCTTTGTAAGTAAAGTATGGCATTTTTTTTTACAAAATGCACAATGCGGACAAAGTATTTTCTTTTCTTTTTCGACATTTCAGTACTCCTCTGAGATATCTTGTTTAATCTTAGTTGTTCAACTTCTCACATTTCCCTTTTTTTTTTATTTTATTAAATCGAAATAGTAATAATCGATAAATCAAAGCGAACAATATTATTTATTATTAGCAAATACTTTTCATGATGATTGAATGATAAATTATTACGCAAATACTTGAACATGAACTTTCTTGTTTTGTTTTTTTGAATGAACAAATTTGCTTTCTGAAATAAATGCTGCCATCAAAAGGGATGATAAAACCGTTTAAATTTTAAAATAAACATTTCTCTAAATTATATAGATAAAAGCGTAAAGTGTTTTGTGTGCATAGATTGTGCAAAATAAACATTGTTTTGCTTGCATTTTTACACTATAGGGAATATATATATATATATATATAAAATGTAATTTAATTAGACTTTTTACCATAAACTTTCACAGAAACCAAATCGCTTTCATATAATTTTCCACTTCATTAGTTGGACATATATCCCTAAGTGCAATATTTAGATGAATAAAAGAAAGTTGTTCTACTTTTTTCGAGCACGCTCTATATGTGTAATATATATTTGAACAAATTTCATTGGTAACTCTTTATGAAGTTTAAATTCAAGATTTAGATCGGGGTCCTCCTTTTATTTTATGTCTTTTAATTTTAGATGCGAACTAGAAATATTAGTTTGTTTGCTAGCTAGTTCTGTCTTGAAATGAAAATTTCGCAAATTTAAGAGACATTTAAAGTATATTTCTGAATATAAAAGAAAATTGATAAAGAATACATCAGTCCATTTCTCTAATTAAAGGATGCAAAGCTGAATATTCATACTTAATCTCGCGCATTTCAGTTTTTTTGAAAAAATGCAGACATTTCTTTATCTTAAAGTTACAAGTTATTATTCTTATTTCATAATTAAAATTCATTTTAAGGTTAAAAAAATTTAGGAAAACGGGACAGGGAAAAAAGAAGTAAATTAATATAAACTGAAAAAATGCTTAAATGCGATGTATTTGTGGAAAAAAAATAATAAAAACTGAAAACAAAATCGATTTTTTTAATAAAAAATTGAAATTAAATTTGTAAATATCACAGTTTTTTTTATCTTGCTACTGACATTATTATGGATATTTTGAAAAAAAAAAAACACATCGATTTGTATTTTGTCAATATGTATGAATATGAGTTTCATATTCTCTATTTAAAAGTATTTATATCTATATGAAAATTTATACATTGTACAATGTTTTTAAAAAATAACGAGAAAAAAAATTAATAAAGAATAAATTCATAAAGAATTTAAAATATCAGTTACCATTTATTTTTCCCATTAAAACGTTTCATACTGTTACAAACCTGCAATTCGGCTGCCCAGCATAGTTTGTTCCATCGTCGGAAAGAAAGTTTTAAAGTCATCGGTACTAGACGACGCCCAGGTGGCGCGTCGAAGGTTCCAGAGCTTGGCGACAAACTTGGAGAATTTGGCGCCAAAATAGATAATACCCGAAACTTCGAGAATTTTCCCGATCCGTCCAGTAGGAACCGAGATACGCCTCGAACGTTCCTGATTGGTTGAGAGGCTTCCAGCCCCGCCTCCTGAGACCTATAAAAGGGGCTGCGGCTGCCAGAGAGTCAAGTCCGAGTTGGGAGACGACGAAGTCGGA
>JAPMOR010078024.1:102901-146115 GCA_026543865.1 Argiope aurantia
TGTGTTTTAGAAGCAGCTGCATTTGCACTCTCTAAATACTATGAAGTTTTTACAAAAAACGATTTCGAAACTGTTTTGTTTTCGTTTTAAAACTTTTTCTTACTTTAGATTGATTACTTATAAATATATATATATATATATACACTGGTGTGCAAAACTTAAGCAACAGGTATGTTTTTTGCCATAACTTCACGAGAAATCATCTGAGAGACATGAAATTCAGAAATGAGATGCAGCATTTTGTTCTGAAAGATTGACGAAAGCATAGTTGCGCAGAAATGAATATAATGCATTCAGTATGGAATCAAACAAAAAAAAGGGCTTTATTGAACTCATAGTATCGTTACACATGATTTTCTGTCCAAGAGGAAGAACAGCAAGCAGATGTTCCTTAGTATGAAAGTAGTTCCTTAGTTCCTTAGTCCCCTTACTGCAATGGTTGCTTCGCACCGTCTCCCCATACTCAGCACCAGATTGTCCAACTGTTCTTGAGGTAAGAGTGCCCATTCCTCAATCAGCATCTGTTTAAGTTGTCGGGTGTTCCCAGGAGGATGTAATCGTGCCGCAAGGCGTCTCCCCAAAGCATCCCACACATGTTCTATGGGATTTAAATCAGGGGAGCCCGCCGGCCAATCCATTCGAGTGATATATTCACTTTCCAGGAGCTCCTCAACAGCATGAGTCCTGTGTGGCCGTGCATTGTGTGGCCAGACGACAACTCCAGGACCACCGAAATGGTCTCTTTCCGTGATGTTACAAGCGATTCCCAACGCCAGTTGATTTGGAGAGAGGTCGGGACACGGTTTCATCCCAGTAACATCACGGAAAGAGACCGTTTCGGTGGTCCTGGAGTTGTCGTCTGGGAAGGCATTATGATGAACGGGCGGACTGAGCTCCACGTTTTCGACAGAGGTTCTGTAACTGGAGATAGCTATTGTCAGGAGGTGATCCTACCCCATGTGCATCTGTTCCGAGGTGCCAATGGATCAGACTTCGTTTTTATGGATGAGACAATGCACGGCCACACATCACTCATGCTGTTGAGGAGCTCCTGGAAAGTGAAGATATCACTCGAATGGATTGGCCGGCGTGCTCCCCTGATTTAAATCCGATAGAACATGTGTGGGATGCTTTGGGGAGTCGCCTTGCGGCACGATTACTTCCTCCTGGGAACACCCGATAACTTAAACAGATGCTGATTGAGGAATGGGCACTCTTACCTCAAGAACTGTTGGACAATCTGGTGCTGAGTATGGGGAGACGGTGCGAAGCAACCATTGCTGTAAGGGGAGGGCATATCCCATACTAAGGAACATCTGCTTGCTGTTCTTCCTCTTGGGCAGACAATCATGTGTAACGATACTATGAGATCAATCAAACCTTTTTTTGTTTGATTCCATACTGTATGTATTGTATTCATTTCTGCGCAACTATGTTTTCGTCATTCTTTCAGAACAAAATGCTGTATCTCATTTCTGAATTTCATGTCTCTCAGATGATTTCTCGTGAAGTTATGGCAAAAAACATATCTGTTGCTTAAGTTTTACACACCAGTGTATATATATATATATATATATTAAAAATTGCCGAAATTTACACAAAGTACGGCATGATTATTAAATTGGTATAATTAAAAAGCTATTTTTAAAAATTTTGAAACGATGTAAAATTTATTTTTCATTTCATATGAAATAGAACTGTCTAAATGATACTTTATTACTATAATCTTTAACAATACACTATTATACTGTTTAATATTATACAATACTGTATAATATTTTACAATGCTTTATACCTCTTTTCATTACTCTAAATATTATACAGTATAGTAAAACATTGCTCACTACCTTGAAAAAAATAATGCGTAATATTATAAAATTCTGATATTTTATATTTCTTCCAATGTTGGATAAAATGTTATACCACTTTGCTTTTGCAAATTTTATGATATTAGAAGAAATATGTGCTACTATAACATAAAAAGATGCGTTTCCAATTACCGAATAAAAAAAAAATACTGAACGAAAATATTAAAAAAAAGCTTCGAAAAAGAAAACTTTTTTACAATATTGAAATGAGAATATAACGAATTAGCATAAAATTCCAAATTTCAGTCTACTTAAAGTTCAGCTCATTTTGTTTGTTGCTAAAATCCAGCATTAAAAATGTAAATGGAATGTTAAATGCACGATACCATAGCTAATTTTTATTCATGTTTAGCTTTAGGCATTCATAGAAAAATCAGTCAATCTATTCCTGAAAAATCTCGCTGGTTCTTTTAACGCCGAAACAGAAATAGGAAAGTGCATTTTCTGTAATTACTTAGAGCAAATAGGCTGGGATGTTTTTAATTCCGCTCAGCTTTATGGATAGTGAAGACTGTTATATATGCGATTTACTTTTTACAGTGCTCAATAATGGTTAAAATATTTTGTATTATTACTTTAGCAAGTTTTGTAGTTATGTATGTGTGCTTTACTTGGGTAAAATTATGCTGACTATACGGGATCCGTAAATTGTTTCCAATGAATAGAGAAATTTTTTAGGAAATTCTGATTTACGGTATTCTCTTTGAATTTATCAGCAGAGCAATCGTTGCTTGGTTTAAGATATTATTTTAAATGAAAAATTTGGAAGAGCCTTTTCTGTTTTGTTTATTTTATAATTAATCAATAGCCAGTTGACTTAAGAAGTAAAAGCTTGATTGATTGATTGGGTTGTAAGATTTTTAGCTGGAAATGCTATTATCCTCGAAAGGTAAAAGTTTTTATACTGTCACCTCTCAACTCGTCAGTAAGCAAGACTGGGAGAACAGCGACACCAAGTGAAGTGAAAAACGAAGGTATTTATTTACTATTCCTAGGTTTTGCTAATTTTTTTTTTCAAAACACTGGCTAATTAATATGTCTTTAACATGGTTTGCTCCTCACGTTCTAACGCAGTTAGAGGAACTTATAAAACATGGCAAGGTAGGAATATGTCCTGGACCTATAAAGATCTTAAATCCAATGCCATCCGGTGCGACTTGGGTGAAAAAAAATTACTGCGACAGATTTAAGTTGGTCATTCCTTACGGTGGTCATTCTGTTGATTGGGATGTAATTTTTCAAGCAAACTCTCCTGCATGCCCACCAGATTTCATTTTCACTAATGCTCCAGATTTTGTGAGCCTTGACTGTATTACAAGTCTTATGGATTGGGATCCTAAGAAACCAAATTCGCTATATATTATTTTAAGAGATCTTTTGCATCATTATCGGAAGTTTCAAGCATCTCGCTTAGAAAAATATTCCAGGGTTCAGTTCGAGTATTCTACCTTAACTCAAGAAACAAATATCACAGAGGAAGATATTGAAGTGTTTGTTGTTGATGAAAAGGAAGGTCCAATACATTTTCTAATTCGTCTGGGAGTGCAATTTTCAGGAATTCCTAAAATATACAAGAATGAGGTTGGTGACACAGCATTGCTTCTGGTTACCTTCAATGGTTCAGAAGGCACCAAAATCACACCAAAACTTTGCCTTCCTCCAAAAATTGAACATGCATTGGGTTCTCCTCTCTCTTGGCGTATACCAGCATTTTCAGCTGATGGATGTCTCATGGACTATGTACCATTTGTGCAAGAATCGCTGAAGAAGCGGATTGAAATGGTTGCATATAACTTTGAGAAAAGGATGGAATACCTTTTTGAATTCTTGGAATATTTTGAGGGAAGTTATTTAGAATTTGATAGGGATTTGGCTTCTAAAGCTACATTTTTGTTTGAACAAAATGGGTTTTATTTTATATTTCATATTGACTTGCCTCAGAATTTTCCTTTAGGAAAACCATCCTTCACGTTTCGTTCAATCTATCACTCAACTTTTGAAAAACCTTATTCGACAACTGTGATGAATTATCCGTATAATCAAGGTTGGTCGGTTAGAATAATGCTAGAAAAAACTGTTGAATTTATTCAGCAGTATGCTGTTGTATTTCAGCAAAATTCTGTTCAAAATGGATCTTCACCTTAATATTTTTCATTATTTGTGTGATTCGTCTTAATGGTGAAATAATCTTATACTGATTGATTTAAATTTTGTCTTCACTTTGCTTGATTGTTTCTATATGCTTGATTTATGAATATCTGCACTTTATAGAGGTACAGTTATTTTCTTCTATAAATCTTATTTAGAAATGTTTCGAGTGAAATGTTGTTAAAATTAATTTTAATTCCTAGTTTATATTTACTTAAATCTTACAAATTTTCTATGTCTGTTCTATATATTGTACTTAAGTTGTTTCTATATATAATGTGTACATTTTGTGAATCCTCTGTATATATATATATATATATATATATATTGTTGTTAATATTTTTTATTGTTATATGAAGTATCTAGTGATATCACATGTAGCTTTTGAAAAAATTGTATTTGAACAAAATAACTTCTGGTGTGATGTGCAATGTGTAATTTTTCTTGTGTAAATATGCTAACAATAAAACTTATATGTAATTACAATTGTGTTTAATTTTTCAAATTTCATAAGTACCTCAACTTAAATTTATTAAACAATATTTGAAAAAAAAAAATAATGATGCTTAATATTATTAATTTTTATTCTCATATATTAATCTGTTAAAATTCTTTTAAATATAATTAAACCTGTTGAAATTCTTTTTAATTATAATTTTAATCTTAAAACTTTTTGTCAGTGCTTTTGCTTTCAAATACATAGCATTATTCATCTACATTAAACAAAGGGTAACTTTCAACTGCTTTACTTGCTGACTTTTATAATTACTTTTTTAGGTTAAAAAATATATTCCATTCCAACATGCATACTTAATTTATTGACTTTTTTTTCTTTTATTTAATCACATGATGATTTCTGTTTGTAAATGTTGTGCCATTTGAGTTCAGTTTAAGAGCTTATAGTTTCCATACTATTTTTATATTGATTATTGAGGTCTTTAAATAACTTAATTGTAGCTTATAAATTTAAAAATTCAAATACTGTATATTAAATATCCTATTTTAAATATATTAAATCATTCAACCCTTTGAGGGATGGTAGGACAAAATTTGTTTACCTTAAAAAAAATTTTTTTACTATATATTTGTTTTATTTTACTGCCAAAATATTTCAATGGATATATAAATATTTTTAATAATAAAAAAGTTGTAATGCCTTTGGAAATTTATTAAAATGTTCTAAAAGTAATTTTAAATTCAAACTTTTTTTAGATGCCAAAATTTGTTCTTATTTGTACTGTCAGAAAATGATTTTCAGATTAAATTTTGCACAAAAGAAATTTCTTAACATTTACTGAATATATTCAATCTTTGAAAGTCCAATTTCTTTTATCAGTGATTGAAATTGAATAAAGTCAGATGAAATTTTCATATCACACATCCAAGTTTCATCCTCTAATAGGGGACAGCAGTTGAATTTGTGAATTCGTTGTTTTTATTTTGTTTGAATGCTATTATTAATTTGTGTAAATTGTTTTATATATTTCTTATAAATTGCCATTATTTGAAATGAGTACATGTATAATGGAAATGCATGTATTTTATAGAAAACCAAAATAAACTTATTTTGAAAAAATAATTCTACAAAATTATGTATATACTTTAAAAAAAATTCTTGATCTAAATTTCGAATAGAGCTGCTGAAATAAAGATATTCCTGTTTTCTGTAATTTCACAGATCATGTAAAATCAAGTCTAGATAATTAAATTTTCATTTGCTTCTTTCTCAACAAAATGCATTATTTCTCAGAATGTCCAAGTATCCATTATAGTTTATCATTTAGTCCAATTATCTTATATCTCCATAGACATATTCTGTTAGGCATTAGGGGTTATTAATGACTTAACTGGGCTATTTATGATTTATTCAAGGAAAATCCATATAGTTTTTCTTTGCAAGATAATTTACTATAGGAGTTAATTTTTTAAAAGTATTATTATTAATGCTGCTTTTTGCTGAATTTGGTGGCCACTAGTGGGTTTTGAGTCTAGCTTTTTTACTAGAACTGTAGTCTGTGTATTTTCAGTAGGTGGTTCAAGGTCACATTTTATACCTCATTGGTTATCTGGTACCAGTAGCACAGTAGAAAATGTGACCTTGAACTGCCTACAGAAAATGCACAGACTATAAATAAATACAAACACATGCACTAATACTGAATTCCTGTTTCTTCCTTTCTATAATAACTAGGAAAGATAATAAAATTTTACTTGTTGAAAGCAGGTGGTCAGCTTTGATCTGAAGCTTTTAAAAAAGATGATATTCATTAAAATTTTGTAAAAATTACTGGGTTTGAATATTGTTTGTGGGAAAGATTTAACAATTGAAAGAAAATGGACTATATAACCAATTTAATATTCTTGATGTAAAGGAGATATAATAAATGGCAAAAGTTGCATTAGGATTGAAGGATCCTTAAGGGGCAATGGAACATATGCCATCCTGCCTAGTAAGAAAATTAACTAGAAAAAAATTGTTTAGTTGTAAAATATTTTTATTATCAAGGATTAGAACTTCACCAGATATTTTTTTAATCTGATTTTTTTTATATATATATATATAATTACTTTTAAGTAACGAAGAGCTAATATATATATTAGAAAATCATTTATTTGCAATCATGCCTTTAATGATCCTGTATATTTATTTGTACTTAAAATGATTTTGATGAATTTTTATTGGTGTGAATACTAATTTGTTTTTTTCAGGTAATTTTATCCAATCAAATGGCTTTTAACTTGATTATATTTAGAATGCTCAACTTGATTTGGAAAATTATTATTATTTGTAAAACTTAATAAATAGCATTTGAAAAACATAATACTATTTAAAAATGATACGAATTTATATAATGAAAAAGAAAATTGCAAATTAATGATTAAATGGATTTTACTTATCTTGAAGCATTATTTTTTATTACATGCAAATTTGATATTTATTCTTTCGTGGTTATATTCAATAATATTAAGGCTAAAAATGAAATATTTATTTATTTTCAGCTAAAATACTTAGTGGTGTTAGGTGTTAAAATGCATGTGTCCAATATTTAAAATATTGTATAATATATGAAATCCTTTCATTATCTGAACAAATTTTAATTATAATGAGAATATCATTTGAACCAGTTGTTTTTAAAAACTTCTTTTAAACAAAGCAAATTTTCTCCATAAATTACTAATATTTCTCATATGAATGCTTCATATTTTATTCAGAAATATTGAAATATGTGTAAGATTTTGATGAAATAGGAAATAATTAAATAGTTAATTTTTCATTAATAAATAAACATGAAAATAAACTAAATCAATTATTGTGTCCAATTTAAATTATTAATTATCATCTTTAAAATTTTTCTGTTAATGTTCTTTAATGCTAAAGCATTGTAGCTGGATTTATTTTCTTTTGTATATATTATTCATCAACATTAAAAAGTATCTTTACAAATTATGTATAAAATTGAATCTAAAAATTTATTACAATGAGAGAAATATATTATATAGAAATGATATTTATGTCACCCAAAAGTAATTTTTAAGAACTCCAAAATGCTTAAAAATAGTTTTGCTGAGATGATATTTTTAGAAAATATCACACAAATATGGTAAAATCATGATTAATTTTTTTATCAAAGGAAATTTTAACTAATTTTTGGAGCTATTGATGATTTTTCTGTTGTTTTAAGACCATGTTAGGATTTTTTTTTTTTTTTCAAAATTGGACCCAAAATGGAAATTTGCACATGGGACGCATTTTTTAATTAAGTTATATATTTCTTTTATATATTTTTCTAATCACTAATTCAAAATTTTCACTTTTCAAAGTTCTGTGCTGTTCTTAGTTACAATATTTATTTGAAATTTTTAAGGAGATTAATTTTTTAATCTAATTAAATAAATTTTAGAACTCTTAAAAAACCCATAAAAAACTATTGCCAAGAAAAAAAATTAAAAATAACACAGAAATATCAAAAAATAATGTAAAGTAGTTCGAAGTCTCACTTTTGCTGAATGATGGAATATTCTTCAAAATTACTTGTTTCTAATCAATTATTTATTAAATTCTGAAAAAATTAATAGAAATGCAGGAAATAAATTCTATGGGGGAAAAAAAACTTTAACATAATTGAAAGGTAAAATTTTTAATTTTTAAGATGGTATTAATTTTTTTGTTTAATAATTTGCTCTGAAGTTATTGTAAATGAATAATAAAATTTCTGTTAATATTTAATTACTAAATATTTATTTAAATTTTGCATTTGGAAAAGTGGGTAATATTCTTTTTCATGATCTAAATAATAAGTGGGTGAAGTTTTGTTGCATTAGATTAATTTGTGTAGGATTATGTGGAATACACACACACAGATATATAGCCATAGTGACTTTTATTTATATTCAAATTATATGAATTTTCAGTTACTGCAATGATGCAAATGGTAAGGAAAATAGTCTTAACTTTATGAATTAAAATTAAAAAAAAAATAATGGTGACAACTTAAAAGTTGCCACTTTAGGTGACTTTTGTAGATTTTTTAAAATGGGAAATAAAGCTAATTTTCTAGATATGTGAATTTATGACATTTACTTGATTTATTTCAAATAATATGTTTGTTCTTTTAGAGATAATTTTGAATTTTTCATATGCTTTTCTAAAAAATAAATCCTTAAATGAAGAATATAAATATATTTTGAATAGCAAGATATGTATTTTAAAATTTCATAGTTTTGGAAAATTTTCAGTATATATTTAATAGTCAAATATCAGTATAGTTATTGATGGCAAAGTCTTGTCTTTGTTACCAATGGATTCCATGTGGAAATCTTCCATCACAAGATTTATTCTTGTACATTTGGTGCTCATGATATCTGCCATTGATTATTAAACAATTCTACTGTTGGTTTGTGAAATTTTTTGGGTGGAAATGGTTCCTCATATGTTGTACTTGTAACTAAAAATTATGTGATCCAAAATGAAATAACTTTTGTATTACTTCAAAACAGTATAAGTAAAACCAAACTATACTATTCAATTAAGTATATGTTTATTAACATAAATCAGACTTTTAAATCTAACAATTGACATATATTTTATTAAACTGTCCTTTCAGAATATTTACATTTGTAAGGTGTTGAAATGAATTTATTTGCAATGAATAAAGTTATTTATGATGCTTATTTTTCTGCTAAATATGAATTTTTCTTTTTTGTATATACAACTAATACAGCATCTTTCCTATTTTAATATTTTGTTATGTATTATATTAATAAGACTATTATTTATCCTGCTGAGATTTTCATTATTTATCACTTAACCTGACAACAGTTACCAAAAAAAAAAAAAAAAAAAAAAACATCATTATTGTTGTCTATAGAAAGCCACACAATACTTTCACCTTTCATAATGAAAGACTAAAATACTTTGGTTATGTGTTAATGGCAGTGTAGCATATTTGGCTGATGTTTTGAATACGATTGCACTAATGAAAAAATGCAGCATTTTCTAAATAATATATTTATTTCCTTCTTTGATATCAATGTGGTTAACTTTTAGATGCGTACCTATTAAGTTAATTTCTTTTTCTAATTGCTATGAAGTAATTTCTTTTCCTAGATTTCAAAAATGGCTACAAAACCAACTGGATACGATTTTTGGAGAAATGTTCTACATAGTCCACAATATGTTGCTGCTCCCATGGTCGATATGAGTGAACTTGCTTTCAGGATGCTCTGTCGAAAATATGATTCTCAGCTGTGTTATTCCCCCATGCTTCACAGCTTGCAGTATTCTCAGGATTTTTTATACAGAAAAGATAATTTTTCTACTTGTTGTGAGGATAGGCCTCTAATTGTACAAGTAAGATTATTTTTTTAACTAATCAAATGTTTTTATTCAGTTTTATGTAGCACTTATTTCATATTTGTAAAAACGCAGTTTTATAATATATTTTTCACTGATTGAAATTGTGTGTAGTTTACACCGCGATTTTAAATTATTTTAATATTTTCAGTATTAAGGTTAAATATTATTAAATAAATTTTTAAATATTATTAAATAAATTTTTAAATATTATTTTTGGTTCGATATTAGTGATAGGGCTGGGCGATGAACGATTTTCATCATCTCGATATATCGTTTCAGGTATTTCTTGATATATCGCGATTTTATTATTTATTTATTGCAAGAATAACTTATTAATAGCCTCTTAATATAATGTTATTTTAAGCATCTCAACATCCAAACAAAACGCTTAAGTGTCTGAATGTTAATAATATTTCCAGCTATTCTATCTACATTCAGATATATTGTGAAAGCGAATGATAAAATTGAAAATTACAGTATTAAAAAGCGTTATATAAAAGAATATTATAGAGTGAAAAACTATCGTTAAAATAATTATATCACAATTATGTAATAATTATATTAAATTATTATATGAGTAAAAAAATATAGTAAGCAAAAAATATTTAAAACGATTTAAATGGGATAAATTTTTAAGACAATCGAAGTAATTGAATATTTGAAAAGATGAAAGAAACATTTCAAATTGTGATATTCAATTATATAATTGGAAATAAGTCCAAGAAAAAGCATTTATCATTTCGCTATGTATTCATTTCTATTAATATTGCCCATTTTATCAGCATAGAATATTGCCACGTTACCAAAACATTATTGTCATGACTAACTCTATTTTGTTGAAAGTTCGCTCACCTTCGATAAGCATCAAAATTATCAAATTTTAGTTATCATATGACGGGTGAATCAATCTATGACTAAGAATATTATTTATTATAAATGCGATAAATTAATATAAGAAATTAATTAATTATATATAATGAAGTAGAAATGGATGGAATGAAAAATAATATATTTCTGAAAATACTTAGACGCATGTGAAATAAAAAGTAAAAACGATAAATATCATCAACATCGTGATATATATTCCACTCATCTTAATACATATTCCACTCATATATAGACTGAAATATTTGCGAATAATAAAAGTCTATCAACATATATGGCCCTTATCGAAGTGTTTCCAAGGCGATGCCTCCAATTTTATCTGACCAGATTTATTCTCGATGGCACGAATGTTGATTAGAATCAGAAGTTTGATCAGCATCTAAATTTCGATTAGTATCGAAAGCTCGATAAGTATCGAAAATTCAACAAGTATCAAAATTGATCGGCCTCAAATTTTCGATCAGTACTGAGGAACATCAAAATTTACATGGTGATTAAATGGTGGATAAACTGACCTGTTGTTAAAAATAAATTTTATTATACAAGCAAACAAAAAATACAATTTAATGAAAAATATACTTTGAAACAGAAAGAAAATAAAATTTTTAGAGGTAAAAAATTCGAAAATTATTTAGTGGTTAAACTATAAAAGCACATAATATAGACAATCACGTGAATTTAAAGGTTAAAGAGAAAAACATAACATGTATGCAATTGCCGATTCTAAACAGAATTCGGGACCACGCATACGGATGGCTTTGACAAATAAGTAGTAGCAGAATCATTCAGAAAATAGAAAGCAAAGCAGCTGTATTAAGTACGGTAAAGATCATGATAAAAGATAGATGGAGAAATATTCACTTGGTAAGAATACAATTAGATTGCGTTTTTATGTCACAATTCATTATATTCTCGCTTGATAGAATAGTTGAAAGTTATCCCTGTTTTAGTTTTTCAGCAATATTTTTTAGTTTGCATTTGGAATTGCACTTTGTTCTGTTAGTAGATCATTATTTTTTTAAAACTGACTTTAGTAAATACTTTTGATTTGAGCGTTTATAATCGTTATAAATAGAGAACATCCCACTACAAGGAGACAAAACTCTCAATGTGACCATATATGTTTATCTAAATTGTTCATTAAATAATAATCTTTTTTCCTTCCTAATTGCTTTTATCAATCAGCTGGTTAGCAGAGGATTTCTTTAAATCGTTTAGATATAGCATCTTGTCTATGATACTGCCAAAGTGTCGGGCATTAAAACCATGTTATTGCAATTGTCTTATATATATAGGGAGATTCAAATTAAAGGATCCCTGTTTGGGACGCCCTGGCAAGAGAACCGGTCTATGTAACGTCTTCATATTTGGAGGATATTTATTCCAGGCAAAGGGAAATTGATCGGTGCAATAATAATAATAAAAAAAATAGTTAAAATAAAGACCTCTAGGTGAAATGTGGTGCTGCAATTGGTTTAAGATGATGAACATGACACCAACAATAAAGAATAGAATACAAGGTAAAAATGTAATAAACTTTACTGCACAACACAAGCGTTTGTTACAACAGAAATTTCAATGATAGTTACAAACAAAAGACTGCAAAGCAGCAGTAAACAAGTTTCATATATGGTTTTAAATGTGTCCACCTTGCCTCAAGGGTAACATGGTCACTGTGTTATAACATGATTCACAACGGCATGTAACAGATCCGGTTCGATGTTGCGCACGTGCAAGAGGATCCGCCAAATTTCCTATGTTTCCTGAATAAAATTTATCCATCAAGTATCCCCCAAACCAAAAATCACATGGGGTTATGTCAGGTGAATGTGGAGATCATCTTGTAGGAAATGCCTGACTGATAATGCGATTCTCAGTAAAATGATATTGCAACAATTGTTTAATCACACTTGCTATGTGAGGAGGAGCACTATCTTGTTGGAATATTGTTGTAGTGAGACATCCACTCTGCTGGAGTTCTGGAATGACAAAAGTTTGCAACTTATCCCGATAACTTGGACGGTTACAGAACATATTTTTGGAACAGGTGACTTCCTCAAAGAAAAATGGCCCAATGAAAAAGGTCGCAGTGAAGCCGATCCAAACAGTAACATTCGGTAAATGAAAAGACATTTGTTGAACCAGGTGAGGATTCACAGTGGACCAGATACTGCAATTTTGGTTGGATGATGCACAACCAATTATTTTGTTCAATGCCAAAAAAGTTAAAGCGAAACGTTTCACTTACATCGTTATCGGCTGGTTTTTAACTTTTGCAAGCGATGGATCTGATACGGATAGGCTTCGAGTGCTAGCCGCAGGGACCTCCAAACTGTAGTATATGACAACTCCAGTTGCCTTGATACGGTGCGAACACTATATGTCCCTGATGTATTCGAATCGGCGTCGAAATCGTATTCAATCACCTGCGATATCCGTGTTTTACGTTTACGGTTTGCTTTAACAGCAAAGCTGCCTACTTCCTCGAAACATTTGACCTTTCTCCGCACAGCGCAAGGTGTTTTCGAAGAGAATGTCAGTTTGACAAATCGGTTAATGCAAGGATGGACAATGCTAAAGATAGCAATCGGCCACAACAAATCCTGTCGATGCTGCTACGTCACTGGTGGCGGGGTGATCGGCTGTACGCATGAAGAAGTGCAAGGTGTTTTTGGACTCGTATTCAAAGATTTGTGTCTTCGGTGTAAGCGAAGCACTTTGGCAGCGCTATTGCGGTTTTGGTAAAATAACTTTAGTAGCAACGCACGCTCCGGCAAAGAGAGAGCCATCGTCATAGCCTAAGAATGTTCGGAACCTGTACGCCCAGCCTTTTATCTATTACGAATGACTTTTTGTTTGCCTATTATGCAAATTTTATTCTCCAGTACAGCTCACATGTCGAATATTCGAATTTTCATCTAGCTAACGTAATTTGAGCGTTAGTAATTGCCGTTATGGAGTTATAGATGCCTTATATTCTGTCCTTTATTGTTGGTGTCATGTTTCATATTCATTGCCTTAAACTGATCGCAGGCTGGGTTTCACTTAGCGGCCTTTTTTCTTTCTTTTTTTTTTCTGAACTAACTTTTTTTATTGCACCAATTAATTTCCCATGACCCGAAATGCATAACCTCCTAATATGAAGGCGTTGCGTCTATGTATTATCTCCGCAGGGCGCCCTAAACATGGATACTTTCATTTGAATCACCCTATACAAGGTGTTACCGATTTCGACCGACAAACTCAGAGGGATGATAGTAGGCATGAAGAGGATAAAGAATCACCATACAACATGGGGTCCCAAACGACGTTTAGGGGGTGAAAATATAGGGAGTCAGAGAACTGTTGGAAACTGTAAAACATTAATAAAAAAATAATAAATGGTGTTTCAAATAGGAATTTTTTTAAAGTGAAAGCACATTCTTAAAGGCTGTTTTTCATGTAAGTAACATGCCGATTTGATGAACCAGGGGGTCGTAAATTATTGAAAACGAAAAAGTAGTTTATAAGCCTTATCTTCAAAAATATTTAAACTTTAAGAAAAATAAAAGCTTGAAAATAGGAAGAATTTTATACTCTTTAATTTGATATAAGTCTGTAGTGTGAAAAATGAGGAGGTTTTAAGATATTCAAGAAAAACTAAAATGTTTGCCGTGAAAGATCGCTGCAACATCAGCACCGACGTTTACAGAAGGTGTTGCCAAATTCGAAAGGTAGCGAAGTGATAGTAGGCATTAAAGAGATGAAAAATTATCATAAAACATAGGTCTGTGAAACTCGCAAAAACAGACATCGAAAAGACAATTAGCCTGGCGAAGAGAATGGCTCTATGAACGCGAGTATTTTGAACAAAGTAGTCGAGAAGAAGAAGCTTTCTCGTATGTAAATTTTCCATACATTTGAGGAATATAAAAGCAGCGAGCATTGCAGTATTGATAGTTCGATGAGTATAAAAGCTTGTATTCATCAAAGAGCAGAGCAGAGAGCAGTGCAGAATTGATAGTCGATAAGTTTCATTCGTAAACAACTTGCCAGATTGCACGAATGACGAATATGTGGATATGCATTTAATTTGCGGCCTAGTGGATGGTAATGGACGCCTTGCACAAAGAATATACCAAGAGCAATATTCAAGTAGGCGTTGTCCATACCACAGCACCTTTGCAAATATTGATCGACGGTTGAGGGACACAGGATCCTTCAAAATAACGAAGCCAAATGCAGGGTAAGAACGCAGTGTGCGCATACCTGAAACAAACAAACAAAAAACGAGTTTTGCAGCGCTTTGGATACCCCATCGACAAGCACGCGATCAGTTGCAACTGAATTGGGTATTCGGCACGCTGGATGCTTGGTACCGCACAGGAAGATGCACTCTTTCATGCAAGAATTTTATTCTAAGATTTTATCTCAGACCTGCTGATTGGCCTCCACGTTCCCCGGACCTCAATACCTTGGATTTCTTCTTCTGGGCCACATGAAATCTCTTGTTTATCAGAAACCTTTGGATACAGTGGAAGATCTCGTAGCACGGATCGTCGTCGTTGCTGGAGAAATCGCAAGAACACTTGGTATGTTTGAGCGCGCCCGGCGAACCTTTAAACGTCAGTGTCGGTTGTGGCCTCAACATTGAGCAATTTTTATAAAAGTTTCCCATCGTCTCCTTTCTTATATTAAAATGTCTGTGCTGGAAATATATGCTGTATCTGAATTCCATCAAATAATATTTCACCATCTTTTGCGACATTATATTTATTTGAAAATTCTTATCGCCTTGATGCCTACTATCACTCCTCAGAATTTTTCGGTAGAATTTTGCAATACCTTCTGTAAACATCGGTGCCGATATTGCAGCGATGTTTACCTTCTAACATTTTAGTTTTTCTTGAATATTTTAAAACCTCCTCAGTTTTCACACTACAGACTTATATCAAATTAAAGAGTATAAAATTCCTTATATTTTCAAGCTTTTATTTTTCTTTAAGTTTTAATATTTTTGAAGATAAGGGTTCTAAACTACTTTTTCGTTTTCAATAATTTACGACCCCCTGGTTCATAAAATCGGCATGTTACTTACATAAAAATTAGCCTTTAAGAATGTGCTTTCACTTTTAAAAAAAATCATATTTGAAACACCATTTATTATTTTTTTATTAATTTTTTACAGTTTCCAACAGTTTTCCGACTCCCTATATATTTGCTATTTTCTCCCCCTAAACGTCATTTGGGACCCCATGTTGCATGGTGATTCTTTATCCCCTTGATGCCTACTATTACTCCTCTGAGTTTATCGGTCGAATTCGGCAACACCCTGTATATTCTGTTCATAATGAATACAAATCATTCTAATAAAGTATAGTCCCCTGACGTCATAGCATTATTAAAAACACAAATGGATGGTACGTCTAAATTTCGCTTTAAATTTAATTAACTTTCTTGCACACACACACAGCATGAGATTTTCTGTTGCATATTTCATTAGTGAATTATTGATCGTATTGAAGCTTAAGTAATAAACTCAATTATATTTTAAAGATATATGGCTTTATTTGAGTGCATTATAATAATTTCTATTCTAAAATTCTCTTTTCGTAGCCTCTTTATCTGGAAAATATTACAATACCTCCTCAATTTTTATGTTTTACAAAAGATCCGATTAGTCCATTTGGTTGCCAATTCATCTAACCATTTTTAGGTTACGTTAGGTCACAGATGCATTTCGATTATATTCGGTTTAGAAAAACTTCCCTTAAAAGAAACAAAAGTGATCGACTGGAAGAGTTTTAGGTTAAAAGAGAAGCTTTTGCTGCTTTTATGGAACTCTGATGTATATTACCCCCTTCCCCCCTATTCCACACTCCCATTTTGACACCATGGACAGTTGTCCAGTTTACCCTAGCTTCTACCTTGTCTGCAAACTAATATAATATTATACTTAAAATAATTAATTGCAATTTAAATCATAGTTTATTTTAAATAACGTAGTTTTTTACAATTTTATATTTGTTACCGCTAAAACTCAAAAGCCGTTAATGTTCAGTTCACTTAGCTAATCTAAAGGTTAACTGATTTGCTCTGTTAAAATGCTAAATCAGGAGTTTTCCCACATTTTAACTAGGTAATGTGCACGTTAACAGTTTCCGTATTGTTAAAGTTCAAAGTTTGTTTCTCTCACTTTATTTCCCTACTTCTTCCCCCTCTCCCCCCACTTTTAGTTTGGTTTCGCCCATCTTTAGATTGCACTAATAAGTAAGTATAATTTTATCATAGGTTTTGAAATTTTATTTTTTTAATTGTAGCAATATGTTAAATCGTTTGATTCTTTGTATTATAGTTTTTCACTTGATTTATTCTATCAACTAATTTGTTTGCTTGATTGTAGTAAAGTGATTCTTTAGATATCGAAAAATAAATGATATTATGTTAATTTCCTTAATTACAATAAAATTTTAAACCGTTTAATTCTTTGTATGGAAGATTTTTTAATTGATTGATTCTATCAATTAATGTGTTGATTGTTCGATTGTATTATTTTGATTCTTTTGATATTAAAAAATAAGTAAGCAACATTTAATTTAATCATACAGAAACGTTGCTGTTGTTCCAGCAAAGTTCTTCTTGTCACTTTAACGAGTAGTTAGTAGTAGTGTCACTAGTAGATAATGTACAGATTGACGAGTGTCTAGTAAGTAATGTGCAGATTATTTAGGTAATCCACAGATTATCTAGGTAGTTCTCGGTTTATCTTGGTGATTTGAGAAATGAAACCATTTTCCGCACTTTAACGGATCGTCCTACGTAATCTTATCTAGGTTATCGGTTAGTTATCTAATCTGCAGATTAAGAGATTTCTGCAATTTAGCAGTAGCATGTATGAGGATTAACTCAGATTAAGTAGACAGATATACAAATTCATTATGCCTATTTGATTATTTTATATTTTGCTTATTCTTTTAGCTATTATATTAAAAATAGTAAGATTTTTTTTTTTCGCTTTTTGACAGTTTTGTGCAAATGATCCTGATATATTTGTCACTGCTGCCCATATGGTAGCATCTGAATGCAATGCAATTGATTTGAATTTAGGCTGTCCTCAGGCTATAGCTAAGAAAGGTTAGTATTTATTTGTTATTTTTGCTTAATTTTTCACTTAAAAGTGAATTTTAATTGCTTATAACTCATCCAATGCTGGTTAAATTTTATTTTAAATTTATACTTATGTTTATACTTGATATGGAGTATTACATGGTTTTACTTTCCTATTTTTAGCATTTTTACTCAGTTTATATATTCGTTATTGGTCACCTTAGGTTTCCTGTGTTTATAACTAACTAATTAGAAATATTTAAGGGACTCAAAGAAGTGAAAATAATTTTGATAATTTATATGAATTTGGGAAACTAATAAAAAAGATAAGGAATAAAAAATGCGAACAGAAATTCCTTTTGCAATATACTTTATTCTGGTAAGCAGTAATTGTGTTTAACAGTTGAAACCAGTTTTCTTCTATTGTAAATAAAATGATAATTGTTGAAATTTAAATTTTTCATGCAGGGAAAGAGCATCTATTACATTTTAAATAATTCTATACCCAAATTGTGTAGGATGAACAAATTAAAAGAGATTGTTATCTGAGATAATGGATTAACAAAATTATAGAGATTCAGTAGCATCAACGATTAATTTCTATTGATAATTATTTGTGGCAAGTGCTAGGAATATGCGTGAAATACTTTATATTATTAATAATGCGTGTTTTTGAAATGTTTGCATCTTTTTTTTCCTCGGCATTTTTACCTGTTTCCCATTATTTACACTTTCCAATTATTTATGTTGCTATTCCTTGAATCCCTTGTAAGGTACTTCTATATTTAATTATCTCATATTAATTACAATAAAATTCCTTCTAAAATTAATTTGAAACACCTTCATTAAAAAAGTAAAACCATTCTTCATCTTAAATGCACAATTTAATTATAAAATTAATTTAAATTGTATAAATACAAGTTATGATTACATGCTCAGGATTTTAATTGGATGATTTTCCGAAGTTTGATTAAAGGTAATATAATTAAAAATTTAACGTGGTCTTAATAATAGACAAATATCATCCTATTTAGTATTTGAAGCACGGCTCTCATTTAAAACAAAATAAACTACAAAATGGGTGGTGTCTAATCAAAGGCAGACTATTTTTTAGTACAAAGTATTACCATGATGTTATTCGATACTACGATACCTCCACGATGTTATTCAATATTCTGAATACCAGACATTATTGTTAGGATATCGTACCAATGTTGTTAGGTATTTTATTTAGGTATTAGGTATTGTGCTGGGATGGCGAACCAGTGGTACGCGTGCCATTGATGGCATGCTACACAATATTTTGGGCACGCCGCCGATCAAAACGGTTTACATTTTAGTTCAAAATAACAAAGTTCACTATAAAGTATTACGAACAAACGCGAGTGATCCCATTCCATTTTTTAAAAAAACACACACATATTTGTATGGTTGTTAAAAATTCGCTTGCTGAGAAAGAAATTGATTTGCAAAGAATTGTTTCAGTTTTAACTGATGGTTCTCCAAATATGGTGGGCAAGAAAATGTTTTTATTAGTTTATTTCAAACTGACGTAGGGCATTCGATTCTGGAATTCCACCGCATTATTCACCAACAAGCTTTGTGTTCTGAGAGTGGTTTAACATTTCTTGATAATATAAAGGCGTTAACCACAAAAATAGTCAAGCTCATATCGTCGTAGGCTTTAAATAAGCGAAAGTAATAATAATGGAATAGGTTAAGTAAGCGAAAAGACTAATTGAGGCTTTGTGGAGTGAAATCAACTTGACGTATAATGGCTTACTAATGTATAATAATGTTCGCTGGTTGAGCCGCGGGAACGTACTTCAAAGATTTGTTGACTGCTTGGAAGAAATCAGACTTTCTGCAAAATGAGGAGAAAATTGAACAGTACTCACAGTTGTTGGATATTATGTGACTCTCAAAATTGATGTTCTTACAGACACATGTCAACATTTCAATGAATTGAAAGTAAAGCTTCAAGGCACAAATAAAACAATTATCTTCATGATGGATGTCATTCGTGTTTTTGGCGCTGGATTGTATGTTTTTAGGAACGATATTATTACAAGAAACTACAAGTACTTCCCAAATTTCAAATTTATATATATATATATATATATATATAAAAATATATTTTGTAGGAGGTCAATTTATATATATATATATATATATATATATATATCAAAGATTTAGTTGTACACGAGAAACCAGACAAAGAAAAAGTTATTGAAGAATTTATTTCCGAAATCGATTCTTCAATCAAGGAATTCTCAGCGAGATGTTCTCAGTTCAAAGAATTATCGGAAGCGCTCAAGTTTATTATGTACCCTGATGTGACTTTATTTCATAAATTGAATTAGTCCCAATTCTATTAGTTGGAAATTAAAGAATATGAAATGCAACTCATTGATTTCCAGTCCATATAGATTCAAACATTTATTTAAACAAGGAAAGAGTTGGAATTGATTGAAACAAAAAGATTAACAAGCAATATAAGTAAAAATGCCAGTAACGAAATTTTGGAAACATGGAATTCAGTTTCAGACAGAAGAGAAGCTGGCTCATGATATTTTAACCATACTTTCATCCTCCTATGCCTGCGAATCATTATTGTCAGAGGTAAGTAGCATTAAAGATTCTCTTAGAAACCGTTTGGCAGATGACACCAATTCAGCATGCATTCTGCTAAAAGTAACATTCTACAATCCTAATATAGGCTATTTGTCATCTAATCTGCAAGCACAGAAGTCAAACAAACGTTACTTTAATTTGAATTACTCGTACAACTAAAACCTTTACTTCTATATAGTGTAAAATGTATTTTTTCGTAGTAAACAAAGAGTTTTGAGTTGTTAGTATTTAGTTTTGTTATTATAACAATAATCACTAGTCAAAATTTTTTGACGGCATGTCTATACCTAATTAAACATTTCTTTAGAAAAAATGGCACGTTGATCCATAAAGGTTCGTCACCCCTGTAATAGGGTATGCATCCAAACTTAATACTATCAACTGCTTATAAGGGCCAATCCTATTTAACTAAATAAAAATGACAATTTCTAACTCAAGAATAGGTTTTCAGCAATCTCAAATTGGCTTTTATTTCCGAACTCATAGAAAGTATATTTGACAAAACAATTCACTGAAATGCACACTGACATAGTTGACTATGGAATTAATACTGTGTTGTGTGTAATGTCGAACGGTAGAACAAGAAAAAAACAATTATAGCTTATGTATCTAGAATTCTACCAAAATCTTAAAAAGTAACCACTGAAAGAGAGTGGTTTTTAGCTGTTCGAAGTTTCGCCCTTATTTATTTGGAAAGTCCTTTACGACTATCATTGACATTCATTCATTATTTGGTTGGCGAATTTAAAGGATTTTTCTCGAATACTGGTAAGATGGGATTTATAACTTGCGTAATATAATATTATTTCAAAAGTGGAAAGAAACACCAAGAAGTCGACAACCTTTTTCCATTGAGAATAACACCATATTAGTGGAAATAAGTGTTATTACACCAATATTTCTTCCGATACGGTGTCGTCAACTTAGGACTGGATATCTGCAAACATCCAATCATGCCAAAACTCACAAAAAGATGACAAATAAGACATTGAGTTAATGGATAAGATCTCGTGCAAGAGAAATTTCGATCTTTCAGGAAAAAGATAACTTTTAATTATTCCTAAGTATTTGCGATTAAACATTCTTCGACCCTTTCATTATGCATTAACAGATGCTTATTTGTGATTTCCGAAGACGTAGATAGATCACGATAAGGATTTCATTTTTTTTTCATATCAAAGCGTAAATTGTTATGTGATATTTTGTAAAGAATGCCAAAGAAGTATAATCATTAATCGCTTAATGTCTTATCTGATCGCTTAATGACAATGCTTCCAATAGAAGTATATTTTCATCGTTTAGATATGGATCTGTTTGGAAGATCTTCTAAATCTCTTGGCGGAAAGAAATAGTTCATTATATGTACCAGTTATCTTAATCTGTACCATTGCCGAAGCTCCACCATAAGTGATGCATCCGAAGTATCAAAATTTTTGAATGAGGAAATAAGTTTACTTCGTTTGAAGCATAGAGCGCCGGGGACGACAGAGGACAATTTCCCAGTCAAATTCGAAATAAACCGACTCTGCAGTTTTGTTCATCGGATGCTAGCGGTATATTATCTTCAAGCAAATGGTTTGAACAAGATTTTAAAAGAAATTATTTCCCTGTATATAGATGTCGAACAGAAATTCTGCCAATCGTAACATTTGCATGTAGTACAGCTCGATAAAATACAACTGAATTCACATCTTTTATTTTCTTACAAGACCGCAAAGCCGAAACTTTGCATATCATAGGATATCTCCTACATCTAATCAATCGAAAATGAAGAATGTAGTAACTAGATCTTTTATGAATCTTGGAAGCTCAGCAGAACCCTCACCGAATTTATGATGCTAAAAATTGTCCAATAAAGTAAAGCCAGAAAATGTACCATGTAGTTTATTTATGCCATTTCGTAAAGTCCGTTTTGTAATCTTACTTCACGCCATTTTTTAAAGTAGGACTTTCAGAAAATCTCTCGCCTTCTCCCCAAGTATTTTGGACGTAGAATGTATTTTTGATCAAGGATTAAGAACGACTTTACGACATTACTTTTGAGGTTCAAGACTTTAAGCTCTCATGAAAATGACGAAAAATACAGAGATTTTGTTCTCATGTTATGGAAGGAATCCATATTACGATTGAGGGGTACAGGAAGATGTTTTGAGTAAATAGCTCAATGACTAATTAAGGAGCCGAGTCGCCTAGAGTCGAACATGGTTCCACTTTTCATAACAAAAAATGTTATGAAAAGTTGGAGTGCTCAAGTCCCACAATTTGTTTCAGGAAGGAAATTCACCATATAACAGCGACACACTGTCCTTTTCAAGAAGAATCATTGTCATATTCAAAGGAGGCTTTAATTGCGACCGATTCTATACGGGATAATCATAACCTTAATAAAAACACAGAAAAACGCTTCTTTGACTTATAGGTAAAATTGGGGGATATATTTACAATTAAAATTATGAACTTTCCGGGATTTGAAAAAGGTTTCGTCTTAAAATTGAAAAATATTTTCTATCCTTCTTAGTGCATTTTTCAGATTTTTTAATAATTATTTTTGTTTATTTCCTCCGTTGCTTAAATTCCACATCCCCATTGCTTATAGTCTGTGTATTTTCTGTAGGCAGTTCAAGGTCACATTTTCTATCTCATTACTGGTTGTTTGCCTGGCAACGCTGAGGCAGATAACAGTGTCACTCTTTTTGTTTTTACACTGCTGTTAAGGTATTCCGAAGGCAAGGTATTCTCGAAACGTACTGGAGTGAAAAAAACAAACAAAAAACAACACATTTTGTCGAAACCATGGCAACAGAGAAAGAGAAAGAGTGAAGAGAAAACGAGTGTCTTTGAAACGTCTACAGAAATTACACAGACTATAACTCGAAAAAACTACGATGATACCTTTAGGAGCGTTGCAGCCTGTCTCATTAAATCCAGCATAATCTCTCTACCATACCCTATTAGCATAAAATACCAAACAACATTGTTACGATATCTTCCCGACACTGGCCGGCATTCAGAACATCGAACAACATTGTGAGAAAAGTGTACAATATCTTGTGCTAATAGGGTTGATATACCTTACTTCGATAGCTATATGAGATGCCGTTTTGAATTTAAAGGAGCTTGAAATAACTTAACTGGTGCCCCTGTGTAAGTGAAATTAGAGGAAGATGGCAAATTTTTACAATTCTGGAAAATCTGTTTTTCAGAAAGTAAAAGAAATCTGGGATCCTAATTGTATCTGGATCACAATAATTTCCAATTATCTTTTAAATATTGATATAAAGGAAACCGTTTTTTTTAAAAACTTTTTAGTGACTTTCAATATACGGTAAAGGTATTTTTTATATATAGATAACTTTTAGTTGTTGCATTTTTTCTTTACAATTTTTTTTTTATTTTAGAATTTAGAAATGTATATATTGCTGCTGATGTTTTTTACTGAATTTGATTTCTGTTTTCAAAGGTTTTTATGGATCCTTCTTGCAAGACGACTGGGATCTCATTAGATCATTAGTTCAAAAAGCTTCTTATGAACTGCCAATTCCTGTTACCTGCAAAATGAGAATTTTACCTGGGCATTTCAAAAAATCTGTTGAATATGCCAGGTGATTTATATGTTCTTCTAATTAAATAGTATACATTTTTAAAGATTAAACACTGTGTTTTTTAATTTTTCTATTGCATGAATATTACATAACATTTTATTTTATAAAATTATTAAATATATTTGTCATTAAGAATTAAGTCATAATGATTGTTTTATCTTTTAGCTGCAAACAACATGTAACTATTTTAATAATTAGTACTGAATAAAATATATGTTAATAAAATTAAGATTAATCAGGGCTTCTTAATTTAAATGCATCATTTGTCAGATTATATTTAATAGTATTATCAACTTGAAGATCTGCCTTAAGGATTTAATTTTTAAGAATTGTTTTTCATTTTTCTGATAAATATTTTTTAAATCACTCACATCATAAAGTAAAAAGTAAGATCTAATTCTATAAATGTGAAATGTATACTTTAAATCTAAAGAAAAAGATTTTTAAATTATTGTTTATCAGTATGTCATTATAAATTTAAACCCAGTAAACTGAAGATTTTTTTAGCAAATGATATTTTATTGCTTCTTGTAATTAAATTTAAAATTTACAAATCAGGATTATTGGTGGTTTATTATTTGGTGTTAATATAAAAATGATTGTCTCTGAATTGTAAAAGTTTTTTTTTTTTTTTTGAATTGCCATTGTTAACATTACGTTATACATAGTACTTCTGCTGATTTTTCTTCAGTTTTTATCATAAATATCTCTGAATATAATTCTAATATATTGATAAAATGTCAGAACAATGTATATCAATTTAATTTTTGCAAAAATTTATGATTTTATATTAAATATTGTATACAAATAAAAATGCACTTTGAATTTAATTGATTATAGAAATTTATTATTTTTGAATTTTAAGTTTTTGTAAATCAATCCAAACAATGTTTCTTTGATTGCTCATTAGTAGTATGATCAGATTTTTATGTTTTTAAAATTGATAATTGCATATGAAATTGGAAAGGGTGATTATTGAAGAAACAAACAAACTTCAGTTTAAGAATTTTATCTTTTAAACACTTGTTGTTGCATTCTTTAAATAAAACCTTTAATGTCATTTTCATGTGTTAAATTATTATTATAAATAAATAGTCTCTACTTTTAATAAATTATAACCTTTATTGTAAAATTTTTATAAAATCAGATTCCACATATTAAATACTTGACAATCAGCTGATTAAAGTTGCAGTTGTAAAGGGCAGTTTTTTTTTTCTCCTATCAGTTCTATAGTCCACTCCACTGTTTTAGTGAAGCACAATAATGAAAAGATTGCTAATGTGTGGTTATCTTCTATGACTTTTTCGTTCCTTGGTATGTGTGGTTATTTTCTGTCTTTTTCTCGTTTGGTATCAATTACAGACAATACAGAAATTATTTTTATCTCCAATAATGATTCAGCTAATAATTACATGATTAAAAGTATATAAGAATCCTTGGCATATCTAAGGAACTATAAAAACTAGAATTTGCAAAAGTTTGAATCAGTTATTACCAATACGATATCTAAGCCATTTTGGATCTGTGCAGATGGCTTTCAAGAATTTCTGGCTTCATTGTGTATGAATTCTCCTTATACAGAACAAAGGATGAAGATAATTGAATAAAGCCAAAGATTAAAGTCAGTTGAAAGAAATTATAGTGGAATTTGATTAATTCAAAGCTGATAGTATCACTAGAAAAATTTAATTTATCCAGCAATACAAATCAAGAAGAAATGGATTTAAAATGAATGCACCAAAGGGAAAAAAGAAAAATAATTTTTAAATTAAAAATGCAAGTAAAGATTTATTTTTGATATTTAAGGATTTTAACTAATAATATGTAATAAATAAACAGTAAATTTTGATGACTTAAAATAATTTCAATGAATAGTTTTAATAATTTTCACTAGCAATTATCGAGAATAAATTTGAATTATAAACAATATTTAACATTGTTTTTAAGAAGTTCAATGGAACAAGGCAAAATTTCAAATTACATATAAATTCTAATAAAAAAATAAAAAAAATAGTCGCATTTGTTTGCCGTATTAACACAAAATGTCCAATAACATTCTTACCATATGTTCCTGACATTGACCAACATTCAGAATTGAAATGAAAATATTGTACATATCTTATGTTCATTGGGTGTATCCATTATTTTCTGGTAAGCATATCATTTGAGTTCCTACTTAAGTCAGTTAAAGGTATTCTAGATGTCTGGTAATATTGATAAACATTATTGATGGTTAAGTGGAATTTTAAATTTATACTTGCAACAATATTTGTATTGTATTTTTTGCAACATTTATGTTTTCTTCTTCTTCTTTACTAAGTCAAATTTTTCCATCAAAATTAATGAATTACTCTTGAAGTTATTTAATATTTTTGAATATTAATATTTCAATATTTTACTTATATATCTTTTTTTAAGAATATCTATTCTCTATTAAGAGTATCTAATTTGATTTATATGAATAATAATTTAAAAAAGTTATTGAATGACTAAAGCGAAACTGAAGAAGTCGTGCTGTCATACATTTGGTGTATTCTTGTTAAAATAATTCAATCCAAAGTAAGACGACATAAACATTTAATATTTACATTTAATTTACATTTAAAATGTTTAAATATAATGACTGTAGATTAATAGAGGTAGCTCTAATGCATATTTCAAATCTTTAGAATACAAGCCAATAAAAGGTAGAGTTGAGTTGTTACACAACTTCTAAGTTCTATAATAAAATATTTTTCTATTTCTTTGTTGCACCACAAAGTATCATTTTAATAAAAACATTCATATTATTTTGTCAATTTTTAAAAATAAATATAATGAAATGATTTTTTTTAGAATGTTGGAACATGCTGGCTGCTCTATTTTAACTGTTCATGGAAGAACTAGAGAGCAAAAAGGTCATGCTACTGGTTTAGCATCTTGGGAAGTTATTAAAGAAATCAAAGCTAATGTAAATATACCAGTGATTGCAAATGGGAATATTTTAACCTTTGATGATGTAGAAGCTTGCTTGGAATACACTAAAGCAGATGCTGTAATGTCTGCAGGTATCTATTTCCTTTTATGTTTGCTTTGATTCAAAATAAAGAAGAGTATATGGAGGTTTCTGTAACATTGGATACATTTTGTTATAGAAACAGGACATTTCTGTCTTTGGAGTTGAATCAAACTATTTGAATGTTCTGATTCTGCAAAGGAAAAAACACCAAAGTCATGAACTGCCGGTGACTCACAATGAACATATTTTGTAGCCCAGCAAACAAAACAATCTGCAACAAAATTTGTAATAAAAATTTCATAATTTGATTTTTAAGATTCCTAATTTTATGCACTTGTTAATAACTAACCTCGGATACAGTATAGAATTTCTGCTTATATAAAGCCAGTAAGTAAATGGAAATATTCAAAATGTAGTGCTATTTAGATTTGACTAATTTAACTTGGATACCTAAACTTCATCAATATATGCTCTAGTCTTAAAAATTAGAATATGAAATTATTTTATATTTAATAGAATTCGCCAAAACAAATAATTGTTTTTTATTGTGAAAAGAAGTATGCTTCCTATCTGATTCAAAATTATTGATTTGGCTTTGGTGTCATTTTGAAATGAACCATTTTTCAAAACCCATCAAATAATGAAGAAAAGATGAGACGAAAAACAACAGAAAGAAGCCATTAATCTAGTGGCAGCATCATCCATCAGGTTGTAAATCTGTCTGCAATACTTCTTTAATTTATTTTTCAAAGTTAAATTTTCTTTTTTTTCTTTTGAGGTTACTGTTTTGGAGGTGGGGGGATGGAGGAAGAAAGGAATTTGAGTAGTTTTCTATAATATTATTCATATGAAAATCTTAATGAAGGATAATTTATTATTAAATATTACTCATACGATATGATAAATGTTAAAAATCATTTATTGCATATTTTATTTTATATTCATTTTTGGATGAATATTAACAGGCTGACTGGTAGAATTGGAAATGTTTGTGGAGAGGGAGATTCTGTTACTTTTAGCTGTTGCATTTACTTTCACATAATTTTTGATTTGTAAAACCTCAAGGAATTTATATCGTATGCTGATTATTTAATGCATTTAAAATGCAACAGATTTCATATGTGGATTTGAAATTTAGATTTTTAGACTACTTATGTGTAAAATATTCTTTTTTTAATTGCTATCTCTTAAAAAATATTGTTGCAGCATTACTAATTTCTAAGTTGACAAGATGCCATTGCATTGATGTTGCCATTGTTATTTTTTTATGTTTTCCAAAATAAATCTAGTTTCTATGAGAATGAAATTGTTTTGTATAATGAAACATAAACTTACATTTTGTTTATTTGGCCCATGCTGCCATTTGTATACTACATTCTTACTGTAAATATGCATTCAGTTTGCCATGAATTAATAAATTTGATTTAAGTTTAAGGAAAAAACATTTTCTATTTTTAAGTAATGTGATGTTTAGAATTTTTCTAAAAAATTAAATGATACTGTGAACTAACAATAATTTATTCTAATTTCATTGTGTATTTATATTGTGTACAGAGGCTCTGTTACATAATCCTGCATTATTTTCTCGCAAGAATCCACCAGTTTGGAAAGTAGTAGAAGAATATTTGCTGTTAGCTGATAAATATAGTACTCCTATCAGATGTGTTCGTTGTCATTTATTTAAAATTTTATACCTGTGGTAAGAATTTCCATTTCATATTTTTAGTTGTTGAATAATAAAATTAAAATTTATTTTATAAATTACATTTTTTAGAATCAGATAGGAAATTCTTGAATAGTATTTGCAGTATTTAAATTGGACAACCACTTACTGTTGAACTCATAACTTTTAGAGCAGAATAAAATGTATATGTGTAGATTTTTGAATAGTTTATATTTGAAGAAAAATAAATGAAATTAAAAAAAAATAGGAAAGACAATTGTAAGATGACTAAATCAAGATATGAATGTATAACCCTAACTATTATATTCAGATTCAAATGCAAGACTGGAATACAAGGAATGTGAAACAATAATACTCTAAGTCATGTTGATAATCATTCCTTTCTTCTGTTTATTAAAGAGTTTCTGCTAGATTTTTCTTTGCATTAGGTGGCTTAAAAATAAATGTTATTTTGCTCATATGAATTTAAACATAAATCTTGAAATAAAATGCATGGACTATTTTTCAAAATATATACTTTACATTTTATTCAATAATAGGTTACAATTTTTCTTTTTCAACTTCTGTATCTCACATATTTATAGAACTTGCCCTTATCAATCAAAAACTGAGCTGGCATCACCCTATATTATTTTCATAGCAACTTTTACTATTCATAGAATTTTAGAAAATATTTAATAAATGATAATTTGGTGTACCAAACTTTATGCTTCATAAGGGATATAAAATAAATTCTTGACTAAAATTCGATAATTTTTTTATATTAAAGATGTATAAAAAATTATTAGAATCTCAAAAGATTATTTGTAACTAGAGATATTCACAATCCTTCATTATCATTGATAAAAAAAAAAGAAAAAATCCTGAACAACTTGTCAGTCTTGGACATTTTAATTATTTTATCCCAATTTACTTGTTTTTGATGGTGCATATTGGAATGATATGAAATATATGATATTTTAGTAATTTTTTCAAACTAATAGCGTAATCTTCCATTGAGAAATCTCATTGTTTGATTTGGTTTGTGTTAATTTGTCACAACTTCTAAGTTCTTTTTAATTTATGAAATGCAGATATGGTACACTGTTTTCATTCAACTTTTTGCAGTTAATGTGAAACCCAAGTATCCTACTAAGCTCTTATAAATGTTTGCTAATGATCAAAAAATGAATTTTCCCATGTCTTATTCACTGAATCAGTTTACATTATCAGCATAAATATTTACTTCATTGTAATATGGATCAATCTCCTTTTTCTTTGCAAAAAATAATTTTTTTATGTATAATTTGCTTATTATATTATATTGCTTTGGAAATTGTAATATATAACAAATGTGATTGTTTTAATAATAAGCATTTATTCTGACAAAGATTTACTATTTTTTATTTGATTCCAGTATATATCAAGATGATGAAGTGAGAGAAATACTAACTGAAGGCTCAACATTAACAGATTTTTATTCTGTTGTTGAAATACTTAAAAAACTCCCAGCAAAACTTTCTTATACAGAAAAATCAAACACTACTGGTAAAGATAATGATCCAGATTACATTCTTGAGTCCATTAATTTCAATTTTGATGAATTTTCTGACACAAATAATCAAACATCACAGACTGTACCTTTAGTTTATGATAATGAAGATAATTTTCAGTTGCATTCTACAAGAAATCACAACCTGTTTGATAGCAATGAAAATTTAATTAATGATGCAGATTCCAGAAATGATAATATAAATGATGGGATTGATGATACTATCAAGTATTTACCCATCTGGGTTTGTCATTCAAGACCAAGGGTTGCAATCACTGAGTGAGTAAAATTTTATTTACATATGATATTTGATAGAATGTTTGATTATGTATTAGATCATTAAATTCTAAAATAATCTACATGAAAATAGTGAAATACATAAATATTTTGAATACTTTAAGAATTGAAAATAGAGAATGGTTATATTTTGTATGCAAATATGATGCATAAGGAAGGATTTTATGAAAGTTTGATGGTAATGAATTAAAATTAATTAAATTGTTAATTTTTAACAGTTAAAGGCATGTGAGACTGGAAATTGTTCTACTAAATCTTGGGGGGGGGGATTCTGTTATCATTGTCTAATTTCTTGAGAGTTAATATGAAATGGTTCATGCATATTATTCTTGAAGTTCAAGTAATTAGTGGATATAGTACCAGGTATCTAATGCTGTAATCTCATGTTTGATCTTATTCCAACTAATTTAGCTAACCTTTGCATCTGATAAGTCAGGAAATTTTACCCTTCAAATCAGTGGTGTTATAAGGATGAAAGGTGTCTGGTGAATAATATTATTTTTTCATTGTCAGTCTCATCGGCAATATAGCAAATATCGATGCTGCCCAGAGCATGACATTATTTTTTTATGCATTTATGATATTTCATTTTTGCATTAATGATTTGCACTGTTTAAGATCAGACTGGGTCTCAATATCCCTTTTGGCACTATGCCACTGCCTTAAATTGTAACAAAACTTAACTTTCATTGGGTTTCTTCATTTAGTTTACATTTTTTTGCATTATTTTTTTTCCTCTCCCATTTAAAGGCAAATTGTATTTACATTTTCTTCCACTATTCACTCTTATTCTCAATTAAAGTGCACAGCAGTGGTATACAATTCATTTGTACAGTATCTAAGTTAGTGAATATTCTTAACATTCTTCAAATTCTTCTCTGAAGCATGAAGTATTTTAATGGAGATTTTGTAACAAACCTTCTTTTGAAGCTTCAAGAAGTATTTTTTGGAAAATTTTGTAATAAATAATATTTAATTTTATATTCATTAAAATCTGTGTTTTCAAACATAAAAAAAGATGATTTTATTATAAATTTTATTTATATTGACAAAAAATATTGGATTTTCTAAACCATTTTATTTATTTGCTTTCAAAGGCCACCTGCAATATTCAATTAAATTTTATATCATTTCTTAAAAATTAATAAGTTATTAATTTTTAAGTTTAATTTAAATTAATAGCTTATTAAGGTATTTATCTTCAATAATTTTTGAAAATCATTTTATGCAACTGATATGGTCATTTTAATTGCAAAAGAAGTTGCAAATTATAAATGGATTTCTGTATTAAATTCGCTGATATAAAAAATAGTAGATTTGAATGTATAATCATCTTAGACAATATCATACATATCATTTAGTATTTATATAAATTAGAAATCAGAATTGTTTCTAGTTTTGAAAATTTTATTTTTTTGTTTTAAAGTTAATTATTGTTTCAGAATCATAATTTAAGTATGTGTTTTAATAATAGTGTAGTTTAATAACAAATTTGCAAAAACAAATTTGTTATTAAAATGTGATTATTCATTTTCATCTTTAGAAAATGGATGCCATCCTTTTCCATTGAATTTTCATCTTTATAACATTTTTACTGATTTTTTTTATCAGATAATAATAGCTTATGTAAGTAGTAAGATAGTAATAGTACAATCAGTTAATGTTATTTCCTAACTTGAATATTTGGAATATTTATCTCTCATTTATATAAGTTATTGTTTTATATTTATGATTGAAAAATTTTTTTACAGGAAAAGCAGAGGCTGTTTTAGTAAATATTTTGATTCTTCTTCAGAAAAGACGAATGAGAATCCAGTAGAAATGTACATGTCTGTGAGTAAAGTAGCAATTTTTATTCAAGTGTAAATGCAGTTTTGATTCCTTATCAAATAGCATTTAATCTTTTAAGAATTATTAACTTAAAATAGTATTTATATTTCAATAATATTTTATTAATTTCTCTAAAATGTTGCAATGGACTGTAAGTTGTAAGTCAAGTTGTAAGATTCAAGTTTTTGGATTAAGGAGCTAGAGGTTCAGAACCCTATCCTGCCAAAAATAAAAAGATTATGTGAATCTGAAACATTTTAAGATTATCATCAGATGTCAAATGACCTCCTACAAATATGGCATAGAAATTTAGAGATGTGTTGCTGGTTCAACCCTATCATCTGATCGTGGCTCAAAATTATCATCTCAAGTAGATTGCTTAATTGGAACATAAAAGCAATTAATTGAAGATTTGATATCGATTTTTTTTCTTAATATTTTTCTATTCAAAATTCACATGGTAGTAAAATTGAAATAAATCACACATAAACTGCTAAAATATGAATTTTAAATTTTACATATTTTTATTAATATGTTTGTAAAAAGAATTATGCATATAGTCAGTTAAGACATTTAATGTTTGTAATATTTATTGAATTTTTTTGTCATTAATATAAACAACTTAAATAATTCAAATTAATGCATTTGATTTCACATAAGTAAATGGAGGTTTACTTTATTTGTAATGATTATCAAATCAAATGTTTATGACAACACATATAATATGTATATTTATTTTAAAATGTTTTTATTTGGTACATCAGAAAGTATCAATTTGGTATATCAGAATCTTATCAAAACCATTTTAATAGTTATTGTGTGATATATTTCTTTTGTAATTTGTTAATTATGATGCAATGAAATATAAATAGCAAAAGAAAATATTGAATCCTAAAGAAAAATATGATGTTTTATTGCTGCCTTTAGTTTTCAAGTTAGAGTAGCTTTATGAAGTAAATGTTACAAATTGCATATTGTCAAAATTTTGATTGGCATTTAATTTATTAAAATTCTTTTTGTGGATGTAAAAAATAAGAAATGGAATTTTTCTGGAAAAATATTTTTGCAGACTTTATAAAGAATATTTCATGCTGCTTTAAATTATCCCAAAAAATAGAAACAACGAAAAGCTTAATAAATTTGATTAGCATTAATTTGAACTGAATTCAGGATATTTTTTTTGTTTTAAAACATTGTTCTTTTTTTATTATTCACTTAGATTTTTCAGTTAAAGACTAAAATTTATATGAATAAAGCAAATTAATTTGGTTTTGCAATAAAAGTGTATATATTATATTATGATTGTACTCAATTTTTTAATATTATTTATATGTTTTAATTTTCCATTTTTTTAAAAAACCATTGTCCATTTTCTTCAATTTTTGTTTTGTATTCCAAAATTTTTCTACTCCATACATTTTTTTTTTGCTTTTATTTAAAAGACATAATAGTGCCTTATTTTGATATGATACATGTAAAATAAAGATGAATTATAATTTGAAAGTTATAAAATATCCTTTCTTTCAATTAACTAATTCAGTGAATTAATGAAATATTGCAATTTCTAGGTTATTAATTTGGTTGGCAAAACATAATAATTCAATATTTTTGGTGAAAGTAAATTCATTATTTATTTTGATTAGTATTGTTTTCAAATATTTCTTTTTACTCTATATATACAATTTAGCTTGCTTAATAGATCACCATGCAGGAATTGCCTCATGCTAGTGAAACAATATTAATTGTCAGTGTCAAATTTATGATAATTTCAGAAAAAGAAACAAAGAAGAGCTAGACATCATGAGCGTGTTGTTGCAGCTATGAAAGAAAAGAGGAAGACGAAAAAGTTGCGGAGAAAACAAAAATTAGCTGAGATGAAAGCACAAACAGTTGCACCTGATGTAGAAGGTAATAATTCATTGTGGTTTTTAAAATTTTTTAAAACTATTAATAGATGAATGTGTATGTGTTGGAGTTCTGCAGGCCAAGTGATTTGACCTAGAGTTGCTAAATTTGGAACTTATATACTTTTGAGATGTAAATATAGAACTTTGAAGGATTAAAAAATTTTTTTTTGATAAGTTGAAAATGAAGCATAATTTTGGCTTTTTTCTGTGATATGTTTTAGAATTCTTATAGCACAAATATCATCTCTGTCATCATCTTAAAATTCCAAAAGTTGCCTTTTCCATGAGTAATTTTTTTACTTTTATAATTTTTTAAATTTAATATATATATATATATATATATATATATATATAATATTTTTCAAATAGAAATAAAATTTAACTTGTACGAGCACAGTTAACATGTATAAATAAAACTAGCTTTTATCGGCATGCTGCTATCATGTTAATATTTGTTTTTTTCTCAGTAAAACATATTGTTATCTCATTATTCAAATTTTAATTAATTGATTCTAAAAAAACTTTTTTTTTTACCTTAAATGATTCTATTATTTATTTGTTATGTAAATCTTACTTTAAATTTGTTGTATTTTTATTATTTCATTGAAATGTTTATGGCTTTTTTTTTTATTTGTGATGATCAAAGTATGAAGATTTGGCTTATTGATCCATGTTGTGATTGTACAAAGCAATAGATAGAAAGTTAGGAAAATGCATAGCACAATGGACAGAAATAGCACAACATAATGCTTCTAAAATAGGTTGACTTTTATGACTTTCCAAGATTTAAGTATTCAAAATATTTTGCTGATGAAACCATTAAAATTACTGTCCATAAAATATTTAATTAAAATTTTTAGTAACCATTAAACCTCACCAAACAACTGATCGCCAAAGGTGATTAATACTTAATAAAAATCTCATGATTATTATATTAGGATTTTATTAATTTAATTTAAATTATTAGAATGATTGAAAATTTAAGAAATCTTTCTGTGAGATTTTCTACTATTTTATTTATCTGCTTATGATTATGAAAGTATATCGAATAATACTTTATTATGAAATAGAAAATGAACATTATGCATAAATCTAATTTCTTAAAATTTGACTAAAAAACCGAAAAACTATTTAAAAAATAACCATGTAATTTCAATATCATATTACTGGTTTATTTATTTTCTGATGTTATTTAATGGGATGAAACGCTAAAATTTCTTTAAAAATATTTCAAAGTGTGTTGTGTTATAAATTTTAAAATAAAAAAGATATAAAATCAATTTTTGCCTAATTTTTTACAATTATTTATTTGCTACAAACATTTAAAATATCTTTAATTTTAAATTGTTGTAATGAAAAAATTTATAAATATAACATAATCATGAAATCTATTTTCAACTCTTTTAAATATCTTTAAAAATATCTTTAATTTTATTAATATAATCATTGTGTAAAATATTATTTATTTTTGCAGACATTTAGTATCTAATAATATATTTTCTGCATGCATATCAACTTTATTTTCATTATTCTATTACAACTTTTGGGGATAAAGGGAGTATCTTTTCATTTATTTTCTCAATACGGTTTGCAAAAATTGTTATAATCTCTTTTATTGCCTGTATTGATTTCATTTTCTGATATAAAATTGTGTTGATATATATATATTGTTTTTATAATTTATTAATATTTTTTTAATTTTTTAGATGTTAATGATAAAAAAGAAAAAATAACTAAAAAGCAACAAAAGATGTTGATTAAAGAACGTCTTTTATCAGCACAAGGTACAGCACCTAAAATATGTATTAATCTTGGTTTTGCTTCTTCAATGGAGACTAAAGTAAGTTATTATATACCTTTTTTTTGTACTGCTTTTCCTTAATTTCTTTAATGGAATATTTATGAAATGCTGTGTTACTTATGTTGGAATTAGCTGACCTCTAAAAAAATCTTTAAATAAAATTAAAATGAATTGATAAAAAAATTGAATGAAATTAGGATTTAAAGAATCTGTTATTGGTGTTTTAAATGTTAAATTATTAATTAATTTTAAATAAGATAAATAACAAGGATCAAATTTAATTACACCTTTTCTTAAAATTTTATTACAAATTAATTTTAATTAATTAGAATTCAGTTGTAAAATTATAAGTTTTGTGCAGAAATATTTGTATTAAAGCTATTTTTTTTATTTACGTAAATAAGTAAGAGTGGTTTTATTCCCTAGTTCTTTTATTTATATTAGAATAGAACTTTTTCCTTCTCACATATGTAAATTTCTTTGTCCTAATGAAACATTCCCCCAAAGTATTTCAATTTCTTTTCTCTTGAGATTACTAGAATTGTATAGATTATTATATTCTAAGAGTCTTGTTTTGTTGCATGGGTTTCTTTGTAATTTGTGATGTATTTGAGTTTATTTTTCAAGTTGTTTTGTTACATATCTTTCCTTGTAATTTGTATTTCACTTTATTTCTTGCTCTATAAGATAATTATTACAATAACAGCTAAATAATCAGTAATTTTGAAACTCAGCGAAAATTTATAACTGGAATTCATAATGGAAAGCAAGAGGTTTTTAATCACTTTTAAATAGCATATTCAGCATATCTCATATCAAAATGAATAATATTATCTTAAAACTTAATAATAAAATATGTTAATCTTTACAATATTTAAGTTATCATAAATCTAAATATTTTTAGTTGTATGCTACTGTTTGTCACAAATAAATATGCATATTAAAAAAAAAAAATCAGCATATGAAACATGCTACTTTTAAGCAAGTGTGTAGTACATGAGAAGTCATTTTTACTTGAATTTTTAGGAGATTTTATTTGTAAATATGCATTTGAATTTTGTGAAAAACATAATTTGTTTTTAATTAATGGAAACCAGTGTTATTCTTTCTATAAATTGTCAATCAAATGGTGTGATATTTTTCCTGTTATAATTAACATTTTATAAGGAACTTTTGCAAATAATGCTGACCATAAGGTTAAGGTAATAGGAAGAAGATCTTAAGAGTTATTCATAGCATTAATTTGTTTCTTTCATTTAAAAGGCATCTTCATTTAGAGGTATCTTATTTTATTAGTATATTAGAAACTGGCACATAATCTTGTAGTTGGTTATATTATTACTTAACAAGTGATATTGCCCACTTCAATGTTCCAATTCTTTCAAGTGACGAGGAGGTCGCCATTATCATCAGCTGTAATCCTACCGCTATCAGAGTGATGAAGCATTAAGGTGACAGCCTACATCTGAAGTATAAATTATTTAGTAGTAATATTTATTTTAATTTGATTTTATTTCTGCATCTTTTTGACCTATACTAGAGTTCAGTTGAGATGATTTTCAGACTATTATCCTACATTAGAAAGTTTACAGAATGATGTAAAATCTATTATTTATACTGCCTGCACATATTTTTATTCATCTTTATGTTTGCTGTATGCTTATATGGAATAGTCATGTTAATTGTCTGGAATAATTTGATTTTTTGAATTTTAGATTTAATTGAACAACTTTTTAATCTACTCAGACCATTGCTAAATATTTGATTATTTAAGAAAAATTGACGTTATAATTAAAAATATAATTCATCTCTATTTTATCTTATTAGGACTGTGCTTTGAAGTTTAAATCAGACAAATTGTATTTAATGGTATTGTGGAATCTTTTTTATTAATTAGGAATTATCACGATTATCATCTCAGTTGCGAAGGTTGTATGGTTCTAATCGACACAGCAGCAATCCTGTTCATTTATATTTCTGCAGTTTCAATCCAACAGATGAACTTTATAAAATATGTGAATCAAAGTGCGATGGGTTTTCATCTTATATAGTAAGAATATATATTTATAATTCATATTCGTTTCATAGAATATAACTTACATATTGTTTGAGTTTTTTCTTATAGATATAACCTATGCTAAAATAATTGACAAATAAATAGCATGTATTGTAAAAAAATAATAAATAGAAAAATGAATTTAATATATTGTATATTAATTCAACATTCTTGCAAAACATAGGATTTGTAAAACCATCACTGTTATTTGATAGTTGTTGAAAACTGATCGTATAAATGTAGAAACACTATTATTTTTTAAATTTTAAATAATTTATTAAAAGGGATTCACAGATATGTATTTTCATGTTGATGTAATTCACAATCTTAATTTAAATTGTTAATAATTCATTTTGAATTTTCTTATTATTTCATGGTAGAAATATATGTGTTACTGTAATAATATAATAAATTAATAAGAACATAAAAAGTTATGTACAAAATTTTAAAACATTTTCAAAGATGTCATTACTACTACAAATACAAATAAATATATTTTCCCTCTGTATGTGTTCGGCTCCATATGGCATATCATTAGAATATGATTCCAGAGCAATATTTTAAATTTTTAATTAATTAAAAATTAATTGAAATTTTGATGTTATTATAATATATATCTGAAATTATTGTTAAGTAAAAATAATTTTTATATCATTCAAAATTTTAAAGGTTACTTTTTTAATGATACCAATTTAAAATTCAAGAAAAATGTTCTTTAATTTTGGCAATTTTTAATTTTTTGCCCTAATTTTCAGCAATAGGTTACATTGTTGCCCTGATAATCAAATAGCTTTCATTGTTTCACCAAATATATAATTGCATATCTTTGTTAAAAGCTAAGGAAGAAGGATTCTGTTTAATATCTCTCTAGTTTACATGACAAATTAAAAAAATATCAAAGTTGCAATATTACAAAAGTAACAATGCAGTTTGGTTTTTAACAGCACTGTGATGTCATTTGACTTGAATCTATTAGGATGGTACAGACATACAATGGACAGATCTTATGTAAGATTATTGAAATAGCATTTCATTAATGTCAATGGCAATTTGATGCTTAAAAATAATTGTTTTAATGGAATCATCAAGATGAAGTTATAACTTAGAGATGCTTTCGAAATTAAATACTACCATTAACTATTGTGAACTAGTTGGCCACAAAAGTTGGCAAGTGGAAAATAATTTAGATTTATTTTGAGATCTTTGAATGCATCTATATGCAATGTTTAAAAAGAATCACTTATGATACAGGATCATTTGAGATAGTTTGAATGAAGAGCATTTTTTCTCTTTACTTATCACTTATTGTAAATCAGTATGGTAAAAATGTTAAACTCATGAACCTTGGAAACAGTATTTAAAAGTTCAATTTTTCTTTATGGTATTTATCTCCTTATAGAGGCAGGAAAAAGATTCCATTTGATGGTTTAAATGCAAAAATCGATTTTTTTCACAGTTTTTTCATTTTGATTCTTAAAGGCAATTATTTTTTGCAAATTGTCTCAAGCATTTCATAGATGTAAATTTTGAATAAAAATGATATTGTAGAAATGCTTTTTTAACAAAATATTTAGGCAAAAAAAATTCTAGAATAATATTTTGAAATAATATCATGATGAAATTTTTTGTTTGTATCTGAATTCCATCTCTGTTGGTGATAAGTATCTTTTCTTGACATTTTTTTGAATATAATAACTGTAACATATGAACTCTGATAATTGGTAATATGATATTACTAAAAAGACTGAATAAAAGAATCATTGAACTATATAAATATAATATATAATGTTTTCTAATTAACCTGTTCTAAAAAAAATTTCTCAATCTCTCAAATTCAGGCTTCACTGTACATGTAACTTCTGAGTTGTATAGCATATTATTTTCCCCATGAAATCAAAGCATTGAGTGAGCAAATTCAAAATGATATAAGCTTGAACTCTTTCACACTCTCTCTCTTTCTGCCTCTCTGTTTGGAATGCTGCACCATACTTGCCATGGCTTGGATGAAAAAATTCTGAGAAAAGATCAAAATTGGATTATTTCATTGAAATTATGAAGAATAAAAATTGACTTAATGACTGTTTCTTCAAAGCATGTTTTACATATACATTGGTTGAAAGTAGTGGAAGTATGATGCTGAATTAATTTTTGAATAAATAAAATAATATTTGTAAAATTAAAATTATGTAGTTTATGAAAAAAAAAGTAAGATAATTTACTCCTGATTACCTTACTACTTTACATATAATATTATAATTTATTTATTATTAAGAAATATTGATGTCTTGAGCTGATTGCAATGTAATTTTAATTAAAATCTTAGGTGACTGAATATAAGAAATAACTTTATAAGTTAAAAAACACGTGAAAGCGATTTTTTTAAATTTATTTAAGCAAAATAATTGTGAATAGGAAAAAATGATTTTTTTTTCCAAAGAGAATTTTGTCTATGGGGAAATTAATGAATACAGTTCTAAAAATTATTAATAATTTTTATATTTTACTGTACAAAATTGACAAAGTCTGCATTTTGGAGACTTATTTTTTATATTTATGAAGTCAACAACATTGTGTTTAGAAAAGTTTCTATATAAAAGTTTCTATACATAATTAAATATATTAAAAAGTAAATATATGATATTGTGCAAATTACTTTTAGAAACTTCTTTTTGGTGTGTTTAATATTTAGCATAAGCACTACAAATGTATCTCTAAATTCTGTACTGTTGTTTAGAACTTAAAGAAATGTTGAAAGGGAATGAAATTTTATAACAAAAATCTTCAAGCGCAATTTGAATGTGAATATAATGCTGAGTCTTTGTTTAATAAAATCTCATCATTCCATTAAAAAATTTCCTTAAGTAGGTTGTATGTTAAGCTATAAAAATGAGGATAGAAAGGCTGAAACTTGCCTATCAGCTTTATTGACTTTTTTAATTCTAAACTGTGAAAAAGTGTGTAATGTATAGATTTAGTATAAATAACACATTTCTCATTAATTTTTTTGTAAAGATTGAAGCACATTGCTTGCAACATTTTCTTAAATATGTAATCACTTTCATACTGTCTCACATACTGTTAGTCTTCCTTCCTCTGAATGTTTTTAATAACTCCTTCATTATCTTCTTTATCATTCGCTATTTTGTCTTTTTAACTTTTCGTAACACTTTGTAATATGTCATCCTCTGTAGGATATTCAGCAATTAAAATGTTTTAATTAATTTGGTGGATAATTAGAAAATTCTCTGTATGCTGTAACTGAAACAAGTATATGTAAAGTGATGGAAGTGAATTTGGAACGAGTGTAGCAATGTTAAATGGCATTCATGATGATGTATATCAGCATTAGTTTCATAAAGATTAATAACTTTCAGGGTATGATTTCATTTTTTTTCTAACCTATATCATGTTTGACATAAATATATAATACAGTGATGTTTTGCTTCTATGGCATGCCTAAAAATTGCCACCTGAGCTCTTTATACTCTGTCAAGTTTCCCAGTTGCTGAATGTTTTTGGAAATTCAATGAAAGAGAAATCACAAAATTTTGCAAAAAATGAAACAATGCAAATTTTTTTTCTAAATTTTTGATTCATGACAGCTGTATTAGTCTCTTATATTCTCTTATTAGCTGTAAACTTTAATCATTGATTGTAAGGATTTATTATTAATGAATTTTGTTCATTAAGTGAAATGTATTATATGAAACTATTATCTTAATGTATTTTGTAATGTAAAGTTTTTTTTTTCATTTGAAATTCTTGAAAATTATTAATTTTAATTTTATTTACTTTGCTAGGTTGATATGACACCAGAAGCTCCTGAAGATTTATTCGACTCAGAAAATATCATTTATTTGTCTCCTGACTCAGAAAATGTTTTGGAAATGCTGGATTCCAATAAAGTGTATGTTATTGGTGGAATAGTGGATGATACTGTTAAGAAGGTATATATATATAAATTTTATACTTTTTGTTCTTTGTGATTATAATATTTTGTAATTATTTTTGTAGCCGAAAAAGGAATTAAGAAGTCTGAATATTTGAGAAATTAATAAAATTTCTTACTTAACACAGGAAAGAAATAACACAGGAAAAAACGGACTATTCTTTGGCATTTTTGAAATTTTTTTCGCTTTTTAAAAAATATTGATTTAAAAATACATGTAATGCATTTTTTATTTATATATATAATTCCTTTTTCTTGGATAAAATATATATATCTATGAAATGCAAAGGTAAAATGTAAAGTTAAATTTTACCTTTAAGAAGCAATAGTCAATCCTTAGTTATATATAATTACATAGGCTTCGTCTGCTTCTGTATTCATTCAGTAGTTAAACACTTACCTGTTTATATGAAAAGACATATAATTTCGGAATGGTATTGAGTTGTGTATGCATGAGAAAGATCCACACACTCTTGGGTTTGAAAGGTAGAATTCTCAATATATATACAAGCTTATGAAGGATAGCTTCTAAATGATTAGTGACTAAAGAATGATTTTTTTCAAATTATAATTATAATTAATTAAAAATGAATCGACATTTTTTCGTTTTTCCTGCAATAACTTTCATAAATATTACAGTGCAAAAATGACTTTTTACAAAATTTTAAAATTCAAAAAGTTATCTTTTCAATTATGCTTATTATTTTACCATATAGTTTTTTCAATTAAAAAAATATTTTTAGCATATTTTCCATTAGTATATTTCATACAAAATAAAAAATAAAATTTAATTCGCATGAAGATGTTATGCTTGCTTGAAAAAAAAAAGTTTTCAAACATTTAGCATTGTGTTGCTATCATACGGACAAAAGCTGAAATTTAAAGATTTCCCTGCAAACGAAAGCTATAAAATTGTAATTTTAGCTCATATTTATATGAAATGAAATAAATATGAAATATGATATTTCAAAAAGAAAAAAATGCACAGAAAAAGGTTAAAATATGTATATTGATTTAGTAACTATTCATTATTAAAAGCAAATATGGTTTATATACAGTGTGTCCCACAAGGAATAGAATG